>JARYZH020000440.1:0-202515 GCA_030021035.2 Notholithocarpus densiflorus | reverse complement strand
ATTATTAATTAAGGTAAGATATGATTTGAAAAAGGATTCTCTTTCGGAAGTGAATAAAGTGTAATTATCCCTTTTTTTTTTTGTAACAAATTGTGGAAGGTGAGAGGAGATTTCAGACTCACATCAATTACGGATGGTTAGTTGCTGATTTAGTGTATGTGCTTAAAGAGGAAGGAGGTGAATTATATTTTGAACAAACAATCCTCCTTGTGCTTAGCACAACTACCTGATGGGTCCTTATATGGAAGCATACTAATCCATACACAAGCAGCAGCTTAATCATATGTTTGTAAGCAGGTTAGGTAGAAATAAGAAAACTGCCCCCATTTGATGGAATGGCACAAGAATTCAGATAAGATTCCATGATGTGTGACTGGCAGCCTGGAACTCTCTGCTTGCCATGCATTTCTCGCACTGTTTAGGCTGATTCACTTTATATTCAACCCAATTTACAAGCTTCCACCACACACTCATGCACAATATCAAAGTTTCCCCTTGTATAACCTCTCTCTCCCTCTGGGAGAAAACGGGGGGGGGGGGGGGGGGGGGGGGGGGGGGGGGGGGGTGGTGGTGGTTTGGTAAGTTCGTAACTAGGATCTACCCACTCTACTTCTTGGCCATGTTTGTGTATCCACTCTCCCCCCTTCTACTTGTAAGGTTCTAACGTGGTGTATGCTTTTCTGGCAACCATCTAAAAAGATGCAAGAAGATAAATCTTTAAGAACTCACAAGAGGCACATCAAGCATATGAAAAAGTCAAAGGCAGCCTAGAAAAGGTATATACTGTGATCTTTTTCAACTTACTATAGTTTACCTGCCTGGCATCCCTATCATATGTTTTTATTTATTTATTTATTAATTTTATATTTTATAAATGATAAGTAATGGTATTTTATTGAAAGAATAGATTACTTCATGCTCGCAATGATGAACACAAAGTAAACTGAAATGATAACAATTGAATTATGCACAGAACAGAAGTCTAAAGATTCTTTGAAATCTAAAAGGGAATTGCAACTATCAGGAAAAAAAAAAAAAATCTGAAAGGGAATTGCTATTTGTTAGACCCCACACCCGAGACCAAATCCAACAGGGTTCAGAACAACAGTGACTCCAATTGAGCCTTTGATCTTTCAGTATCTTCAAAAATGCAACTATTTCACTCTATCCACAACCACTACATCACACATAACAGGTCAAGGTTCCAAATCTATGATGAATGCTTCCCAAACCAATTCCTCTGCCCAAATAAAAGATTTGTGACCCTCCTTGGTAACCACCCAATCCCAAAAGTTCGAAAGACTATGCTTCATAAAACATATGCAACATCACAATGGATCAACAAATGATCCATTGTCTCTCCATCACACTTATACAAGCAACAACAACCAGCTAAGAAGAAACCTCTCTTGATAAGATTATCACACGTGAAAACTATTAAGCTGCTGTCCAATCAAAGAATGATACCCTTTTTGGGGGCCTTTCAGTTTTGTTTTGTTTGTTGGTTTTATTTATCTGTTAGTAAAACCCTCTTTGGGGCCTTAACACACCAAATACTTTTCCAAGGAAAAGAATTAGTAGTGGCACCTTGGATAGCCTCATAATAATAGCGAACATCAAAAGCATCACTCCCTTCCAATCTTCATCTCATTTGTCACACCCCTCCCCCCTAGGGGTATTTAAGTGTAAAAGATATAGGAAAGAATTCACAGACTCCATTCCTAATCATGAAAACCATTGTGGAATCTCACACTCCAACTCCAACCCTCCCCATCCAACAGGCCATCCAAGAGTGAAATAATTGATGCATTTTTTGTCAACTGAGCATGCGAACTTAGGGTACAAATCCTTTAAAGGATGATTCCCACACCATATATCATGACAAAACCATACTCGTATATATGCCTTCCCCCACTTCAATATATCCTGAAAAAAAAAAAATCCCACCCTGCTCCAATACTCCTCCCTAAGATAAAACTCCTGACTCCTGAGTCCCTTGAACTGACTTCATAGTCCATCCACCCCTGCTTTAAGACTTTGAGAACTTTTTTCTGTTATAGTAATAGTTGATATTTATTCTCGGTACATAAAATGATGAGATTATTATCATGAAGAGGCAATTCATTGTCTATATAGGCACTTACAGCATTTTTAGTTCCCTGCCATAAAATCCCAAATTAATGCACTCTTTAAGGATTTCATGCTTGTGCATTTTTGCTAGAGAGAGAAGCCTATTTTTTGGTTACATGGCTGACTGTCTGGTAAAACATGTCTTGTTATCCTGTACTATGTTAGGATTCGTGGGGACGGCCACAGAAACTTGTCAAACTTAAGCTCACCACAGGCATATTAGTTAGTTTTTATGTCCGAAAAATGGCAAATGATGATTCCCTTGGCCAAATATCATCCAAGAGAGCTTTCCAAGATGAGGAAATCTCAGGTGCATCAAAGAAACTGAAGACCAATCAAAAGATTGAAGAGGACTGTTCAGATCAGTGTTGTGATCACTCGGAAGAGAGAGAAGGATTGAAGCAAGAGCTGAGCAAAGGGGAGGTGGCAGATTCAGATCACTGTTGTGATCATCTGAAAGAGATTGAAAGGTTGACGCAAGAATTGAGCAAAAGGGATTTTCAAATCATTACCCAGGACAAAATGATAGGGGATCTTAAAAAGAGACTGAACTCTAAATATGCTTAACGTCATTAAAAAAAAAATATTGTTGGGTATGATTTGTTAGTCAAGGCCACTTATTTATGCAGACTTTTTTTTTTGTGTGTGTGTGTGGAATTTAATTTATATTGAGGAATGAGCAAAGCAAAGAGATGTTTTTATAAGCCGTTTATATCTCCCAAATATATTTCATTTACGGTTTTTCTTTTTAATTTTTATGTTTTTTGTATTTTTATCAATTGAAGTGACATGGATGGCATGGAGATTGGTTTGTCTTCTCCTTTTTGGTCTACTTTTTAGTGAAGTACAAGTCTACCTGCAACATGGCGTGAATCTTTCTTACAGTTAAAATGTTGTCTTTCCTTGCAATAAAGTCATTAACCAGTTGTGGAATGGGAATTCTTGCTTAAATGAAAATGATTATTTTAGCAATTTTTTTTTTTTTTTTTTAAGAGATAGAGCGGCAGAATTTTATTTCTAATTAAGAAAAAATTACAAGAAAAACGAAGAAAAATACAACGGTCTGTGTTGGGAGGGAGTAGACTATGATAAAAGTAAACCAAAACCAATCCAAAATCTTTTGAGAAAAACCCGTACATTCATTCATTCCTATAACTTGTGAGAAAACCATTACAAGCTGATAGACATTTTATTATTTATGCTCTCCAAGAAGAACATTAGAATCCAAAGGTGCTGGAGAAGAGAACCCATGTAATATAAGAGATGATAAGAAAAACCACTGAGGGCAGTGAAAGACCAACGAAGGGACCTAAAAAGCCCTATAATAAAAGGATTGGGAACGTTGAGTTGAGAGCGGCACTCGCGATAAAGCTGTGGAGCTCTCTCTCTCTCTCTCTTCACTAGTTTTTATTTACAATTTTTTCTACTTTGCTTTTAATTTATTTTTATTAGCATAATTTGCACTATTGCTGAAGCGTAACGTTTAATATTGCTGTACTTCTCTTGAGCCACATTATCAACCTATTTTTAATATTTTCTTTCTCCTTTTTAATTATTTTTCTTCCTATTAATTTGCCATTTTACAATTATACCTTCTCTAACATTTCTTACTTTTACCTTTTTATCTCCTTCATTACTCTATACCTTAACCTTACAATTTTTCTATCCCTTTATCTTTATTTTATTTTGACACTTTGACGGTGTGTTTTTTGAGTTATTTATCACATGTACTCTCTATCCCTCTTATAGTTTAAGTTTGAGTTAATTTTTAGATGTTTTAGAAGTGAGATGATTATGTATTTGAATGACTCTATAAATTATTTGAGTAATATCAATTGTAAATTTGTGATGAGGTTTGACTATCATGATAATCTTCTTAAGAGAATGAGAAATTCAAATAAATAAATTTGGAAATAGTTGTAGAAAAAAAACCATAACACACTATACAAAAGTTTGTTAGTGTATGGAACAGAGGCTGTCAGCCCCGCAGAATTGATGATACCCTCTTTAAGGGTCTTCCAAACACGAAAGAAAGAAAATGAGAAGGATGTTTTTGTGGCAGAAAGACGTGAAGACTTGGAGGAGCTAGATGAAAAGAGGGGTGAAAAGAAGGATGTTTGCTTATTTATATCATTATTATAAAGCATTATCATACTTATTTTGAGTTAATTCATGCATTTTATATTTGGTTTTAGAATAATGCTGAATAATCAATTTTGTGCTTAATTGAATTTTGATGCGTGAATTTGTCTTTTGTAAGAGAATGGAATTAAATGAGCGGATTTGTGCAAAAAAGAAGGCTAATGGACTTTACTTTTACAAGAGCCACGATGAAGTTATATAAGGCCAACCCAATTAAATTTAAGTCCAATTGGAGTAAGGAATCAAAGGAAATTTGCACCAAATCCAAGTCCAATTCGGACTAAGATTCCAGCTTGTGCACCAGTTCCTATTTTGGGTATAACTTTTGG
Organism: Notholithocarpus densiflorus; assembly: GCA_030021035.2. NCBI lineage: Eukaryota > Viridiplantae > Streptophyta > Magnoliopsida > Fagales > Fagaceae > Notholithocarpus > Notholithocarpus densiflorus. Next base: position 197,914 of record JARYZH020000440.1, on the reverse strand, counting down.
CTCAGATGCCCAATCGAGATTATTCAAGTTGGGCTAGAAATTTAACTTAAAGGGCTACAACTTTATAGTTTACCAAAAGTCCGAATTCTGATGTTAATCGGGCCAAAAACGTCGGTTAAGTGAAGCCTAAAAACCTGGAATTTTTTCCAAACGGGAATTCAACTTGTAATAGGATTTCTTGACCTATTTAAAGGCTCTTTAGGGCGCAATTCAGGGGAGAGCTGCCGTAGAACATAATTTAAGTTTTATTAAAGTTTCTTTACAGTTTTTAGAATTTTATTTGTGTTATGAATTGCTAGAAGCCTTGCTCAGGCAAGAGGTGAACTCCAACCATTTATTAGTATGTTCTTAACAATTATTTTATAGTTTTAATGCTTATGTTATTATGTTTTTGATTGATTTACCCATCTAAAAAAGTGTTTAGTTCTGTATAATTCTTTAATTTATCGTAGACTCCGGGCACGTTAAATGCTTAGTATTCTCTGCTAACTAATTCACTATTTTTGTTTTGTCTAAAATCAATCTTCGTATGAATTTTAGTTGAGTTATAAAATAAATATTGTTAAGACTACTAATAGATGTGTTGTGTGTGGATCCTTAAATCTTAGCACCTTAATATATTATTCTTTTCTATCAATCTAAAATACCTTCACCAAACTATCAAAATTTCTCTTCAATATAATTTTATTGTTTTAGTTATTTTCTCTTGTGGTTTGCTAATCAATTCCCTTTTCCCTATGGATTTGACCTCGGACTTACCGAGTTATTACTTCGCGAAGATCCTGCACTTGGAAGCATTATTTAAGTTGCAACAAGTTTTTGGTGTCGTTGCCAGGGAATTAGGAAATTAAAGAAGCATTTCACTTCGTTTGGAGAGGTTTTTGACATTAAAATTCTTCAAATATTAGGTAATATCTCTCCTACTCTTTTCTTTTTAAGTAGTTTAGTTTTCTTTTAGAGTTTTTCTTTTCTTTTTACTTCTTTCTATTGTTAAAGGTATTTGTTTTATTTTATTTTATTTTTATTTTTCTTTATTGCTTTACTATTGCATGTGTGTTTGGTGTCGTGATAGTGATAATCGCTTGGTTAGAATTGAGTCTAATAATTCGTTGGCAATTTATCTGATTCTTTCACACATTCTCACACACTTGATATCATAGCGGACTTAGAGAGTAATCATGGTGATGAGAATAATCTAAATAATGAAGACTTTCATGATCACCAACCCATTTTAGAACTCTCAGAGATTATTTGCAACCTACTAGGAGTAGTGCACCATCATGCATCATTTTTTCAATTATTGCAAATAATTTTAATTTTAAGCCTGGTATGATTTCATTGCTTCCTAAATTTCATGGCTTAGATTGTGAAAATCCTTACCTACACTTTAATAGCTTGTTTGGTTGGATGGGGAGTAGAAAGAGGAAGAGTAAGTTAAATTACCTTTGTTTGGATTTTTTTAAGGGAGGAGGGGGAAAGATTTGGGGGGGTCTTTACTACTTCTAACCCCTCATTTTTAATTCCTCCAAATTAGAGAGATTTGGAGGGAGAGTAAAGCATAGAAATGTTTGACCAAATGAATTACCAAATTTACCCTTATCATATTAACAAAATTACAAACTATGAAAATGCTAATTATTCCCCTCACCCTTACTTAATTTTAAAAACATCCAAATAAGGTGAAGGATAACCATTTCCCTCAACTCTCCTCTCCACTACTCTCCTCCCTTCTACTCTCCTCTACTCTCCTCTCCCTCCAAACTTCCAAACATAGTATAAGGAATTTGAGGAGGTATGTTCTACTTTCCATGACCAATCATGTAATGAAGAGACCATTAGGTTGAAGTTGTTTCCTTTTTCTCTTAAGGACAAGGCAAAAACTTGGCTTAATTCTTTGAAACCTAGGTCAATTGGTACTTGGCAAAAGATGCAAACTAAGTTTTTAAAGAAATTTTTTTTCCAATTCATAGGTCTAATGCACTTAAAAGACAAATAATGATTTTTCATAAAAAGATAATGAGACATTTTATCAGTGTTCATGTTGTTGGGCATGTGGTTGGTCTTAGGATCCCCTTTGAAACGATGAAGCAGCTATATTGGTATCTTGAAATATTGCTTCAAAATATGTCTATTATATAAATATATATATATATATATATATATTGAGAGATAATTACAACATGCTGCTAACCCCATAACTCGAACCCTTTCCCCCCTAAACCCTCAAACACTTTGTGCATAGGGAGGTGCCAATTCAGCTACAAGGCCCTTGGCATGTCTATTATATTTTGAACTCAAAATCAACAACCCATTGCAAAAGGGGTCTCAAGTATGAGTCCAGTTGAGTCCGAGCTCAACAACACATGATGTACAAATTAAGTATGTCTGAGAAAAAAATCAAATATTTTAATTAAAAAAAAAATCGTTTCAGTACTCAGTGATTATTGAAATCGTTGATTTTTTAAGAATCCCCTTGTGTTCGCCACCATATATATAAAAATATATATATATATATATATTAATTTAGTTGTTATTTTTGTTTTAAAGAAGATTTTAAAAGAAAAATTATTATATTAAAATTTTATTTTTAATGGTTAAAGACAGTTTTTAGCTATTTGACGTATTCAAGTTCCTACTCACCTTGATTAATTAGCTCCATACAAAGACAATAGAAGAATTATATAAGAAAATAATTAATTAATTTAAAACAATAACATCATCATCAACAACCTATAAATTTTGAAGTCAGCTATGAACAAGGTTATCAAGAATGAGATTCTACACAAGATCGGTGAGAGGGTTCGAGGATCGGTTCGTAAAATCCTACTTACCGTTTTAAAAAATATTCTAAAAAATACTTATAATTTTTTTTTGCTAAGAAAAAAAATACTTATAATTATAATTCATAATTTAAATTAAAGAAACATTGAATTTTTTTTTTGACACAAATTAGTGAAATTGCTAATAAAAAGCAAAGTACCAAATTACAAATACATAAACAAAGTTCAAAGTTCAAAAGTTACAACTTACAACTTACAAATACCAAGTTTTAAATTAAACAACTCAAAGCATACATAATATCTCTAATGAACAATTTAAAGCAAATAACAATGTTAATACCTAATGTCTCACATAAATAACACAAAGCAAATATCAATATTTCACACAACACCACAAACACACTCAATCATCAAGACCAAAGTTTTCGTAATCTTGGATGGATTCCTAAAAGTACGGTTAATTATTATAAACAAAATTCTCGTCATTGTTAGTGGAATTACAAAAAAAAAAAAAAAAAAAAATCACCTTCGTCGTCGATGGTTTCTCTCACAGTGGTGTCACCATTAGTTTTCTCTGCCTCTCGCGCTTGCCTTCTACTCTCTAGTAGTCTAGTCTCTTCTATCTTATGTGATTTTGTTTATTAATTAGGTTGAGGTGATGATTGACATGAGTCTTAGGAATTTAGTTATTATTATTTTTAATCAATTTGAGCTAGGGCCACTAGGCTGATCTTTTTATTACATTTTTTTTATTAGTTTGGGGCCTTTGAGCTCTATTTGAAGGCCCGAAATAAGCAAAAAAATTTAAAATTTCCTTTATAGCATATGATCTTTAGTATTGCTATGAAATCAGGATCCTATAAGATCATAAGATCCTGATCGAGATCCAACACAGATTTCACATAAATAGAAATCTTAGTGAGATCTAGAACGTTTTAGGAATGTAAGATCTTAGGACCTTAAGATATTAAGATCTGGATTGGGATACTAATAACCATGGCTATGAATCCTTAATATACTTGTCATTAACCATATGTTTTTTTTTTCTCTAGTCATCTATATTCTATATATATCTAAAAGTTGAGACGTAGAATTTAATGTTGCTGTACTCCTGTTGAACCACCTCATCAGCCACGTCATACTTTTTATTTTTATTTTTAATTTCCTTTATGATTTTTCTATTTTATTTTATTTTATATAAAATAATTAAATATAGTTAATGGACAAACTTGTCGATGCACTCCATTACCATTCAACATGTTATTATTCATTTGTTTTAAATACAAATATTTGACTATTCAGCTACCCAAATTGATTTCAACTTTTCATTTTCTTCTTTCTAATTTCAAGTAATTGTTAAAATTGAATAATTCATTATCATTTAGTAGATATATGCACATGTTTACTATTCATTACAAACGTTACTTTTCATTAGATGCAAATGTTTAACTATATTCAACTATCCAAATTGATTTCAACTTTTCGTTTTCTTCTTTCTAATTTCAATTGAATATTTAAAATTTTCATCTTCCTATTCTAAAGGAAAAAAAAAAAAAAAAAAATTGTTCTTCTCTTCCTCCAACCTTTCCCCTCCCTTTTTGCCTCTTTATCTCCCTACTACTCTTTACTTTACTGTTAAACTTTCTGTTGTATATATAGGTATATACATGGATAGATTGTAATAATGATATTTGAGTTTGGAGAATATTGTTTTATAAAGTTGATAAAGTGAAAATTCAAGTTCTGAAATTTTCTAAGTGAAAATTCGAAATACAACATTTTTGATCGGGCGAAACTTTGGCTCGATCGATTGAAATGGAAAAATCCTGAAGCCTCTGGATGTCTCGACATTGCTCGATTCCTGTTCGACCGATCGAAAATCATGAAACAGGATTTTTCTGCAGAACTTTCAGATGACTGTTCAGAAAGGTTGAAGAGGTTTCGAGCTTTGTGAACGGTTTTATGAAACATTTTAACTCTCCATACGTGCCTTTTAATGAAATATAACCCTATGGATATAAATAGAGGCTTATGTTCACTTGAAACACAAGAAATCTTGTGGTCATTCTCCAGAATTGTTATCTGTAGAACTCAACATCTTGGTTGTATCCTAGGGACAAATTTGTGATAACCCTTTAGCAACAATAGTGTGGGGGACAAATATTGTCTAAGGAAAACGATATAGTGCCTCCAAGTTATTTATTTTCTGTTTGTATTTTGTGTTAACCTTGTTCTTCCATTATTACTTTGTGTAATATCCCCCAACAATCTTAGACAATATTTCCTACGATTGAAGGAACAAGTGATGTTTCAGCGTTAAAGATGTTGAATCATGAGTTGGTGAAATTGGATCGCTTTGATGGAACCAATTTCTCTCGATGGAAAGACAAGATGAAATTCCTACTTACTGCACTGAAACTTTTCTATGTCTTGGACCCGAATTTGATGCCTTTTCCTATTGTGAGTGATGAAGATACTAATGAGATTAAGGCACAAAGAAAGAAACAGGAGGAAGATGAATTGATATGCAGATGACACATTCTCAATACTCTTTCGGATCGTCTCTATGATCTCTACACATCAATGAAGTCACCGAAGGAGATTTGGAATGCCTTGGAGGCAAAGTACAAAACTGAGAAAGTAGGTATGAATAAGTTTATGATTCAAAAGTATTTTGATTATAAAATGCTTGATAATATCTTAGTTTTAGATCAAGTGCATGAGTTACAAATATTGGTCAATAAACTCTGTGATTTGTCAATTAATATTCCTGAATCATTCCAAGTGGGTGCAATCATTGCGAAACTCCCATCAAGTTGGAATAATTTTAGGAAGAAGCTTCTGCATATGTCGGAAGATCTCACTTTAGAACAATTCGGACAACATCTTTGAATTGAAGAGGAAAGTTGGGTTAGAGATGTGACTAACACCGATTCTAAAGTGAATGTGAACAATGTGAGCAATGTTCAAAGTGGGAGTTCGAGTAAGACCAATAAGTACTTGAAAGTAAACAAAAGTGGAAGTGGTTTCAAGAAGGACAACTCTAAGAATCCCAACAAGGACAAGAAGAACCAGACATGTTTCCATTGTGGAAAGAAAGGTCATTACATTCGTGAATGTAAACTCTTAAAGAATAAGAAAAAGGATGAAGAAGGCCATGTCATTGAAACAAATGTCATTGAGGACATTGTTGCTATGATAAGTGGCATACATATTGATATGATCACTGAAGTTCATTTGGCTGTGATTGCAAATCTTTTTGACTGGTGGTTCGATTCGGGTGCAACGGTGCATGTGTGCAACAACAAAGAGCAATTCAAGGCATATGATGAGTCTTCCATAGAACAACAAGTGCTGATGGACAACCACAATAAAGAAAAAGTTTTTGGAAAGGGCACCGTTGAAGTGAAAATGAGTTCTGGCAAGATGATGATCTTGACCAATGTGTTTCATGTACTCGATATCAAGAAGAATCTCGTATTTGCCAATTTGTTATGTAAGAGTGGTGTAAAAGTTGTACTTAAATCGGACAAGTTAATCTTGTCCAAGAATGAGATATTTGTAGGAAAGGGATATGATACTGATGGCATGTACAAACTAAGTATTATTAATAAAGAAGTTTTTGGTTGTGCTTATATTGTTGATTCTTTATATTTGTGACATGCTAGATTGTGACATTTAAATTTTAAATATTTGAAATTTATGTCAAAGCATGACATGATTTCATATAAGCATGATGATGAAAAGAAATGTGAAATTTGTATTCAAGCAAAGATGACAAAAAAAAAAACATTTTTCTAAGTCAGATAGAAATTCTATTATGCTTGAACTTGTACATTCTGATGTATGTGAATTGAATGGTGTATTAACTAGAGGAGGTAAAAGATACTTCATTACATTCATTGATGATTTCTCTAGATTTACATATGTGTATTTAATAAGAAATAAAGATGAATCTTTTGACATGTTCAAGCGTTATAAAACTGAAGTAGAAAATCAAAAAGATAGGAAAATAAAGATCCTACGAAGTGATAGAGGTGGTGAATATTTTCCTAATGATTTTTCTAAGTTTTGTGAGAAATATGGTATAATACACCAAAGTTCAGCCCCTTATATACCCCAACAAAATGGTTTGGCTGAAAGAAAAAATAGAACTCTTGTAAACATGGTAAATGCCATGATCTTGAATGCAGAGCTTCCTTTTAATTTGAGTTTATATCAAAACAAAATATACATGGCTTCGAATTTGAATGTGCCTACCAATGGACTTCCACTGAACAGAGATGTATTCACAATGTTTTTAGCTTCATATACTTTTTTTGTAATGTGAATTTGAGAAAGAGAAAATGGTAGGCAAGGGATGTATGGTTTTTTATAATCTCCTATGTCTTGAAGAAAGTGAAGGGCCTATTAGTCGCCATTCTACTGGAATTTTGTATAGAAAACCTTTTACTATAAGTTCCTTGACTTTTTGTTATTTTGTAATCGCTTTATAGTCTATACTATGACAAAAAGTGAATAAATTTTTTTTATTTGTAGAGTATCAAAAAAGTAAAAAAATATTTAGGATAGTAATTTTGTATTGTTGCATCCCATTTGTTTGGTAAAATTTCTTTTAGAAATCTTATACGTTTTTCTCAAGTCTATTTGTTATTTTATTTTGGTTATTTTATTACAAATAATTAGCATATCCACCATCAAAATTTTAGTTAATCTAAATTTTTTTGGTAAGTTTTTACTTTGCTTAGTTGATCGTCTTTACTAAAAATGCCAAAAAGAGAATAAGATAAAATATAATTTACTTTATAGCATCATTATGCTATTAATGTTTTTATGTATAGATACTTGAGGAACTTTTTCCTTTTGCATTTTATTTTATTTTATATTTTCACTTTATAATATATGATTTATTGATAATGATCTATTGCATAGTTATCTTTATTTTCTTTTTCATTTAGTTTAAATTCTGAGGAAGAAAGAGACGTGGATTTATGTTTTTGAGAAAAATATATCTATAAGAGTTAAATCGCATACATCTATATAATAGTAAACAAAGTATATATAGTTACAACTTGGTCTAATAGTTCTCACACTATCAATTTTTTTTAAAATAAAATTATTGCATTGTGTTTTCATACATATCTCACTATATATAATACCTTATTACAAAATATATTTTGTTACACTACAATTTTTTTTTAATTTAAAACATAATTTCAAATAACACATATTGAATTTTTAATATGGGAAATGCTAACGAATGCCCTTAGGGCATTAGTTAATAAAAGTGGACGAATGCCCTTAGGGCATTGGTTAATGTTTTGATAGCTTTTTTCATTTCCCATAAAAGTGATGTCAAAACTTTCCTAAAATGGATTGTTAGCCAATACCCTAAGGGCACTTGTTAGCATGACTCTTTTAATAATATACAATCTAATATATTAATTCAATAATTATCCAATAAAAAATAATCATATCATATTTTCTTGTGCATTGCACTGGTCTGCGACTAGTTTAATTAATAAATGAAACATAAATATGATAGATAGGAATTATACGTGTACCTCATTACCTTGACTTATAAGATGAGCTCACTTTTTGTAAAATTTGCCATTTATTGACCGTAACAACCAAATAGTTGGGTCTCATTTGATTCAAAATTAAAGCCATTCAACTACCAACCATAATATGCTAAAACTAGAAAATCTAAAAACCACAATCAGATAGTCTTTGACTGAGGGATATATGTTGGTTGGCTTCGGAGGTGTGGATTACTAGGCAATGGTAGCTAATCTTGTTGCATAAGTATTTCAAAAATTCCTAAAACGTTAGATGTACATTAATGGCGGCATGGGGAAGTGATGGTTTATCTTGCACACAAAGTAGAATTAGGCTTGAGTCTATACTAATGGACTAATATATTTCTAACAACTACATGTCTTTAAGTATGTGGTAGTTATCTTGAATCAATAATTTGGTCCTATATGAACATGAAGTGAGATTAGTTATCTGCTACTCCATAATACATTCCATCCTTATGATAAATTGCTTCCGTTGATCTTAAATTGAAGTACTAAAAGTAAAACCATACAATAATACGTTCAGGGGCAGAGTTAGGATTTTTTTGTTTAGGAAGCCAAATTTTGGTACTAATATAGTAGTCACGAGTCAAGATAAACCATCACACATATGCATAAACACACATACACATATATAAATATTAATATTTTGATATTAGAATAAGTCATGATTTATAAACATATTGTATATAAAATTAACAACTATTATATATGTATATTCGCAAAATAATTTTTTAGGAGAAATTATCATCTTTTAAACTTCAATGAGTATACAAAAGCTGTCTAGTTTGATATTATACATCTACAAAAACCAAATTTGAGAAAACAAAAAGTACATTGTCTCTATAACTACTAGATTGATTAATGAGAAATTTTATTAGTTTTTAAGAGTATCTAACTCAAACATTTGGAGAGACCAACTTCAATTTTGTAGCTAAATATACATAATATAAAAGAATTTTTTAAAATTTGGGGGGAGGAGGGGAAGCCTTGCTATAGCTCCACCCCTGAGTACGTCCTACTCTTATCATAAATGCGTACACATATAGCATTGTTATCAATAAGTAAAATATTAAAGGAACTACAAATTTTATTACAAAAAGTTTACAAACTAAAAATATGAAATATGATTGGTGGCTCTTAATTAAGCTTAGTATTACTCTTATCAGCACATATTTCCATTACTAATGTAACCTCGATGTAGGTAGAAGCTCACGTTGCCGGCCACTTGTCAGTTGCCACCACTTGCCAAGTCCTGTACTAAGGTACGTAAGAAAAAATTAATAATGTGCAAGCGAAGCGATGGATGTGCCAGAAAATATGGTGCATGCAGCAAGTGCCCCGCTCCTCTGAAGGATATATATGCATGTTGTCGGTCCAGGCTAGGCTCACGTTGCCACTTTGCCCCAACCTACGTCTATAAAACTGAGGCTTTGTTATCACATTCATTCCAAAAACGAAAATACACAACTTTTGCCTACCAAGCACCAACTTTACACGGATCCAGCTTGATTATTAAGAAGGTCCCGATCGGGTTTTCTTTGGTTAATTCGGTGTTTGCTCTTTTGAAACTAGATAGGATCAATTACTCAGGCACATGGCGTCCATGGAAGAAATTGGAAAGCCTAATCGAGCACAGGGTCTAGCCACCATTTTAGCCATTGGCACTGCCAATCCCTCCAACTGTGTCTCTCAAGCAGACTATCCTGACTATTACTTCCGGATAACCAACAGTGAACACATGACGTTGTTGAAGGAGAAGTTCAAACTCATAAGTGTTAATACTTAATATGCACACGTATCTCAATATTATCAAATTTCATCGTATCCTTAGTTCCTTAAGAATATTTATTACTGCCAATTATAAAAGTGGAGTTGTTAAGTGAATTAAAATCTTTTTCATATAGCATGAGTGTTCCATTTTATGTTCAATCAAGATACTTATAACGGTGGTGTATAGGTCATGAGTCTGGTTTTTTTTTCTCTTATTTAAACTTTGATTAATTACTTTATAGGGAAAAAAATGGACATATAGCAAATTGTGATTGGTGGAGCACAAAGTGGAATACTTAATAGCAGAGTTAGAAATTTATTTTCAGTGGACCAAATTAAAATATGATAATTTTTTTTTTTTTTTACATATTATATATTATGTTATGTATAAAGGGACAAAAATTCTGAGCATAGTTCTAGATGAAAATAAAGTATATTACAAACCAATAGAAGTATAACAAAAAGGTTTTATCAAACTTAATAGATATGTAATAAAGTTTTCATCAATTTCCTATTCATATAAACAACCAAATTATCTATATAAAAAAAAAAAAAATCATAATTTGGAATTCTTATGATGTTCTTTGAAAATTGAAGTTTCTCCAGTAGAATCCAATGTGTTTTTGGTTTATAAATTATTAACGTCTTTTGTGTTAAAGAATGTATCAATAGTTCTCAATTTGAACATACTTAAATTATATCAAGAATTAATAATAAATTATCTTAATTCTTGGTAATATTAGTAACATTTTTTAAAAATTTGATTTAATTAACAAATAATGAATTTAGCTTAATAGCTTTATTTTGAATGAAATCAAATATGAATGGGAAATAAGAATTATAAATATTTTTTTGCCCTAAACAAAAGAAAATCAATTAAAAAAATTAGTGATAAGGAGATTAACAAATTTGGGGGGGAGGGGGGGGGGGGGGAATAGAGCAATTAGGGAAGAAACTTATATATATTATTACTATAACTTGATATGGAAGAGTATCATGGTGTGAAAAATATGTGGTTAGGTTTCACAATTTGACTATTTAATGAATTTATTAATCAGAATTCATAGGAACTGTATTTGAGATTAGTCTAACTATTAAAAATCTTTTCATGTGAATTGTAAGTAGAATCTTAAACTCAAAAAGATCACAAAATAGTCATAATACAAGTTTTTTTTTTTTTTTTGGCATTAAAGGTTTGCTTATTATTCACATAAATGGTTTTGTATTATTTAGACTGGTCTCAAGTACTCGTGTGCATTTATGTGTGTCACTTCAAAACCTCTCTGTTCTCCCCTCCCCAGTTGTGTCAAATCTTGACTCCTCCATTGTGTCTACAGGTGAGATGTATGATAATGCCATTTAGCACACTCCCATGGCCAAAATTACCAACTAATTTATATATTATTAAAACCTGAAGCGTAGCGTTTAATGTTGCTACTCTCACGTTGCGCCACATTAGCTGCCACGTCATTCTTTTTTCTTTTTCTTTTTTAAATATAATTTGTCCTACAATTTTAAAATGGTTTTTACAATTTTTAACCCTATAAATGCAGCCCACTACTTATTTATTTACTTCCACTATCACCCTATAATAAATCTAGCCCACTACTTATTTATTTACTTCCACTATCACCCTATAATAAATCTGCATAATTAATCCAACCCACCTCTTATTTATTTAGTTCAACTATCAAGTCCAACCCAAAACCTTTTCAGTTCAGTTTTAGGGTTTTGTATGAGCCTTTCAGCTTAAAGAAAAGAAAAGAAAAGAAAAGAAAAGAAAAAAAAAAAAAGAAAAAAAAAAAAAAAGGTTGAAGCCTTTCAAGCTTTAGGGTTTTTTTTTTTTTTTTTCAATTTTCCTATAATTGTTTTTAACATTTATTTTTTTAATATTTACACTTCTCTAACATTTCTCTCTCTCTTACCATTTCATCTCCCCACTACTTCTTCAATATTTCTTCCTCCCTTACCTTTTCATCTCCCCACTACCCTCTACATTAATATCATTCTTCCTCTTTCCCTTCATCTTCCTTTATTTTTGTCTCTTCTTATTCACACCCTCTTACTATAAATTTGTCACTATCTCTTCTATTCTACGCATAGTTTTCCCTCACATACAAAAAAAGGTTCCCTGTCTCTCTCTCTCTAAATTTTTTGGTGGATTTTTTTTTTTATTTTTCTTGCATCTCTACTTTAGGTTGATAATATTTTATATTCTTTAAAACTCTATTTTGGGTTAATGCGATTTAGTTTTGTTTTTTAAATTGTTGTTGTTCTTTTTATTTTTTATTCTCTTTGATTGTTAAATGTTATCCTATTGCGTTCTAAAGAATTAAATATAGCATATAAAAATATAATATTATTCTATTACATAGCATGATTTGGATAATTTGGTATTTATTCTGTTGCATAGATTGATTTTTTATAGTGCTCAATTTAGATGTTAAACTATGAGACTTTACTATTTTTTTTTTTTTTTTTCTAATCCTTTGTGGTGGACAAAGTACTCTTAATAGTTGTATTAGAAGTACTCTATAATGCCATTTATTTAAAGAAAAGTAAAGATTAGCCAAACGAAAATAATCGGATAGGTGACAAATTTTAGCTTTTGCAATTTTATTTTTATTATTATTATTTTATAACAATGCATGTATAGAAATTTAATTATTAGATTTTGCTAGTAATTGTTTATTTGATAATATGTTTTGGGTTGCCGAAATTATAATTTTTACAAAGAAAATAACCTTAATAGATTATCAAAAACAAAATTTTATCATAATATTGGTTCATTTAATCATTGTTAAGTTTTATTAATTTTTTTTAGTTTACGTTTTTTTGGTGTTTTGGATTGTTCCTATATTACATTTATTATTGTTCCTATAATAAATAAAAATATAATTACGAAATACATTACTCATTATTAGATTAGTTTAAATTGTAAAAAATAATTTAATAAAAACACCATAAAAATAATTATCACGCGTAACGTGCGGGTTCGCGACTAGTATTATTAATTGTCATGTTAATTTGTAAACTTTTTATTCTAGCTTTAGCATTATAGGTGAGAGATCGATGGTTAAAAAGCGTTACGTACACTTGACTGAAGAGATTTTGAAGGAAAACCCCAACATGTGTACATTCATGGCTCCATCTCTGAATGCACGTCAAGATATAGCAGTGGAAGAGGTGCCCAAGTTAGGAAACGAAGCAGCATCAAAGGCAATCCAAGAGTGGGGGCAACCCAAATCCAAGATCACCCACCTCATCTTCTGTACAATGTTCCGTATAGACATCCCTGGTGCGGATTACCAACTCACCAAGCTCCTCGGCCTTCGTCCCTCCGTTAAGCGAGTCATGATGTACCAACAAGGTTACTTCGCTGGTGGGACTGTGCTACGTCTCGCCAAGGATTTGGCTGAGAACAACAAGGGCGCTCGTGTTCTTGTTGTTTGCCCTGAGATCCTATCCATTCTATTATGTGGACCCTCTCATTCTTATTTTGACTCACTAGTAAGCCATGCAATCTTTGGTGATGGTGCAGCAGCTGTGATTGTTGGGGCAGACCCAGAATTGGATACATTTACTAAGGAACGTCCACTGTTCCAATTTGTTTCAACAGCACAAACAATTCTACCTGATTCTGATGGTGCACTTGATGGACATTTACGTGAAGCAGGCCTCATTTTTCACTTGTCTAAGGAAAAACCTTTGATAATATCAAACAACATTGAGAAATGCTTGATTGAAGCTTTAACGCCAATTGGTATAAGTGATTGGAACTCTATATTTTGGATTGCACATCCTGGTGGTCGGGCCATTCTTGATCACACTGAGGCTAAGTTGGCACTCAAAGAGGATAGACTTAGAGCGAGTCGTCACGTTCTTAGTGAGTATGGGAACATGTCAAGTCCTAGTGTGTTGTTTATATTGGATGAAATGAGGAAGAACTCCATCGCAAAAGGAAAGACCACCACCGGTGAAGGGTTGAAATGGGGTGTTTTATTTGGGTTTGGAACAGGTTTGACAGTTGAGACGGTGGTGTTACGCAGTGTTTCTATAGCTATGGATGTGCAAACCACTCTCCCAAATGAACACTAAGTTAGACTTTGTTCATGTCATCAATTTAAAATAAGGAAATGTCTTGTTGTTTGAAAATGCTCCCAATGTCTTGAAATGTGTGGCATGTGTGGCATGTATGATCTATTTCTAATAAAGCTACTGATGGTTGCCTATATCATGTAACTGTTTGCATCAAGATTTGGATCTTAAAAACCATGATTTGTGATAAGTCTGTGTCTCTTTATGCCAACACATACATGTAATAAAAGAGTTATCATCTCACTTAAAATTCATTACACTTACTAAGTTAATTTCGACTTGTTGGGAGGTGCACGGCACCTAGAAGTACAGCCTACACCACAAGAACCTGACCTTTTCAGACCTTTTTTTTTTAAGGGTTCACTAAAGTTTGTTCAAACAAACACTAATGTGACACTGTTACTAGACTTACTGAGTACCTTTGAAATAAGCTAACACAACTATTGAAATAACTTTCTCAACTGTTGAAATAAGTGCTGGAAATAGGACCTGCGATTTTTCAAATTCATCCTTGAAACTGATTTGAAAAGCCTAGCAAACTCAGTGGAATACAAAAGCCCTCTCTGTATTTGAAGAGCCTAGAATTTACGCTCTTCCTCTCTATTCAAATTCTACAATCTTAGAGTATTTCAGAGTATTTAGGCTCTTATTTTTTTTGATTTCTTTTTCATTCGATTGCTCACTCTCTCTATAGCAATCACTCTCTCTCTCTATCATTTTCTCTACAAAAATTTTGGTGTGCGAGGAATCTCTGATCGGAGTAAGGAATATTCTGGCGAGCTAAGTTAGCAGCATTGGCAAAGATCTCCTTCTACACGCAATTTCGCCAATCTCAATCAAGGTTTGAACCTTTCGATGCCCTAATTTTTCATTTTCTAATCTCTGATTGAATATTGTGCATTGCTTTTGTTGCTGTATTTGTTTTTATTGATTGAATGTGGCAGTTAGGATTTAGTTTTGGTGTGTGATTTAGGGTTCAATTTTGGTGAATATAGGCTTTTGGTGTGTGATTTAATTTGCTCCTTCAAGCTTCGTTTAAATACTTATTTGATTTTTGAGAGATTTTGCTGTGTTTGTTTATACGATTTGCTGTATTTAAGTAAGCTGAGGTGCTTTGAAACATATGAATGGGTAAATATGCTATAGTTTTTACTCGATTTTTGTCCCACCTTGGTCAAGATAGCTTAGCACATATAGCCACAAGATGTCAAAGGTCTTGGCAGCCCTTATGTCAAAGTGAGCCTTATGAAAGTGAGGCCCTATCAGTGTTGATGGGGCAGCACACAATCACTCTCTCTCTCTCTAGCATAGGGCATTTGGTAAATTTTGTCATTATTGTTTCTGCACTGTGAACCAGATTCCGAGGTTGAAGTTTCTTTATGGTTAATACTTTAATTGGATCTATGTAACTTTATTGTTGCCAGTTAGGATCTATGTAAGTTCCTTATTGCTAGTTTTATAAAAAATTTCCACATCATGCTGTTGTTGATTAGTCATAAAGCTGATTTAAGCTCTTTGTATCTTAGTGAGAAAAAAAGATATTTTCATGTTCTATGGTTATGTTAAACTAACACGTAAATTAGATATTTGGATGTTTTTTGGATGATCATTTAGAAGGTCATAAATTAGATATTTACATAAGAAAGAGCTCTATCTTACATTTCTCTCAAATTACTTACAGGTTTTGTTCTGCAAAAGTTCGCAAATTCCTTTCAAATCCTTTATCTTATTGTTGATAAAGGGAACTAGCATGCTTCTCATTGAGTGAGGATGTTGTAAAGAGAACATTATATAATAGCCTCCATCTTAAAAGAACATTATATAATGAAATTTGTTCTATTATATATATATTGAAAGCTCGAATTTGTGTGAAAACACAAGAGCTTGTTTAGACCCCCAATTAAAAATTACAGCTAGATTGCTTTTACTCTAACTTATCTAAGTGCGGAAACAAGGGTAAATGAAGCGCAATCAACCGATACTACTCTAGTGCATAAACATGAACAACAAACAATAAAAGTAAAGTACAAGAGTAAGGGAAGAGAGATGTAATCACAAAATAACACGGCGGTGTGTTATTGAAGAGGAAACCGAAGAACTCGGTGAAAAACCTCTCCGCCGCCCTCCAAGCGGTAAATCGATTCACTAGACAATAAGTTGGGATACACGAATAGCAAGAAACCCTCCAAGCCTAATCTACCTAATGCACCTAAGCCCTCCAAGCCCCTACTCCAACAAGACTTCTCGAAAAAGTGTCTTGTCTAGCTTTCCGGATCTCACAATATGCCCGATTGCATCCGCCAAGCCTCACCGGTTTCTTTTGGCAAATCTCCAAAACTTCCCAAGTTTCAAAACACTCTCTACACTCTGAATAGGTGTGAGTTGTGTTTAGGTACAAATCTCCTCTCAAGGTATGACAATGAGAGAGGGAAGGAGAAGAGGCTAGAATGATTTCTCACTAAGGATGAGTAGCTCTCTCTCTAAAAGATGGGTGTGTGTGTTGTAGAAAACCTATCTAGGATTTTTCTCTTTGAATGGCCTCCTTACAATTTCTATGGGTAATGAGAGTATATAGTATGGGTGAAGGGTAAGAAAGTCATACTTAAAAATCCTCCAGGTAGAATGTTTCGCGAGTACCTCGCGGGAAGGCCTTACTCGCGAGACACTCGCGAAACTGATAGCCTAGCACGACTCTTCAGCTTCTAGTCATGTGCTTCTCACGTGGCTACTTCACGGGTTAGCTTCTCGCGAGTTTCTCACGAAATCCACTTGATCTTCAATTAAGCTTGAGTCTTCACCAACTTAATACTAAACCTAATACAATAAAATCTCACAAAATACAAGGAACAAAATTTAAGCAATTACAACATTTTTTGTCATGGAATAAAGCCAACATAAAACATAGTTGTAAATCACAACTTTACATATATATATATATATATATAATTGGATTATTCATCACATAATTTGCTTAGCACTGTGAGGAATCCAACATTCCCTGAATTTGGCCACTCAATAAAATCCCAAATACAGTCCTTTTCTTTTCTGAGGTATTCATCACATGCTCTTGCTTTATATAACTTCAGCAGACAGTCATTCTTCAAAATCTGTTCAAAAGATAAAAACTTTTAAAAGCAAAAGCTGCCATTCTTCCTCCTTTCTCAAGGTAGGACACACTCTCTCTCCAAATTATGGAAGTAATAAGTGATAGATGCTATTTCCAGCCCATGTTGTTTTGGTTCCATATTTTCAAGATTTGGCAGTCTCCAATGTCAACATTATTTCCTGTGTATGGATGTGCGTTCGTGCTTTGTAAGTTAAGTTGACTGGGCTAGATTGACTCTGTAATCTTTCGATAATCTTATTTTGGAGTTGTCTTATGCAGATATACAAAGCTCAAAGGAATATCATTTTGTGTGCTGCAGCAATTCTTCTATATTGGTAATTGTCAACCAATGATATCCTTGTCATCAGATCCTTTATTAGGAGTCTGCAATTCATTGTCATTTGTGGTTCTTATGTCTTTGAATGTGGGTGCAGGTCTGTGTACCGCATTTGTAAGTTTTACAAGGAGATTCAGAGCTTGGAGGCAGTGGAGAAGAGGTATAAGGAGCAGTAACTTTCTATCCATGCTTTTATATGAAACTAGTAAGTTGTCCATGTGATGCACGGATAATAATGTGATGTTTTATGTAAGACAGTTTTGGAGAATGTTGTACATATATTATAAAGAAAAAGTAAATTAATTTAATAATTAGAGCGAAGAAACATATACATTTTGAAATATTAAAAATCAAATTAGTAGCATCGTATCACAAAGATCAATGTACTCAAACTATATAATGAGTCAATGGCAAAGTTTTCTTTATCACAACAATGAGTTAAATATTAAAAATAAAGAGACAAACCACGTATGAAAGAAAAGGCAACAGAGTAACAACAAATATTATTATTTTCTCCAATATTCCTCCATAATTGTATTTTGTTTTAGAATTATTATTTTTTGCTTTTGTTTCTAATACTAAAATAGTGGGTATGCTAAAAGTCATGCAGAAGAGAAAAATATATGGTGTAAGCTTAGACCTTTAATTAGAGATTAATGAGATAATAGTAAAAATAAGTTAATGTGATATTTTGGATAATAGTTAAAAAAAAAAAAAAACTTAACGAAAAGAGATAAAAAATGCTAAATGTAAAATTAGAGTGCCACATGGCAGAACTTCATGCTCTCCCACATGAACCTTGTGCTATATATAACCTTGAAGCTTGTGCTATACATTTTGAAGAATTGGCTTCAATTATATTATATTAGTAAAAAGAGGAAAAGGAAAAAGAAACAGTCTTTATAGTCTAGCAGGAAGATGAGTCTAGTAGGAAGTTAACGACAACCATCTTTATAAAGAAAAATGAAAGGGTGAAATTTGACAATTTTGTTCAACTTATTAACAAAACTGTAATGATTCATCTATAATGATTTTTCAGCCTCCTTGAAGCTTCCAATATACATTAATTATGGCTAAATATAGTAAGAAATATTTCTTTTGCCACTAATACCAAGTCTTACATACCAAGAATTAATACCAAAAAAAATGTCCCACACATAAGGGCCATTTTTGCCATCAGGGACCTTCATTCCAAGTGATGCAAATATGTCACCAATTATTTAAGGATTGCCCTAATGGTTATCAAACATAGTAGTCAAGACCTGAAAGAAAATTTTAAAAAGAAACTCTGTGAATTTTCATTTATAGATGAACTTTATTGCAATCATGTTCAAAGTATTATAACTATTAAATTCCTAGAGAATTTCATTTAGTGAAGAGAAGCAGCTCTAGTGACCAAATTTGGTAGTAATATTTTCAAAAATATTCAAAGAATATCATATGCTAAGTTTTAGCTTAGTTCTAATTGAAATTGATTCATCATCGGGAACTATATAAAAATAAATTAAGAATCATTAGTTACAGTTACTGTTTGGGCTGCTTACCTTTAATGGAAAGGCGTGCCAATTCTCCATCTTGGGCAACACTTTACGCACCATTGAGATAGACACAAACAATGCGATTATTGGAAATTTGTTGTGTAGAAAAGCTCTTCAGAAACCACAATCCAACCAAGGTTACGCCTATGACACCTGAAAATTTTGAGTAGGACGAAATTTCAATAGCAACTTGTATTTGTGAATGACCCAAATATTTATCATAATATGATTAAAGTTCATGTTAAATATAGAAATTTTATTAACCATAAGGTGACTCATGCAAGTGACATACATGTTTGGGTCTAGGAATTTCAAAGATTGCTCTTGGTCATTTGTCTTTTCTTAATTGGTATGGCAAATAAAAAAAGGTCCTGGGACAAAATAGAGCTATTGAAAAAGATTTGTCCTATATAGCCATTGACACATTAGAGCTGCCAAGTAGGAATTTAACTATATAGCATTAAAAACCCAAACAAAGGTTCTTTCTTTACCTTAAACAGGTTGACAATGTTAATCTTTTGCGTTAGCCCTATCTTCCTAGAATCATCCACAACATTAAAAGACAAATAGAGAATACAATGATATTTAACAGGGAATTTTTTAGTAAAAATTTATGAGGTGCTAATAAACAGAAAATACAGGTAGGAGTACATACGGATTAAAAAAAAAAAATTTAAAAAGCTCCTTGGTGAAGGAGAGATAGAGAGATTTATGAACCTAGTGAAATCGATGAAAAGCGTGGAGAGCACCTCGGTGGTCTATTTGAAACCCTTTGAAGTCATTTATTCAAGATTGAGGGTATGACCAAATGTATGTCAAATACTGTAAGAGAGGAGACTGATTTGCAGAATAGGAAGAGCTGAAAAGCCATAGGTTCACGTAATTGAGGAATGGTTTGGGTATGCTAAGAGACATCAAGAGGAGAATTGTGGACTGGAGAGAGGAAATGTGACTATTAATGAGGGAGTTTGGTTGATTGATGGGCAGGTATCTAATGGGATTTGTGTTATTCTCCACATCAGCGAGCTACAAAGGTTATAGATAGATATAGATATTTTATTTTTTTAGGAAAAATATAGATATAGATATTGATTTATAAAGAAACACAATTGTGTGCATTAAGTTTAAATGGGAACTGATCAGTTAAGAGAGAAAGAGAGGTGAACTTTTTTTTTTTTTTTAGAAAGAGAGGTGAACTAGTTCAATGGTTTTTGCTATAGCGATTAAATAACTCGCATCCTTTCAATTTCAGGAAAAGATTTTAAAATTCCATTTTTGAAGAGGTGAGGTGGAAGGTCAAATGTAAAAGTTGCTCTAATAGAGCGCCGCATGGCAGGACCTCATGCTTTCTCGCATGAGGTCTTTGCTTTATTTATATATATATATATTGATTGATTAGTTGTGCATAAGTACTTGTCACTAAATCTTGCTTTTCAGAATGTAAATCTGTTAGGGCAGATCTGCCTTAACCTTGGGCGCCTGTACTCTCAATTGCATTATGTGATTATATGTTTGGTAATTGAGATGAATTTAGGCACATTCTTGTACTAGCAAGCAAGTTTTGATTATACCCCTCCAGCCAGGAAAAAAACATTGATTTCTGTGAATATATCACGTTTGATAAATGAGGAATATTTTCCATATTTCATTTATTTACTTTTTATTGTATAGCATTTGATCAATTATTAAGCTGCATATCTGGTTGCATGAGAACTTGAGTAATTTCTGCTTTCTTTTTCTTTTCCCTTCATAGAAGAATGATCAAACACCTCAATAAAACTGGAAGTAAGGAAGAATCAAAGATAAGGGAATGGATTCATATTCTTACACTTGCCATGTTAATCAAGTACAGGCGGATGTTATTTAGATAAAAAGATTGGAAGTTTGGGAGAGAGCAAAAGCATAAGCTATCACATTCTCTCTCTCGATTGTATTCATAACTGAGGTGGCTTACCTTGCAAAGAATTTTCAAAATTTTTTGAAAATGAAGAATAATGGGAAGTCATTTGGCAAGGGAAAATCATCATCCTTCAAGAATGACAAGAAAGATTTCAAGAAGAAGGATGCTAAATATTCATCACCATCTCAAGGAATCATTTCTTATGAATGCAACGGGCATAGTCATTTGAAGAGGGAATGCCCAAACTATTTAAGAGGGATGGGTAAAGTGTTAACCACCACCCTTAGCGATTCTGAGAACTCAAGTTCAGATTTGGATGATAGTTGTGATGGTGATGGAAACTATTCTGCCTTTATGGTAACTACCTCAGTGGACTCAAAGGAAGAATTAATTGAGTTGAATGAGGAACTCGGTGAGCACAACGACGTTGAAGAAGTGGAAGCTACTAACGATGAAGAAGAATATCTTGAAGAAGGTGATAGGAAGCTTCAAGATGTTTATGATGCATTGCTTGAAGACTATGGCAAGTATGCCAAAGTAGCAAAGAGTGCGGTTAAGAAAATGATGAGAGTTGAAGAAGACCACAAATCCACTCTTTTGCAACTAAGAGATGCCAAATGTGAAGTTGAGAATTTGAAAGAAGAGTTATTTGTTAGGACATATGTGGAACTTGTTAGAACATATGTTATGTAAGATTGGCTAATCTTTTGACAAAACGCACTTTACTTGTAATTGGGTAGATCTAGGATGTGTTTAGTACTTCAAGGAACAAGATTTCAAGTTTAGTATTGAAGCCATGCAAATCTGTTCAAGAAACAAGTGAAGAAGTGTTGTTCATTAAAGCTCGACAAATAGCTCGACAGATAGATATCTATCAAGGTTTAATGACAAATCTCGATAGCTGCTCGACAGAAACAGT
Organism: Notholithocarpus densiflorus; assembly: GCA_030021035.2. Taxonomy (NCBI): domain Eukaryota; kingdom Viridiplantae; phylum Streptophyta; class Magnoliopsida; order Fagales; family Fagaceae; genus Notholithocarpus; species Notholithocarpus densiflorus. The sequence continues at coordinate 175,884 of JARYZH020000440.1, read as the reverse complement.
ATCTATGGAGAATTACGAAATTCAGATTTCCAGATCTGTTTTCACGCATGTCCAAGTGCATTTGTGTAGGGTTTTTTTTCTCACAACCCTAGACATATATAAGGATTATTTTAAAGGCCATCACACAAGGAATCAGAGTATCCCTTCATGCATTGTGTGACCGGAGACAAAAGTTGACCTAGTTCATCATATTCCTTGAAGAAGCTATTGCGTCTTTGCGCCAAGGGTTTTGTAACCAAGGAGCTTCTTGATCTTCATCATTTGGATGAACTGAAGAACTTTGTAGCTAACATCTTTCTCAAGTTGGTGTGTTAGTCACGTACTTGGAGCCGTGCATTGAAAGGAGAGACTGTCATTACATTACAAGTCCAATTGTGTATTGGGATAAGGGTTTAACCGTAAGTTGGTATAAGGTACTGGGATTCCTTTACTTGTAACCACTTGTTTTGATAATAGTGAATTTTTGGGAGTGGTGGCCTTAAATTCACCCGGTAGGGTTTTGCCTTGGTAATTTTCCCCATTCGTAAACAAATCACCTGTGTTAAACTTATTTTTTGCTGCATTTACTTTAGTTGGTGATTTGTTTGTGCTACCACGCTTATTGCATGTAATTGAATCTAATTAATTAACTTGGCTAATTAATTGATTAATTTACCAAAGGGGTCAATACATTCTTGGCCTATCATTATTGAATGCTTACTTTAAGGTCAAACTTCTTGAGCTAGAGGTGATCCAAGCAAATGCGTAGGTTGAACGCATCACAACCAAGAAGCTTGACAACGTGCTCACATCTCAAAAGTCCTTTTTAGACAAGATCAAATTGGGATACACTTGTGAAGGAAGTTCAAGTGTTGAACCAAAAAGGGAGATGAAGTTCGCATCGGCAAAGGTTGTGGAGAAGCCCAAGGTTGGGAGTCCAAATATTGAGAAGAAGGCCATTGTGGCAAATTTTTAGGCAAAAGGGAAGTCATTGCCTAAGAATCAAAGAGGATCTCAAGTGAAGCATTTTTACCATCACTGTGTTATTCATGGTCATACAAGACCAAATTTCTTCAAGTTTCAAGTCCTCAAGAGAGCCGATCTTCAAAGCGCTCAAGGAAATGAAAAAAGGGAACCTAAGAGGAAAGAAAGCTAAGGAAGACAATGGTGGACACCTCATTGAGGATGTCATGGAGATGCTCAATGGCATTTCATTGTGCCTAGCTAGCTTCACCCCGAGATTTCAGCATTATGTAGCATGTACCCTTCCTTCTAAGGATCTTACTCAAAACACTCGTGCTGTGTGGGTGAAATCTAGTACCTTCGTAGGTCAATGGCATAGTGTATTTACGAGCTTAGTCTTGTTATGTGTGCACATATATTAAATGTGAGTGAAATCTAGAAATCTATGTTTGATTGTTGTAAATAGATCTTCAAACTTGTCATGCATGTCTAGCCAAAATTCTTGATTGATCTTAAGACATTCGTAGAAATAATCTTATATATCTCCTCACATTTAATTTTTTGTTAAAAAATTCTTCAAACGTCAATCTCTAAAAAGAGAAAGAGCTGAAAAAGCCTTGTTTTGAAAACTAGTTTGACAAGGAAAAGGTGGAGCAAAATCTATTCAAAATGTATGATGCCAAAGCTAAAGGCTTATTCCTCAAAGAAATATAAAAACTTTCATAGCATCGATGCTCAAAAAGTTGATTTGTGTTGATCAAAGTATGAAAAATGAAAGCCAAATGAAAGCCAAATGAAAAGCTTTCAATTAATGTAAACACTTTGTGAGGAGTCATATACGTTCATTTATATTCATGAGATAGGTCTCTTGACTTCGTGTTATTTGTGTATGACTTGATTGAATTGATTGTTGAAACTTCATGTTACACTATAGACTAATTCATACTTGATACCCACACACAACACACAAGTCTAATGTTCAATAAATACCCATTTCATTTATGTGATTGTATGTTTTAAATGTGATGTGTGTATACTCAATTGCTCGTTAATCAAACCAAAAAGATTTTTGAGTGTTTTATTTGTTTTTGGAAGTGATTTTTGTCACTCTTGCTTTGAAAAACTTAATGATTGGCAATTTCGCAACTCATTTAGCGAGTGGATGCAGTCTCATCCAAGTCACGAGATGAAATGAGGAAATTTCTGTTTCTTCACAAAATCAGGCAGAGTTTTGTGACTACTTTGCAACTTAGACCTGACCTGCGAAATCAGCCCTATGCATTTGCACAATTCACAAGTAACTCGCAAGTCACTGACTCGCGAAATGCACGAATAGTCAATTTTTAAAGGGCTTGAAATGACAGTTTTTTAAAAACTTTGTTTTTTTTGTTCCTCACGAGTCCCTCTCCTCAAATCACCAAATTTCTTCAAAACTCAACCAATTTCACTTGGATTTCAACTCTAACACTACTCTAAGGCAATTTCTAACATTTTTTTATCTTTCTATTCCTTAGATTTTGTCTTAGATTGCTTAAAACCTAGGATTGGGTTCATTTTGAATGGGGGTTGGGGAAAACTTATTTTTTTGCAAATTTTTTTGTGATTTTGTTGATTGGGCTTAGTCCCATTTGTGTTGTTGATGACAATGGTGGCCCCATATGGCAAAAATAACATGTTAGGTGTTTGATAAAATGCCTCTAAGGCATTTTTTCAATCGTTTGGACTCCGTTGAGTGCCAATTCTTGGGGTTAGCCATGTTTACTCATTAGGAACATGTTTTGATCTTTGCTTGTGTGTTTTACACACTTTGCCCCGTTGTGCTTGTCCATGCATTGGTCACACACTTTTAGTCTATTTAGACCATCTAGCATCTATAACATGTCTTTGTGTTGTGTTTATGCTCTTTTAACTTAGGTTTTAGAGTGTTTATGCTTGATTTTTGTACTAACTTGCATTTTTTCAAGTTTGTTGCCATTTTGTGTATGGTTTGTGTTTGTGTGTCTATCTTACAGATGTCTCAAAGGTCTTCAAGCGGGAAAGCACCCGTAATTGATCTCACATCTTCTCCAGTATCAAAGAGAACTAGGTAGGCGTTAGTTGCTTTTGATAGAAGGAAGTTTATGTCTTTGATAGACTTCCAATCCTTCAACACACACTTCAAGAATGCACCTACTGTGGTGGAATGGGTTGTGAAGTTTGACTCTTTGGGATCAACCTTCATCCCTAGGATCTTTGCTGATAAAGATTGGGAAAACTTGTTTGGGATGTTCGCCGAGCAAGTAGAGGAACTTATCAAGGAATTTTATTCAAACGATTGGTTCACTAGAGCTAAATTGAAGTGTTGGGTTTGGGGAAAAGACTTCATCATCACACAGGACTCTCTAGCCAAGATTATTCAAATGAACCGTCCGTTAAATGTTGCCACAACTACTTATGATGACAGAGTGGGACATTTTGATCTCATTCTTGAAACTCTAGGAGTCGATCTTGAAGTCTCCGTCACAGGTACATCCATTGGCACTGCAAGGTTCACTCCTGAAATCAAGACCCTTGCACTGATCATGCACTCCAATTTGTACCCACTGACCAACACGAGCTTCATCAACCTTCGAAGAGCAAAGTTCCTTTGTGATCTCATAAATGGTGCTTCAATCAACATTTGTGCACACATTTTCCAGACTTTAGGAAAAACTGCAGGCAAATCAGCTGCTATATAACGCCCCGGCCCAAATCAAGAGAAAAAAAAAGGAGGAAGTCAGATTTTTTTTTAAGGCCTACACATGCCCCACCTAACCCATCCTCCCCCACCACTTATCTCACAGTTCTCTCTTTTCTCTCTTTGGTCGGTCACTCTCATTCTTGTTCTTCTTTTCTTTTTCTTTTTCACTCAACACAACACACATACACACACTCCTCTCCCTCACTCTCCCACCGGTACACTCCTCATCACCTCCACCATTTTTCCAGCAAGATCACCGGAAAACCCTCAAGAACATCACGCCTTCACATAAGTTATTTGAGGTAAAAGTTCTAATCTCTTTTAATGGGTATTATGTTCTTGTTTGAGGTTATTTTTCCCAAGCTTTAATAATGATGTTCATGAGATTTATGAGCTTCTTGGGTGATATTCTTGTAATTATGTATATAGGTTTTTGATTTGGTGGACTAATTTGATGAGTGGGTTTATGGTTTTACTAGTGGTGGCTAACTAAGGTTTATGTATGGTGAAAATTTAGGGGTTTTGAGGTATATCATGTGAAATAAATGGTGAATATAATTTTTATGGTTTATTTGGAGCTAGTTAAAGATTTAAATTGTTAGTTTTGAAGGATATTGTGATTTTGGTGTCATGGGTCTCTTGATGATGTTTTGAAAATCTTGTGGAAACTACTCATAAATTATTGAGGTTTTGATGTTAGAGATAATACCTTGAATGATTCATGAGTATAATGGGAGTCTATGCCTTGTAATGAAATTGTTGAGAAATTTTGGGAGTGGAATACATTATTTGTGAGGTTAAATGCTAGGCTTGCCTAATTAATTTCTTAGTTAGCAATTTCTAATTCATAGCTAGATGTAATGTCAAGCTTTATGCCTATTGTGATAAGTTTGCTTGATATTTTTTAGGTTCTAGCTAATCTTATTTGGAGCTTGGAAAATTAGGCCTTTTTGCAGGTTGTAAGGTAAGTAGCTTTTTAATGGGATTTTTTTTTTTTGGAAAATAATCACGTTGCATAAATATTGTTTTTGGGTCAAACACATTTTGGGAAATTATATATAGATCTATGTTTTCTTAAAAGTGTTGTGTTGTGACCCTATTATATATTATTGGCGTAAATGCACTTTTAGTCCCTACATTTTAACTTTTTTCCATTTTAGTTCCTACATTTTATTTTTACCACTTTTAGTCCCTAAACCAATTAACGCGGGACATTTAAGTCCTTGAAGCACTATTCCGTCACCAAACTAACGGGGAAAGTTGATGTGGCTGACGGATCAATAAAATAATAATTTTTTTTACACATGGATCAATAAAATAACGAGGAAAGCTAGCACTTACCAAGCAATCTGGCGTGAAGCTCGTCGGGCTCGTGCATGTCCCCTGAAATTCCTCCTGTGACGGTGATGAGTGGATGAGTCTAGCCAAAGTGGTAAACTGGGAGTTTCGGTCATTTGGTTCCAAGCAACCAATATCCATGGATGGATAGGAATTCGAACATAGGTCACTTCCTCGTTGTTGGTAGTTTTGATGGAGAGGCAGCTCATCAATTGGTTGAGATGGTCCAGAGGGAGTGGGTGGTCGTGGGGAAGGGAGAGTTGCATGGGCATAGGAAGAAAATTGGTGATAGTAAGAGCTGGAGGTCCAGGTCGGTTGGCGTGGGTGTCGTGGAATCCTGGTCAGATAAGGGGGCCATGTGGGTGAATGGTTGAACTCTGTTTTGGGATATATGAAACAGGGGAGGTTTGGTTGCTCACTCATCAGTTATGCAAGACCAAACTAATCAAATGGTCAAATTAGCAAACTGTGTCACTACATTGTGGTCCTCGACTGTGTATGAATCCCATAAGGCACGCGAGCAACCTGAGGATCTAGCTGCCTCCACGAACCACTGCTCACGCTATACACTTCCGCTTCTTGACTTATATGAAGCAAATTGCTCGTGGACTTGGACTGAACATTGAGAAGCCTCACGACCTTGAAGTCATTGGATACGGAATCGAATTTGAACACTCCACACCACCATTCTAAAATTTCATAAATTTATCTTTCTTTTGGATCCTATTTCGGCACCTCTTTTACATTGTTATTTGCAAATATCCATCGTACATTTTAAATTATAAATATATTTTGGCTTCTTTGACGATCTCAAGTGGTATGTATAGTAATAACTTTGGACTTTTATTGGAACTAGAAATGGAGTAAGTTCCTATTGAAGAAAGTGACATTGAAGTCGGAGGAAGCAGTACTTTAAAATCAAAAAAGTCAAAATATTCTAATGGAAGTGTTGAGGAGGATGATAAAATCTTTGTAGAATTTGAGATTGATTCTATTCCTGGGAGGCGGCCTTTCCTTTTATCAAGGGACATGGTGCATGCACGACCTTCGAATAAAAAGGTGTAGCCATTTCAGGTAAGCTTACTCTTCAATTAACACATACTTGATCAAATCATATAATTTTGCTTGAGATGGTCTTCAGTTTATGTTTAGATAACTTGTTTTTCTTTGAGTTTAAACTGGTCAAGTATTATGGTATTTTGATACATCATTTTTTGAATCTTTCTTTACTAACCTGAAGTGCACCTGACTTTAACTGTTATATAGCTGGCCAATCCTCAATGTAGTGACACAGTTTTCTAATATGACCATTTGATTAGTTTGGTCTTGCATAACGGATGAGTGAGCAGCCAAACCTCCCCTGTTTCATATATCCCAAAACAGAGTTCAACCATTCACCCACATGGCCCCCTCATCTAACCAGGATTCCACGACACCCATGCAACCGACCCAGACCTCCAGCTCTCACTATCACCAATTTTTTTCCCATGCCCATACAACTCTCCCCTCCCCACGACCACCCACTCCCTCTGGACCATCTCAACCAATTGATGAGCTGCCTCTCCATCAAAACTACCAACAACAAGGAAGTGACCTATGTCCGAATTCCTATCCATCCACGGCATTGGTTGCTTGGAACCAAATGACCAAAACTCCCAATTTACCACTTCGGCTAGACTCATCCACTCATCGCCATCACAGGAGGAATTTCAGGGGACATGCACGAGCTCGACGAGCTTCATGCCAGATTGCTTGGTAAGTGCTAGCTTTCCCCATTATTTTATTGATCCATGTGTAAAAAAAAATATTATTTTATTGATCCGTCAGCCACATCAGCTTTCCCCGTTAGTTTGGTGATGGAATGGTGATTCAAGGACTTAAATGTCCCATGTTAATTGGTTTAGGGACTAAAAGTTGTAAAAATAAAATATAGGGACTAAAATGGAAAAAAATAAAATTGTAGGGATTAAAAGTGCATTTACGCCTATATTATTATATATAAAAATGCATCATATTTAGTATTGTATTTGGGGAAATGCATGGATTGTTGACATGGAAAATATGAACATCTTTGACTTAATCCTATGGTAAGGAATTCAAGGACTTTATGGTATATTGGAAACTTAAAGGTGCTTATTTATCTTGTTTTGTATTATTTGGGAAATATTGATGCAAAACATTTTTTACAAGAAATACTTTTGAGAATATTGTGGATATTTGGTTGTTATAATACCTTATGAAACTACTTGGAAGTAAACTATGTATTTTGAATACATTGAACTTGTGAGCTTTTGATGTGACTTTGCCCTTGTGCTATGATGTTGGTGATTACCCTGTCTTGGTGACAACAAGCCAAGTTGGAGACTCACACTTTGTATGACACAGGTAAATCCTTGAGTGTGTGGGTGAGGCCGCTGCCTATAAGGCCAAAAGACCACATGCAAAAGGGGTATTGTGCAATGTGTCATTCCCTGCTGCCTATGGGGGGGGGAAGAGGTAAATCCTTAAGTGTGTGGGTGAGGCTAGGTAGGGCCAAGAGACCACATGCAAAAGAGGTACTACATGACGTGTTATCTCCTGCTGCCCATGGAGGGGATAGGTAAATCCTTGAGGGTGTGGGTGAGACTTAGCAGGGCTAATAGACCACATGCCAAAAGAGGTACATATCATGCTAGTGTGTTTGGACTCTAACTTGTTTGAGGCGGTATGATGTTTGGGTGATATCTCCGTCCTTGTTGGTCCTTGTTGCATCTTGGGTGAGGTTTTCTAGTTTTGAAATGGTATTGGATATTTTTATGGTTCACAGTGAATGGAATGTAGTTTCATAGTTATTTTTGGAAGCTTGGTACTAAACTATTCCTATCGTTCTTGTCATGTGGTTAATGAAATTGTTTTTGCATAAATTAAATGGAAATTCCCAAATTATAACATGTTTTGTAAAATGTTCATTATCATGAAACTTGCATTTCTCCCTCCCCATTAATTATGCTGCTTACTGGGCTCTGTCTTATCCCATTATTTTATAAACTTTTCAGAGTAGGTAAAATCTTTTGAGACAGCTTTTTGGTGGCTAACAGTAGTTAGACTAACTACTGATAGAGGCTGAACTTTTGTGATGGAGATATTAGATGGTGTACATCTTAGAGTAGGCTTGACTCATTCTTTTGTATATTATAGTGGTTGTGACTTTATTCCCACTGATGGGACAAGCTGATGTTATATAATTATTTATTCAAACCTCCATTCTTTTGTGGCCAATGGTCCTTGTAATTATTGCTTAGAGTTTTGACTTATTTAGAGAGTATATTCAATGGAATTATTATGATAATTCTTGATGTTGGTACTTGATATAATTTATGTGGATTGGATTGTCAAAAAGGAAAAATCTACAGGTACTTTGAGACGTCTTTCTCATGCTTTGGACCCTTTGGGGTTTGGGGCGTGACATGCTAGGACTTGTCTTCCTTTTTGCAGTCTTATAATGAAGATTTTGTTTCTCAAGGGAATTCATCCTCCCAAGGATGGAACAATTCTACCTCGACAAGGTCTAATAACTTTGCAATCATTGAAAAGTGGCAAGTTTTACTCTTCTACAAAGAGAGCAAAGAAGAGTTTCTCTAAAACTCCAAAGAGTGAATCAAAGACTCTTTCTCTTGCAACTCCCATTGGGCAATCTTCTACTGCTCCTGGTTCATCCCATCAGCCTAAAGCTAATGCATCTAGTCCTCAGACTCTAGAGCCTCAGCCATCTCATCGTCAACCTCCTTCTCAGTCATCCATTCCTTAATTGGATCGGATGGTGGCCATGATGGAAGAAATACATGATCGTATATCTGGACTATAATCTATCATGTATGCTCACAACAATCAAGATTAGCGTCACCTTACCTGTCTTGAGATGCAGTTGGATCAAATTCAACGCAAGCTTGAATCAGACTTTTAGTCATTCGTGACAAAAAGGGGGAGAAAATTTTTGTTATGAATATGTGAAGATTAGCATATAGTAAGGGGGAGAGCATATGGAAAGGGGGAGTACAGTGGGTATGCATATGAAAAGGGAGAGCATAATGGATATATAGAAAGACAATTAACTCATAGCCACACAAGATAAAAGTTTCTAATTGCTTCTAATTTATTTTGCCTAGTTTATTTACCTTGCTTTATTTAAGCTTTCAATACTTTAGTTTAAAAACTCAGTTTGCTTCAGTACGTTTGTACCTTGGTTTTTATAACCTTTATGATGCATTTAGTTACCTATTGTCTCTTGCTTTAGTTTTCTTTATTGCATCATATGCCTTGTTGGACATGCAATTAGTTTTTGTATTGCACTTAATTGCTTGCATGTTCGGATTTTCATTTACTTGATAAATGTTCATTGTAGTTATTTCTTAATGACTATTCATGTTTGATTTAGTTTTGCTTTAAGTTATTTTCATGTTCATGTGGTATCTACTTGATCGCATTTTACTTGTTCTATATACATGTCTTGATTTCTACTTGTCTCAAACTTAACGAAGTTATTTGTTATGTGCAAGTGTTTTAGGTTACAGGTATATATGGTACAAGTTCTTCACAGGTTTTAGATTTAGGTGTGAGTAAGTTTTGCCTCTGTTCTCAATCTCACGTTTTAAGTCTAGAGTTTGTTTAGGAGTTTTGTCACGAAATAGCTAAAGGGGGCAATTGTAAAGTTGTGATTCTCAACTATATTTTGTTGGCTTTAATTTCATGTCAAATTTGATTGTATTTTAGTTAATCATTTCCCTGTATGTTTATGGGATTTAATGTAAGGGTTGAGTGAGAGAGTTTGGTGAAGAATTGTGAAGAACAGTGAAGTTCATGACTTGCTCGCGATTAACTCGCAAGTGGACAACCCACGAAGGGCCATATGAGAAGCATATGCTGGAAGCTAAATAGTCAAATGTTAGGTTGTATTTCGCGAGTCATCTCGCGACTGGACCAACTCGCGAATGACCCTCAAAACTCTTTACCTAGATGATTTTAAAGTGTGCTTTCCTTACTTCTTTACTCACACTTTATATAAGCCCACATTACCCATGAAATTGTAAGGATACTTTCAAAGAGAAAACCTTAGAAATACACTTGAGAGTTAGAGATTATAAAACGACAATCATCTACACAATTTCTCTTAGTTTTCCTCTACTCCTACTTCTCCAATTACCAATCCTTAAGAAGTTCTTAACCCAAACACATACCTCACCCAATCTAAGTGTTGTTGGTTGTTTTGCTGCTTGTGGGAAGCATTGGAAAAAGTCATTGATTGCTGGATGCAATTTGGAGCCAATTGCGAGATCCGGATAACTAGTGAAGACATGGCTCGATGAAGCCCGTTGGGAGCCAGAATTCGGAAAGTTGAAGTACATTGGGTAAATTAGGCTTGGAAGGTCTTTTTAATATCCTTATACTCCAACTTTATTCACTACTGGATCATTTCGGCTTGGAGGGCCACAAAGAGGTTTTTCGCTGAGTACTTCATGATAGGCCAAGAATGTATTAACCCCTTGTGATAGGCCAAGAATGTATTGACCTCTTATGATAAATTAATTGATTAATTAGCCAAATTAATTAATTAATCCAATTAACATACAAAATGCGTGGTAGCACAAACAAATCACCAAATAACTAAATGCAACGAAAATTAAATTTGACATGGGTGATTTGTTTACAAATGGGGAAAACCATCGAGGCAAAACCCCACCGGGTGAATTTAAGGTCACCACTCCGAGAATCCACTATTATCAAAACAAGCGGTTACAAGTAAAGGAATCTCAGTACCTTATACCAACCTACAGTTGAACCTTTACCCTAATACCCAATTGGACTTATTCTGTAGTGACAATCTCTCATTTTCAATGCACGGCTCCCAGTACGTGACTAACCAATAGATGCGCGAATCCCAATACACGACTTAATCACCAACTTGAGAAAGATGTTGGCTGCCAAGTTCTTCAGTTCATCAACACGATGAAGATCACAAAGCTCCTTGGTCACAAAACCCAACGGCGTACAAACGCAGCAGCTTCTTCAAGAGAAAGATGAACTAGGGCAAATTCTGTCTCCGGTCACAATTTGCATGAACAACACTTTGCTTCACAGTCGCGCAATTATGCAACCTTTGACGGCCCTTAAAATAATCCTTATATATGTTTAGGGTTGTGAGAAAAGAAAGCCTAAACATGTACTCACGGATTGGAATGAAATCAGAACTGAAAATCTGATTTTCATAAATCTCGATAGATAGCTTATCTATCGAGCAGCTGTCGAGCATCAGACTAAAGTTGCCTTTTAAGCCTCGATAGATTCTATCTGTCGAGCTTTAAAATCCAGCACTTCTTTTCTTGATTCTTGGACAGATTTGTATGGCTTTAACACTTGAACTTGAAACCTTGTTCCTTGAAATATTAAACACATCCTAAATCTACCAAATTACAAGTAAAGTGTGTTTTGTCAAAGGATTAACCAATACTATATTGACATATGTTCCTAACATGATTCACATATGTCCTAACAATCTCTCCTTTTGGCAATCCGTGACAAAACCACAACAAACAAATGAACATATGTGAGAAGTCATATATCACTCAACTCATACTCACTTGTTAAATACAATAAAATCTATCCTATTACAAACTCTTGAAAACTTTGCAAGAAGAGAGTTCATGGCAAGGAAGACTTTGACAACCTGTATTTCTGAAACACTTTAAACAAAACTCATCACGACATCTTAGTATGAAACAGAAATAAAAGATTGCATACAAGTAATAAGAAGCATGTGCATAAAGAGAGAAAAGAAACAACACATGAAGAGATAGGTGAAAGAAAGTAATAACAACCTCCAATATATATATATCAACATGAATACAAGGTTTGCTATCACAAAGTAAGAACAATATATCTAAAAAGTAAAGAAAAGAAAAATATACAAAAAGGCCCTCACTACATCCCTCAAAGTATAAACACTCCCCCTATCAAAAATGTCCTATGTTAACTCTCCCTCTAAATACATGACTACTCTTATCCCAAAACTACTCCCCCTTTTTGTTACGAATGACAAAGGGCAAGTAACTCAAGCAGTCATCGCATCATCATTGGAAGAGCTAGCACCATCATCCTCATCAGCATCATCACTACCAGAGCCATCATCACTCGTATCCTCTGAAGCCTGTGGAGATGAAGAAGAAGATGCAGTGAAACTACCCATGATAGCCTGTCGTCGTGCGATATGATCAACACGGGTGTTCACGTGACACAACTCATCACTGAGAGTGTTAAGGCGAGCATCCATGCGCACAAGCGGTGCCATGATGGCCTCGAGAGTCACTCCACCTGCTAAAGAAAGAGCGGATGTGGATGGAGCTGAAGAAGTTGGAGGAGCTACTGTCTCGGTCTGTGTCCTCCTCGAGTGAAGCTGGGCATCACTTCGTCTAACAATAGCAGCGCCAATGGCACACATGATGAAGAAGTGATCAGACTTGGGAGGAGACAGAAAAATGGCGAGTGATAGGAAAAATGAGCTTATCATGAGTTGTTGTATCCCTATAGACATCTATAAGGGATAGGATGAATTGAGAAAGGAAGTCAATAGAAATGTCCTCTAAGAGGGATAACAAAAATTGAGCACGAGGCTCTGTGATAGAGTTATAGTGAGACAAAGGATGGAGAACAAATGTCATCATCATGTTAAGAAATCTCGGACCTTTGGCAAAGGTCGAGCAACGGGTGTTCTGACGATCACCCAAAGAAAAAGGTGTCTTACAGGAAAAGAGACATGAGTTTGTCTTTGGACACAGTCCTAAGACGATCACAGCCGGGGTAGTCAGGATGCGCTACCCTTGGGACGTGGAGCACCTCGGATACAATATCCGGAGTGACCACTATATGCGTACCTCGAATGCAAGTGACAAAAAGAGGTATTGAATAATCAAATTCATGCATGTTGGAGTAAAACTCCTGTATGATCACGGAAGGGCAAGTTACCGGGACGCCACACAGTGACTCCCATCCCCTACTGTGGATGACAGTGGGAAGGTCAGTATCGAAGAAATCTGATAAGATGACTTGGCGTTCCGAATGAATGCCGCGGCGATAAAAGTTCTCCGAGAAGTCCTTACGGGTTTTCTCATCATGGAATTGAAGATGAGAAGGAGTAGAATTAGAGGAAGATGCCCTGGAATGAAGAGGGTTCCAAGACGGAATAGATTTTCGTTTAGGTGCCATCGAGCAACTAACAAAAGAAAGAGAGAGAGAGGGAGAGGGACAATCAGATTAGCACCAAACAGTCCAATATCAGAATATAAAGAAATGAAGGTACGTATGCATGAACATGTGACATGCAACATTTAAGACATCATGGGCTCAGCCTAATCCAAACCTACCAACACACATACTTGCAACAAATTAAACACACATCTAAAATGCATGAATCATTGTTAAAATGCAAATGTGATGCAATGCATGATGATTTAAAACCATTTAAACAAAAACCAACCCAAAGATTTTGTGAAAAACTCATCAATTTTGAAAAACCCCAAAAATTTTCAAAAACTCCAAAAGTTAGGTCAGAAAATATGAAATGCATGATAGAATGAGTGAAAATAGATCATTCCAGATGGAGAAAATGATCTTTAGACCGAAAAGCTTCTGGGTTTGAGGTTTAGAGAGAGAGAAATGAGTTTGGGAAGGTGAGGAGACAAGTTCTGTCGAGAGAGATCGGGGAGAAATGTCGCGCTGACCCTATATATAGAAATCCCAGTTTCTCAATGGATCGAGAGGTGTCGAGAGCTATCGAGAATTAAAATGGTCAGAAGGATCTGGCAAGAAGCTATCGAGAGGTGTCCACAGCAAAGTGACCTCGATAGATAGAGAAGCTATCGAGCATCTGTCGAGGAGACAGAAACTTTCTCAATGGATCGAGAAGCTGTCAAGAAACTATCAAGACAAATTCTCAAAAACTTCGATGGATCGAAATTGCGATAGCAGTTGTCGAGAAAGGAAGCTCAAGAGGCTCGATTGATAGTCTAGCTATCGAGAGGTATCGAGAAGCTGTCGAGATTGCTTAAAACAGTTTTTCAAAGAAGAGAAAAACACAGAAATGAATGCAATCAAGCAACCAAAGATCCAAACAACATTTTAAGTTCTCAAAAACATCTCTTAACAAGAAAAATATCAAGCATTTAGATCCAAAACACACACACACACTAAACAAGTCTAACCAATTTTATATTTCAAAAAACAAGTCAAGATAGTTTAGTGGGCATACATTAACACATGTATTCCTTGTGATGGCCAAATCACATTGTATCTGCACATGTATCAAAAGTAGTAAAGAATATTGCGTGTTGTGTGTAAAAAATGTCGCAAGATTGCATAAGTGTAATTGTAAAATTAAGAATAGTAGGGAGATAAAGAGGCAAAGAAAAAGGAAAAAAGTTGAAGGAAGTATAAGAATAAATGTGAACTAAGCGTGCGTTTGGATTAGGATTAAAAATTAAAATTATTTCACTATTTAGCTTATTTTTGCTACTATTTATGGGCCTCACTGTACTTTTTGGCACTATTCATAAGCTCTATAAAACTATTTCAACTAAGTTTTACCTTTATCTACCGTACTTTTAGCAATAATTTTTTGGTTTCAACATAATAAGCTGTATCCAAACATACACTAACAGGAAAAATAAGAATTTTTATTTTACTTTATGTTTTATAGAATAAGGAAAAAAAAAGTAAAAAAAAAAAGATAAGATAAGAAGTAGAAAATTGGTAAGTTGAAGGGGATGATGTGGGCCATGTGGCCGCTTACTTGGATGATAGGTAGATATGTATAGATTATGATTTATTTTTATGATAAATAGCCAAACACATACGCACAGAGATAAGAAGGGAAAGCTAGTGAAGACATGATGATGATCTGAGCCTCACTCGACGACCGACGTTGTGTAAAGGAAAAGGAGTCCTTCCCTCTCTGTCTGTTTTAAGATTTGAGCTTTAACCTTTAAGGTACAGTTTTTTGTTGAACAATACATTTTCTTCTTCTTCTTCTATATTCATTATTGATGTTTCCTTTGTTTAAGACAAATAAAAAAGTTGTTCTTTGTTTCGTCTAAAATTACACTTGTGTTTCTTTCTCTCTCATCTCAAAAGTCAAAACAGATCATAAAGCTTACTTATTTTTACTCTAAAAAAAAATTGGAAGGGAGAAGAGATTCTCTAGTTTCTGTCAAGTTTAATTGTTGTTTGTTCAATACTTTTAGTCAACGATTGAATTAAGCGATTCCATGGACACAATTTTCAATATTGACGTGATTAATATGTTGTGTTTATAATAAAAGTGATCGCGACATGGAACAAGGATCAAGTTGGTGTCAGTAAAGTTATCTTTTAGTTTGCATGTGCGAGGTTCAGCTCATATCAATCTGACTGATCTCATTGAGAGCCAAAACTCATAAGATTTTGAAGGTCAAGTAATTATGAGTCAAATCAAAACCATTTTTAATTTGAACAGTTGGGTTTTTTTTTTTTTTAATGTGCTGGCGCAGATTGGGAATTTTTAATGGGGCCCATTTGGTCTCTTTCATCTTGGATGCACGAGGGGACTGACTGGTCTCAATCAGATTCAACCAAATTTTCATTGATGCCTTCATCACTCAGTTGCCAAGGCCAAAATCAAAGTGTAACACTTTGAATGTTGCCATCCTTAGATTCTTCAAAATTCAGTTGTTCATTAGATGCTCCCAAGTCTAAACAGTACTTTTTCAATTTTCTTAGACTATTACTTAATTGCTTGAATTTAAATCCTCTAGATTTTGATTAGCTATCACATTCATGGTCTTGTTTTCGTTACAGGGCATTCACAAGTATTTTGAGATGCTGAAATTTATTCATAATATCTTAGATTTTCTAAACGCTAAATAGCCAATGAGCTGACACTTCCTCCTCCCTAATAATAGGAAAAAGAGTGAGGTTGTGAGTTTTGAGTCCCACTGGTGGTGTGTACGTGTGTGAATTATCATGAATATAAGTCGCACAATTGTGGTTTTCAAGCCAGATTTTTCAACCACTTCTGCATTTTTGGTCTTCTTCAACAGTGATTTCCCTATGTGCTTCATTGCTACCTTGAAAAGTTGTTGAGCATATATTTATTGAAACATGACTAGAAAAGTTCTTATTTGAAGCTATATCTTTTTTATTTGGTTACAGTATACAGACTAAACCAGAAACTTGATATCTTGATAGAAATTCACAGTCTGATCAGTTTCATTTTTTTGGGACCCATCTTTAATAATTTCCAATTCCATAAAATAAGTGGATAAATGATAGAAATGATTTCACGTTCTTAATTATTATTATTATTATAAACATTGTGGATTTTTTTTTTTTTTTTTTTTTTTGTCGATAGAAATGATCTCACTCATTTTTATCTCTATAACCATACTTAGTCCACTGCACTAGTTTAGGATCAGTATCTCATCTAAATTCAAAATTGGAGCAGTCATCATCTTAGCCTCATTCTTGAATAATGGTTTACAAGCATCATAACCAAAATTATCTCCAGGAATTTGTCTATGCTATATATCACACAAACTTGGGCCCACTCAAGAGTCTTTCAGTGCCAAACCATCTCATTTCCTAATTCCCTTTTTTTTCCTCTCTCTTTCCTTTCTCTTTTTTAAGTAATTTTGTCCTCTTGAATTCAAGCATCTATGACAACCTCACTAGTTTTTGTAGTTGTACTCTACTCAGGGTGATAAATGATTCCTTACCAAAACCTTTTCTTGGTAAAAATTGGACATGACAAGATTTATTTTGGGACATTTAAATAGTAGTTTATAATTAACTTTATACAAGTCTTGAAAGAATTCTTGAAAGCATAGGTTCTATGTTCCCCAACTTTTTATGATGTTTTGTGTTTAGCTTATGCCCTTAACTTATTATGCAGTAGTTCTCCAATTCTCATACTTTTGGTCTCTATCCTTCCGCTTTGGCTTTGCAATTTTTTATTTAATTGAATGTTCTTTTGGGGATTTTCAGTTGTAGAACATGTGATAATTGCAAGAATGATGACATTCATATAAAGTGAAAGTGCCTCATAGAATCTAATAAGTTTCTGCATTTGATTTTAAGTGGAAACCAGATCATATATCAATTTTTGGCTCTAACTTTAAGGAGTCTCCCCCTTAATTATTGTCTTTCCTACCTTTTCTCGTTGTTGTTCAGGCCAAGCTTGCTGAAAGCACTTGATGTACAGATAAGAAAATTTTCAGGGTTTCTTGTTTCTTTTGAAATTGAAAACAAGAGAACAATATGGTTGCTAGTGAAGGCTTCATTAATGTTCATGATCATGGTACAGTAGTTGATAAGAAAAAAGTTAGAGTTCAATGCAAATATTGTGGTAAAGTGGTGAGTGGTTTCTTCCGTCTAAAGTGCCACTTAGGAGGTATACGTGGAGATGTTACTCCTTGTGAAAATGCTCCTCAAAATGTGAAGGAACTGTTTAGAAACAAATTACTTGAAAGGAAGATAGAAAGTTTAAGTAAGGAAGTTGATGAATTAAATAACCCAAATCTTCCCTGTAAAAGGAATTGCCGTCCTAACTTGAATAGTGTTAAGCATAATAAGCATGAAACAACTCAAACCGCTGGTTCTTGTGATGGGAGGCATGTCGATATGGACTCTGCACAGGAAGACAGTCTTACAGACAGTGCTCCTCCTCCCTATGGAAATACAGGTTCTCAAACAGCCATCAATTGCAAAGAAGGAAGAGTTTCATTATCAAGGAAAGCCCAAAAATGCATTGCTAGATTTTTCTATGAAACAGGTGTTGATTTCGGTACTGTCAATTCCCCTAGTTTCAAAGCAATGATAAATGCTAACCTGGGTAACGGTCAGATGGTGTATAACATCCCAAGTTGTCAGGAGCTAAAAGGGTGGATCCTTAAAGATGAGGTGAAGGATATCCAAGAGTATGTGAAGAAGATTAGGCATTCATGGGCAAGCACAGGGTGTAGCATCTTGTTAGATGGATGGATTGATGAAAAGGGTCGACACCTAGTTAATTTTTTGGTGGATTGCCCACAGGGTATTGTTTATCTTCGCTCGTCTGATGTTACATCTTTCATTGACGATGTTGATATGTTACAGTTGTTGTTGGATGGAGTTATTGAGGAGATTGGAATTGAAAATGTAATTCAAGTGGTGGCATGTTCTATAACAGGTTGGATGGGAGCTGTGGGCAAGCAATTCATGGATAGGTGCAAGAGAGTGTTCTGGACTGTGAGTGCATCCCATTGCATTGAGCTCATGCTAGAGAAGATTGAAATGATTGAGTCCATCAGAGGTATATTGGCTAAAGCCAAGTCCCTTACAAAGTTTATTTATGGCCATGAAACTGTTTTGAATCTTTTGAAGAAACATACTCTTGGCCGTGACCTAATTCGGCCCTCCAAAATAAGGTCAGCAATGCCCATTATGACTTTGGAGAATATTGTCTCAGAAAAGCTGCAATTAAAGAACATGTTTGCCTCACCTGAGTGGAACACATCAGTCTGGGCTTCTAGAACAGAGGGAAAGAGGGTAGCAGATTTGATGGAAGATAACTCTTTCTGGACTGGTGCTGGGATTGCCTTGAAGGCAACTCTACCGATTGTGCGTGTTTTATGTTTAATCAGTCAGGCTGATAAACCACAAGTGGGGTACATATACGAAACAATGGATCAACTAAAAGAGACAATTAAAGAGGAATTTAAAGGTAAGAAATCCCAGTACATGCCTTTTTGGAAAGCGATTGATGAGATTTGGGACAACTTTCTCCATAGCCCTATTCATGGTGCAGGGTATTATTTAAACCCAAGTCTCTTTTATTCAAGTGATTTCCTAGGTGATGCTGAGGTTGCCTTTGGCCTTTTGTGCTCTACTGTCCGCTTGGTACAAGATCAGAGAAGTCAAGATTTGATATCCCGACAACTTGAAGACTATAGACATGCTAGAGGTAGTTTTGAAGAGGGGAGTGCCATTAACCAAAGAACCAGCGACCCTCCTGGTAAGAGACCTCTATACTTTGGCTTCTTGCTTGCTTATTGTTTGGTTTGGTTTGAGTCTGTCAAAAACCATGATTTTAAACTTGTATTTTTATGTAAATTGAACTACAGCTCTATGGTGGTCTCATTATGGAACAGAATATCCTGAGCTGCAGAGATTTGCCTTTCGAATTCTGAGCCAGAACTGTGACGGTGCTTCAAGATGCGGACTAAAGAGAAGTTTGGCCGAGAAGCTGCTTACAACTGGAAGGAATCCTATTGAGCAACAAGGATTGAGTGAACTGACATTTGTACATTATAATTTGCAACTACAGCAGTTTCAGTCAGGCAAAATGTGTGACATTGTGGCTGAAGAGATTGACCCAATGGATGATTGGATAGTTGATGAAGCACCAGAGATTGTGTCCCGAAATGTTCAATCTTCACGAATTAACTTGGGCTTCACTGAAGGGGCTATTAATGGGGATGGACCTTCTCGATTTCAAGCAAAGGAAGAACCCTTGTAAGTGAAGATAAAAGGTATAGTTGAAAAAGGATAGGGTATAGCAATGGAATTTGCGCAGATTTAGAACCATGTCTTCCAACAAGTGTTTAAGGATAAGTGTTATAACTAACTTACATGGCATTTTTGTTTTCTCCTTCATGTACATATTTGTTTACAGTGTTGTTTGTGTGCATTAAATCTGTAGCTTTTCTAATTCATAGGACATACAACCATACGGTGCGTGAGAGAGCAGAAAGTTGAGAGTAATTTTGCCTTTAATAGATAGCAGTATAATGTCTATGGCAACCTTCGGTCAGAAAGTCTGAGAGCAAATTTGTCACTGAGAATGGCTTTTGAGTTATTACATTTTGTTGCTCCATGTTTAACGTTTCTTGATCCCCATTATCAAATTGAATTATTTGAAGGCATTTGGAAGCTATGGCTAATATATTGATTTTGTCTTTGAACTTTACAAGAAATCGATTGGTTTTCGTACCAAAACTTTTGTGCTCTGCTACTTTATGTCCTTTTGTTTGTGGCTGTTAATTTTTTTTTTATGAACAGAAAAAAAGGGTAGGAAGGTGACCTGAGTTGGCGTCTTTCACCTGGGTGTGACTATAGTAACATCTTATCCGCTGAGCTCAGGCCTGTGGGAGTAGAGGATTCGAATGAGTCATAGATGTGTACTCAGCTTTATCAAGATTTATCCTATGTGGTCTAATGGAAAGTTCGTTGATATGCTATTTATTTTAGCATAAAGTGATTTGACTTGAAACAATTTTTTATTCTTTAACTTTTCCTTTAAAAGGTTGAACATGTGGCATCCAATGGTCACACGCAGGGATCAACCTTAAAGACAACAACTATATTTTAGCCTATGAAAATTCTAATTTGTATATTCTACCACTACCAAATATGTCCAGTTTTAGTCAATTGGGTATTGGACCAGTGGTTGAGTTAGGATTCGACTTGAGGTTGGGGGGTAAAATTTATATATGACACACAATTACGATATATTTAAAACAATTTTGAAAATTTTAAAATATATTAATTTGAATATTTTGTGATATTTTAATGTAAGAAAGCTCACCAAAATATTGCATATTTATTATATTGTGTTTATCCATTAGGATTCTTATCACATGAATAATCCATTTTTCAAAAACTTCAAGGTCAAAACTCAAGCTACAATGGAATGGTTTAGAGTAGATAAATAAATATCAATTGCAATTTATGTAAATTTCTGTTATTTTGGTTAATAAAGACTCATAAAATGTTCAAATCATAATGATTTAAAAATATATTACGAACAATTAAGAGCCTTGTAACTCATTTGGTAAGTTTTTTGCATGGTTTTAAAAACTGAATCGGAGGCAAAACCGGATTTACCTCCGGTTCCCGGTTTTTACCGGTTGTTGACTGATTTTGGGCCTTTTTTGGGCCAGATTGGCCTCTAGTTCCTGGTTCAACTAGTCGAACCGACCGGTCTGGTCCGTTTTTAAAACATAGGTTTTTTGTTTAAATTCTACCGGCTCTATCAAAAAGGAGTTTCGTAGGTCACTTAACACCTCTTTTTTTCTCTTTTCTTATTTTGAGAAAGAAGACTTCAAATTTTATTAATCAATAGGCAAATCAACCTGATAAGCAACTAAGGTGTGCGATGGGACATCTTCTCACTGAATAAATCATTGATAATGCATCGTCTCACTAGATTTGCTTTTGTTGGCAGTGCATTGCGACATGCTTGCCATAAAATTTTTATTATTTTATTCGACGAGGATAAGCTCCAAATTTGTTTCCATGGTGGCTTGGGCAGAATGGGTGGATTGAAGGTTGGTGAAGATAAGCAGTGTGACTAGAATTTGAGGAAAAAATAGCCCGATTTGGCGGAATATTGTCCCGATTGTGTATAGGGCCAGTATTGAGCATCCTATGAATGTCCACAACTTAAGGGAATTTTTTTAACCAGCTCTGCATTTATAGGACTAAGGTTAGTAGATAAAGAATTGGAATCCCATGTACATGAGAAGAGATCAATTAGAGTACTTACAGCAGCATCTTGGAAATCTGCCCTCAAAGGGCCGTGCACTCCAAAGTTATTTATTGTAGGCAACCAGTTGTCACCCCAAATCTTTATAGATTCATCATTCCCAACTCTCCATTTTGCTCCTCTTCTAATAACACCCCACCCTTTCAAGATGCTCTTCCAAGCATAAGAGCCTCCATGACCTTCTCTTACTTCCATGATGGAACAATTTGGGAAAAACCTTGATTTAAAAACTTTATAGAATAAAGAGTTATTATTATGCAGCAAGTGCCATGTTTGTTTTGCAATAAGTGCTTCATCAAAAAGAGATAACTCCTTGAAACCCATTCCACCTTCCAAATCTGGATCACACATATCACCCCACTTTACCCAATGTATTTTCCGATGATCTCCCTTATTGGGTTAAAATGAATTGACCCCTGGCAATTAATTAATTACCCAAGTTAATTAATTAGGTTCAATTACATGCAATAGCGTGGTAGCACAAATAAATCACTAATTATACTAAATGCAGTGGAAAATAAATTTGACACGGGTGATTTGTTTACGAATAGGGAAAACCACCGAGGCAAAACTCCACTGAGTGATTTTAAGGTCACCACTCCCAAGAATCCACTATTATTAATCACAAGCGGTTACAAGTATAAGGAATCTTACCAAACCCTTTGGTCTATCCCGAAATACTAACCTACAGTTGAACCCTTACCCCAATACCCAATTGGACTTGTATTGTAGCGACAATCTTTTCATTCAATGCACGAATCCCAGTATGTGACTAATTCCAGCAACTTGAAGAAGGTTGTTGGCTGCAAAGTTCTTCACTTCATCAACAATGAAGATCAAGAAGTACTTGATTACAAAATCCTAAGGCGCAAAAGACGCAGTAACTTCTTGCAGAGAGAATAAGGCACTAGGTCACTTTCTGCATGTGTTCCCCATGCATTACCTTGTGACAGCCTTTAAAATAATCCTTATATATGTCTAGGGTTGTGAGAAAAGAAACCCTATACAAATATACAAGCATGGGTCAAAAATTAGATCTGGAATTTTTGATTTTGTAAGTCTCGACAGATACAGCTTCTGTTGAGCTTCAACATTAAATCTCGATAGAAAGGATTCTGTCGAGATTTCCTGTCAAGCTTTAGTGAACGGCTCTTTCTTCACTTGTTTCTTGGTCAGATCTTCATGGCTTTAACACTTGACTTGAACAACATGTTTCTTGAAGTACTAAACTCATCCTAGATCTACCCAATTATAAGTAAAGTGCATTTTGTCAAAAAATTAGCTAATTACATAAAATATGTCCCTAATATCCCTTTTGCCCCCACCAAAACTTACGGATAAGCCCTGCAATTTCATGGCAAAGAACTAGCGAAAGCATAAAACAACTCATTGTATAAATTGGAATGACTTGAACCACCACCTTGATCAAAACTTCTCTACTCGCCTATGACATTAGCTTCTCTTCCCAACCCTGCAATTTCCTCCACACTCTTTCTTTGATGTAATCAAAATTTTCTTTTTTGTGTCTTCCAATAAGTGAAGGCAGCCCCAAATACGTGTCATAGTGCAAAATCTCTTAAACCCCTAATGCTTCCTTTATTTTTGTTTTTGTTGCATTAGTTGTTGACTTGCTAAAAAACAGAGACGGTTTTCCTTCTATTTATTTGCTGCCCAAACACTTTCATAAGTAGCCAATATTTCCAACACCTTTTGACAATCCTATCTATTTGACAAGCAAAAAAGCTCACTATCATCTGCGAAGAGCAGATGGGTTAGTCTTGGACTTCTTCTACCAAGGGAGAAACCCCTAATAGCGCCATCATTTTCAACTTTGGAAATAATGTTATGTAAGCCTTCTATGCACAAAAGAAAAAGGAATGGGGATAAGGGATCACCTTGACGGATGCCCCTAGTAGGATGGATTAGTCCTTTTGGTTCACCATTCACTATAATCGAGTAGGACACTGTTTTGACACAAATCATCATAAGATTTATCCACCTCTCCTCAAACCCCAGTTTACTCATAACTTTCTCTAGAAAAGATCACTCTACCCTATCATATGCTTTGCTCATGTCAAGTTTAGGGGCCATGTAACCAGTTTTGTAAGTTTTGTGGTTTTTCATAAAAAGGAGAGTTTCGAAAGCAACAAGTATATTATCAGAGATCAAGCGATTTTTTGTGAAAGCATTTTGATGTTCTATAATGATTTTTGGGATAATTTTTTTCAATCTATTTGTTAATACCTTTGAAATTTTTTTGTAAAGTACATTGCATAAGCTGATAGGTCAAAAATCATTAACAGACTGTGGGTATTTTGTTTTTGGGACTAGGGTGATGAAAGTATGGTTAATGGAATGGGGAAGTGTGGCCGAATTTAGGAATGACAATATGGGTTTTTGTGACATCACTACCTACCAAACTCCAGTAATTTTGAGAGAAGAGAAAGGGCATACTGTCAGGACCTGGGGCTTTCAATGGCGCATTTGTTTCAATGCTGTTTGTACTTCCCATTCCATGAAATCCTAGGGCAATATTTGATTCATCTCCTCGGTTAGAAGCTTTGGCACTGGATTCAAGGCTTCCTCATTCAGAATCGGGTTTGTGGATGTAAACAAACCTTGATAAAATTCAATGAAAGTTTCTAATATCACTTCCTGTTGAGAAATTCACACACCATCTGAGTTATAAATGCCTGAAATTCTGTTTCACCTATGTCTCTAAGATGCCCTGCTGTGAAAATACTTTGTATTTCTATCACCACCGATCAACCAAAAATTTTTTGCCCGTTGTCTCCACATCTTGTTTTCCTTAATCATCAACTCCGTCACTTCTTTGTTTAATTCTCTAACTCGAGAATTGTTCCCTGTTTTTGCTGCCACCTATTCGGTCTTCACCAATAATTTTTTCTTCTCCTTTAATTCTCGTCTGACATTTCCAAAGTATCTACGGCTCCATTCGGTTAATTCAAATCCACACTTCTCCACGTTTCTCATCACTTGGTGTCCGGCCTCACAATGTATCTGATCTCTCCACACTGCCTCCACAATATGGCCACACCCCTCATCTGATAACCACATCTCCTCAAACTTGAATGGTCTAGATATGGGACGGGGATCTAAACCATTAGGAACAATCCAAAGAGGAATGTGGTCTGAGGTATAGCTATTGAGATGGAAGACCCGAGTTGCTCCAAACTGTTGTAACCGCTCATTTGTGCACAATGCTCTATCTAATCTCTCCCAAATTAACTAACCATTGGCAAAGTGTTTCCTCCAAGTGAATTTTGAGCCCGAGTAGTCCAAATCAATAAAGCCACATTCGTCTATTACATCCCGGAAGAGTTGCATTTGATTATGACTACTCTTGTTTCCCACTAATTTTTCATCGCCTCTAGTCAATTCATTAAAGTCTGCCGCACAAAGCCATGGGATTTGGAATTTTCGTTCCAAACATCTGAGATTTCTAGCAATGACATTAGGCTCAAGCCTCTCCACCCTAGCTATCGAATTAATGAAAAAAAAATAAAAAGAAAAAAAGAGCTGCTATGAACTTAAAAAAAGAAAAACTAGTATAAACTATTAATGAATATCTCCATACTCTATTGTGTCTGTACAATTTTTATGAAAAGATATAAATTATTGCAAAAAAATCCTATTATAAATTTATAATTGGCATTGTCAAAATATATTTCTTTTTATTTTTTAAAAATGATATTTAGCATATATTAGAGATATTTGCACATTCACAAGCATAAGCTACATAACCATATTAACAAAGAAATTTTCACAAGAAAAAACCAATAAATAAAAACTTTTGCAGGTGAATATTTACTCATTTCATATCTATTTCAATTGTATGGTTATCTTATGACATGAACTCTCAAAATAAAAATGGATTGGTCCTTGGTACGTTTTGCCATCCTACTCAATGAATTATTAGGATTCGTTTTCAATAGAGTCTTCTGCATCCACAAGTTCCGTTATTCCTATTGCTTTGTGATTAATGATTAGGCCCAAATTCTATAGTGGAGCTCCTAATGGTAGGAAGTAGTAAGTATCTAAGGTTTTTCTGGGATGAGCCAGGAGGGAAATCACTCCACCCTTGTATTGGAATATTGGGTAATGATGATTGGTGAGTTGTGGTTTTTTTTTTTTTTTTTTTTTTTTGAGGGGGAAAATTAGAACTTTATTAATGTAACAAACTAAATCAACTTGTAAAACAGACCGTATGTGTGGTGGAACATCCTCCATCCACATTAAAAAATCTGGTATGCCAATAGCATATCTAGTCAGACTATGAGCCACAGAATTACCTTCTCTTTTAGTATGAGAGTAGAGCAATTGATCAAAATTTTGGGATAACATCCTTACATCCTCAATCAACAAACTAGTAGGTGCTAAAGAGTGTACATCCTCTTTCAAAGCTTTTATCACAGCCAACGAATCTCCCTCCAAGATAGCTCGCGTAATACCAATATAGTGGGCAAAAGACAGAGCCATTGTAGCTGTCATTGACTCGATCTCAACTGTACTGTATGCTTGGGATAAACTCTTTGTGCAAGAAGCTAAAACCGAACCATTATCATCCTTGATAACCATGCAGATCCCAAACTTTTTTTCTTTTGAGAACAAGGCGCCGTCGAAGTTTTTTTTTACCACATTCATTGGAGGAGCTAGCCAACGATGATGGAACTTCGACTACTCAGTTGTGCTTGGGTCTCAGGTTCCTGCAGCTTTATATGGAAGTCAGTTGGGCTGGCTTTTGACAGACCAGCAACATGAAGGAGAGCAGTGGCAGGTACTCGCAAACGGACATGGTTGCATTGTTTCCAGATTGACCATGTCGTGATTGTGAAAAGCTCTACATGCTTATCTCCCAAAATTATCCATGATACAAGCTCTTTAAAATCCACAAAACCGATTGAATTTCGAAAGTTCCACAATGCTGGATCAGCCCTAACAATATCAAGCTCAGAACAAGACCATAATGCATGCAGTGGGTCCTCAGCAATAGCTCTAAATCATTCACACATTGGATCGGTGATGATTGATCTTCATACCAGAGCTTGTTTCGTCGGCATGGCATTACGGCAGGCCCTCCATATGAATGTCTCACCTTTTGTTGCACTTGCATAGACCAAATTCCTTTCCAAACATGTTTGTCCCGGAGTGGTGGAACATGTGTTGTTGCTGCAAGTTCAGCCTCTTCTTTAAGGAATCTGTACCCTAATTTGCAGTTGTAATCTTCATTACTCGAATAAGGCTAGTATAACACATCCTCTGTTGCAGCTTGGCTTAGCAAATTTTTTTTTATCATCTCAGCATCCTCGGCTACAAATAATCCATCCACCAAGTCTGTCAGCCAATGTCTCATCGTAGGGTCAATTAGGCATTCCACTGTGGAGTCAGCAAAGTCATCGATGGGGTAGATGGGAAGCTGTGGTGGATGTTTTTTTGGTAACAAACGATGTTGCCAAATGTTGATTTTCTCTCCGTTTCCAATCCTCCATCTAGCTCCTCTTTGAATGATATCCCTTCCTTTAAGGATACTCTTCCAAGCATAGGACCCCATTCTTGAATCGAAAGCTTCCATAATTGCTGTGTTTGGGAAAAAAACGGGCCTTAAAAACCTTGTAGAATAAAGAGATTTTGTTGTGCAGAAGTCGCTAGCCTTACTTTGCTAGTAAAGAGTCATTGAACATGGCTATATCTCTAAAACCCATTCCACCAATTGTTTTGAATTTTGTCATTTCCTCCCATTTAACCCAATGAATTTTTCTTCAGTCACCTCGTTGTCCCCACCAAAATTTCTTGATTAGAGCTTCAATCTCATTGCACAAACCAATTGGTATTTTGAAACATCCTATAGAGTAAGTGGGAATAGCTTGAATAACTGACTTTAACAAAACTTCCCTGCCTGCTTGGGATAGTAATTTACCTTCCCACCCTTGAAGTTTTCTCCAAACCCTCTTCTTTATGTAATTAAAGCTAGCTTTTTTTCCTTTACCAACAAAGGAAGGGAAACCGAATTACCTTTCATATTGCATAATTTCTGGAACACCCAAAGCCACCTTAATATCATGCTTTATTTCGGCTGAAGTGAATTTGCTAAAGGATAAAGTCGTTTGGCTCCTGTTAACTTTTTTTCTTGAGGCCTCCTCATACATATTCAAAATCTCCAACACCTTTCCACGTTCTTTCATGATTGCCCTGCAAAAAAGAAGACTATCATCTGCAAAAAGCAGAATGGGTTAGTTTTGGCCCTCTCTTACATTAAGAGAACTCATGGATATCTCCATTGCATTCTGCTCTCTTGATCAACCCATTTAATCCTTCAGTACAAAGCAAGAATAGAAAAGGGGAGAGTGGGTCACCCTATCTAATCCCACGGGTAGGATGAATCATACCACATGACTCACTGTTCATTAAAACAGAATAGGAAACTGTTTTCACACACCCCATAATCAGATTGATCCACCTTTCATTAAAGCCCATTTTCCTTATAAGTTCTTCAAGGAAATTTCAATCTACCCGATCGTAAGCCTTACTCATATCCAATTTTATTGCCATAAAACCATGAGTTCCAGACTTGTAATTTTGTAAACTATGTAGGGTCTCAAAAGCCATAAGGATATTATCAGAAATTACTCTATCCTTAGTAAAGGCCGATTCGTGATCTACGAAAATACAAAGTAATTATTTCAAATGGTTGGCTAGGACTTTGGAATAGATTTGTATAGTACATTACAAAGACTAATAGGGTGGAATTGGTGAACATGCTCAGGATTATTAGTTTTTGGAATGAGAGTGATAAAAGTATGATTCAAAGGAGTAGGTAAGATACCTGAATTCAATAATGCCAATATGGAAGCTGTGACATCATGACTTACTGTGCCCCAAAAATGCTGGTAAAAAAGTGGAGGCATTCAATTCGGGCCGGGAGATTTGAGGGGTGCCATTTGTTGTAATGCAGCAGCCACTTCATGTTTGCCAAAATCTCGGCATAGTACATCATTCATTTCATCATCGATGACAGTGGGCACACATGATAACACATTTGGAGACACTCTTTGCTCAGTTGAGGAAAAAAGTGTCTTGTAGTAATTGACCAATACTATGGAAATAGCATTAGGTTGAACTCTCCATATACTGTCTTCATATCTAATTCCCTCAATCACATTTTCTCTATATCTCCATGTAGTACAACTATTGAAATATTTGGTATTCTTATCTCCCTGCCTTGCCCATAATAGTCTAGACCTTTGAGCCCACATAGTAGATTCTCTATCTAGTAGCACATCAATCTCCTTCTTTAGCTGCCTAACCTGAGAATTGTTGCCACTAAGCACAGCTGCATTCTCAACTTTAGATAGTAGTATCTTCAATCGATCCAATTCCCTTCGTACATTGCCAAAAACATTTTTATTCCACCAATTAAAGTCTTTCCCACACTTGTCTACTTTGGCCAAAATTTCTCCCTCATACCCAAAATCACCAAAACTATTCCATGCTGAATGAACTACTTCCTCACAACCAGTATTTGACAGCCATATTTCTTCGAAACAGAATAATTTTTTCCAAATAAAAGGATCTAGACCTGAGAGTACAATATGGAGTGGATTATAGTCTGATGAGTCACATCTCAAATGATAAACCCTTTGAACCTGGAAATTTCAAAAACCAATTATTAGTAGCTAAACACCTGTCAAGTCTTTCCCAAATTGAATTGCCATTTTCATAATGCCTGCTCCAAGTATATTTTGGACCCTCAAAACCCAAATCCATAAAATCACACTCATCAATCACATCTCTGAACAACTGCATCTGATTATGGGATCGAGTTGCTCCTCCCAATTTTTCATCCTGTCTAATAATTTCATTAAAATCACCACAGCACAACCACGGTCTCTCAAGCCGTGAACTTAAACTCCTGAGTTTGTCCCATGCTTCATTCCTTCTTGCTGTTTCGGGTTCACCATAGAAACCCGTCAAACGCCACTCACTTTCCAAATCTTTGTCAATAACTGCATCAATATAATTTCTGTCTGATCCCTTAATTGTCAGATAGATCGATGATCTCCAATAAAGAACCAAACCACCACTTCTACCCACCCTCGGAGCCACCCACCGATGGTAAAAAATAATACTATTTTGAATGAACTCTAGCCTTGCTTCGTCTGTTAGTGTCTCGGCTAAAAACACTATAGAAGGATCTTTTGCCCACACAATTTCCTTGAGCTTTTTTCTTGTATGTAGGTTCCCAAGCTCATGACAGTTCCATGCAAGGCAACTCATTGCTGCTGGCGGGGCTGACTATCAGCCTCCACCAATATAAAAGTTCTTCAATCATCGACCTGAGAAGCTTGGAAATGTTTAGAAGGCAACTTTGATCGATATTCTTCTTCCTCGACTACTCTTTTTTGTTCTGAAATTTACTTCAACTGACTTGAACCAACACTGGAAGTCAGTCTATTTCATCGGGTCCAACTTGGGAGAATATGTCTGTTCTCAATTGGAGAGGAAGCCCTAGGTGCATCCTGAGAAGCATGTGACTTGGTAAGTTGTGTAGCGAAAGCTGCACTTAAGTTGTCACGTGTATTTGATCCCTTGAATGCCTCCGTAGCCGAGTCGAGTTCCCTAACCCTACATAACTCTTCATCAATATCTTTTAGTACCGTTTCAAAGTCATCAGGATCCTTTAATTCCACTATAATCACAAGATTTGCTGGATTTAAGGAGATAGTATCCGTTTCAACCGAATTATTTACTCCAAAAATAACGTTACACATTGATGGGGAATTAATAGGGCCTGTGTAACGTTCAGCTTCTCTTCATGGTTGCTCCAGCATGGTTCCTCTTCCAAGATGCGGGGGCTGGTCTGAGGATTCATTCGCCAAGGTGGTAGAGCTTGCCTTCTTCTTTGCCGCATAATAACCAGGGACAGTGATCACACTCTTCCTTGACGCTACAAACAGTGGTGCTCTAAGGTGTGGGCCAAATGCCTTCTGATTAGTTCTCAAGGTCCCTTCACTCTCAATCCAAAGATCCCAATCCCTATCGTCATGAGTAAGACGACCACGCCAGTAACAAATGTTTGGCAGTCTTTCGTATTTGAATGAAACCCACACTTCTTTCCCATCGTTTAGAGAGATGAGGTGACCACGTCACAATGGTAGAGATAGATCAATGGATACCTGAATTCGTATAAAGTTGCCAGCATCAAACAATCTGGGCTTAGATGGTCGAATCACTTCTCCCATGACCCCACATATTTTAATCCCCACTTCAAAAATCATATACTTAATCGGAAGTCCATGAACCTGCACCTAGAGGGTCATTCTATCGAAATTGATTTCCTGTAAAGGTTTATCACTTTCGCAGCATTGCATAACTACCAAGTGTTTGTCAAAACTTCATGGCTCGCTTCTAAGAATTCTATCAACATCCTCCTTGTTATCAAAAGTGAACAGAATTTTATGATCACCAAAAATCTGAATCTTAAAACCATTTCTAGCTCTCCATAATGGTGTAAAAGTTCTCGCTATGACATCAACGTTGATAGCTCTTTTGGTCAGAGATTTCGCAGCGATTGAGAAATCAATGACACTATTGTCATTTGTAAGGCTATAGCCAGGCCCTTCTCTCTCAAAGAGAGTAAGCCAATTCCAAGACTGAGCCAGGTCGTCCATAAATTCTTTAACTCAACTGTTTCCCAAATCCCTTGAAAGAGAAACCAATAAGCTGAGGAATAACCCTGCTATTCCAAGGATACTACAAACACTTTTGCCAATATCATTGCAAATTCAAAAAATAGAGCATCTAAGTTAAATATACTCAAGGGATAACTTGTAACTGCAACTATTTCCAAAATAAATTTCACAATTTTAAATAATGATTTTTGGAGCAAGATAGAAAGAAAAGGAGGAAGGGCAAGATAATAAGTAGAAATACATCTAAATTAAAAAAAAAAAAAAAAAATCAGTTATTCAAGAGGTGATATTTTTAATTTTATGTCTACTTTCTATAGATTTTTATTTTTTTGGATGGGAGGATTTATCTCTAATGTTAAACATTTTTCTTTACAAAATACCTTCTAACAAGGTATGAAGAACTGTATCTTGAATCAAATTTTTATTTATTTATTTATTTTTTGTGTTATGTATCATATCGTATTGTGTATTGTAGGATATACAAACATCTAATAAAATTTATTATAAAAATATAAATATACATATAAAATGTATATATATTATAAATATATTCAACTAATGACTAATTAAATTATTATTTTATATAATAATCTTTAACAAAGATAGCTTAATAAATCAAATAGCTTAATAAATCAAATTAACATATATATCAAATAGATTGAAATCAAAAGTGATAATATACGACATATGAGCCAAAGTAATAATTTTATTTTATTTATTCATCATCTTCCCTAATCAACTCTATCAAATCAATGTTAGCATGTTCATCTTGCGAAATTATTTCTTCATTGATATTTTTTTACATCGTCATCAACATTCACTATCTGTTATAGTTATTTTATTTTAATAATAGTTATTTTATTTATATTTCTTCTTGGCATTATTACTTCTTAGACTTATAACAATAATAGAAAAGGTAAAAATAATAATTATATTGTCATTTAATACATTATTCATAATATATAGAAAAAAATTGCAACTATGAAAGTGAATAGTCAAGTGTATGTTTCAAATTTTGTAAGAGAAAAAGAAAAAGAAAATCATGGATATGTTATTTTACTGGGCTCAATTAAGTGATTCAATAATTTTGTGTTAAAAACAAGTTTAATAACTTGTTGAACTCAAATAAAAACACAAATTTTAACCAAAAAAAAAAAAAAACTCATTTTAACCCATATGTCTATGTATTGTATGATACGAAAGATAATTTTTTTTTTATTCAACTTTTTCTCTCTCCTCTCAATATTTTATTCAACTTTTTCTCTCTCTTCTCACAGATTTGTCTCTTTCCAACCCGCGTTCTCTCTCTCTTTCTTCTTCAGATCAGATTCCCTCACCCTCACCGATCCCTCACAGATCAAGCCACCACCATCGCATCTGGTTTGAAGACTCCATCGCCGCCGATCTGAAGCCGCCATCGCCGTCGGTCTGAAGCCGCCATTGCCACCTCGGTCTGAAGCTGCCATGCTGCCTCGATCTGAACCCATCTCAGCCACGACTTGAAGCTGCAGCACTGCTTGTCTGATGCGCATCTCAGCCATGCCGTTGATTTGAAGCTGCGTCGTTCTCCACAGCTCTTGCCGCCGATGGTTGGTTGAGTTTGGTCATTGATTGATCTGTTGGGTTGGGGTTTTGTTGAAGATTTTGAGTTTTTTTTTTCTCTTTTGTTGAGGTTTTTGGATTTGGAATTTGTTGGAGGATCTGGTGATTGTGGTTGTAGTTTGTGGCGGTGGTTGTAGTGGTGGTTGTTGTTGTGGCGGTGGTTGTAGCGGTGGTTGTTGGATCTTGGGTGGTGGCGACTGCCACTGGGCTGTGCATTTGTGTATTGGCTGAGTTTTGAGTAAATATAATGTGTTGAATATATTATTTTAATGTTTAGAATCAAAGAATAGAAGATGTGATAAATGGTGAATTGTAAAATGGTGTGTAATAATAATGTAGTAGGCTTTTGGTGTGTCCAAATGACATTTTTTATAAGAGACCTGATGGTGATGGTCTTATGATTATATCATGTACTGTTCTATTTTAATTATTTATTATTTCCATCTTTAAACTTTCTACGTCTCTAAAATCAAAATTACTTAAAACCATAAAGTTGCAAAAGGTAACTTGTAACGGCAACTACTTTCTTAATGAATTTTAGCAATTTTTAATAATAATCTATGGAGCAAGGTAGAAAGAAAAGGAGGCAATGCAAGATGATAAGTAGAAATACATGTAAAAAAAAAAAAAAATCAGTTATTCAAGAGGTGATATTTTTAATTTTATGTCTATTTTCTATTTATTTATTTATTTTCGATGGGAGGATTTCTCTCTAATGCTACACATTTTTCTTTGCAAAATCCCTTCTAACGAGACATGAAGAATGCAAAGGACAATAGGACATAGCTTAATAAGATGGTAAAATTGTTATTGGTGTAATATCATTTAAATCTATTACTAATACACCAATTCTACCAATTATTAAGAAAAAACATCAATTCTACCGTTGTGAAGACTTATGTGTCCATATTATTATTATTATTATTATTATTATTATTACCAATGCTAAAAGTACTTTTTACAATAAACGACCTGTATAGTATATATTGAGAATGCAATTAACGAGGTTAGTGGCAAGTTAACAACATAATAAATATTATATTTAAAAGTTGATACATTAAGTTTAAGATTTGTTTTGTATTTATTTAAATTATGAAACACAAGAATAAATTTAGACCACTTATATTAAAAAGGATTGATAAGATTTAATATTTCATGGTGGAGTTATGATAAAAAATTTATAGTATCCTAATCCCATATAAATTAATGCTTGAGATATTACAAAATTTATTATATAAGTTTTATAAAACGGGTAGGATCCTTATAGTTTTCTCAAAAATAGAAAAAGGTAGGATCCTTATAGAAGAGTGGCATTAAAGTTTGAATCCGATTTTTCCATTGTTTTCGTAATTATTAAATTATCAAAAAATAAAAAATAATAATATTCAACATTTATTTTAAAGTTAATTATATAGCAAAATTATTTATTTTTATTTGATATATCGATAATAGGGGAAGAGTGAAAAGTTGCTGATAGGGACGGCCATTCTTATTGGCTATTGCACAATATTTGGTTAATTAACCCAGATAGCACCACACATTTATCATTTATGGTGGTGTGGGAGTACATACTAGAATAACCAAATATTACTGTTTTGAAAAATATGTATAAATCTACTACTGTACTAAACTATTTAGTAATTTATTATATTTTTGAAACTTGAGTTTCATAAACTTAAATTTGTCATGTAATTTGAGTTTCAAAAACTTGAGTTCTTTGAAAAAATATTTTTTAAATTTGTGGTGTTATTTTTTATAGAACACAAGTTATATAAAAAATTTTCAAATTTTTTTCATAATACTCAAGTTCCAATTAGTGGTAAATTTTTATATATTTAAAAAAAAAAATAATAAATTGCAAAATATTTTTAAAAACATCAGCATTTAGCTATTTTCGCCCGACAAGTGTGCAACTGGTGGCGGCAATGTGCGGTTCACACATTTTTAGACACAGGCAGATCTAAATAAGCAATACTTATATCATTCACAGCAAAAACATGTTTTTATGTTTGTTTTGGTCATTTCAAATTTCAAACACAAATCTGAAATTATGGAGTCCTGTGTGTGTTTTGTCTTCAGCTCCAGCCTCCAACTACTTCACTCAATGCCTCACTAGTCACTAGCTCCATGTACAAACAGACACCAAAAAAAAAAAAAAAACCCAATTTCTTTAGTATTTTAGTAATAGACTTGTATATATATTGGGTTTTTAAGTCAAAGAAAGAAAGGTACTATCTAGTTTTTTAAATGTTGTTTGGAAGTAGTTTTGGATTCTACTACCTGTTTTTTTTGTTTGGTTCTATGTGGTTTGAAAATTGAAATCTTGCTTACTGGGTCTAAGATGCTCAACTGCTTTTTTGTCACTTCTCCGCTTCTCTTGAACTCTTGAATTCAAAGGTGTGATATTTTACCCCGTTGACAATATTTAAAGTTGGAAATATGTATGTATGTATGTATGTATGTCTGATTTGCATGAAAAAGAGAGAGAAAGAAAGCATTTTCAAGAAGTTAGGAAGCCTTTTCAAGTTGTTGTTCTTTTCGCAGTGAGGATCATTCATTGCTTGATGTTCTATGTTCAACCCTCTTTTCAGATTCTACTTGTTCCGTACCTTTTCATTACCATATACATCTGTTTTCCTGCCAAAAAAAAGGGCCTTAAGATCAAGGACAGGTTAGCTTTCAAATCCCTCTTTCTCCCTGAAATTTCTAAATTTTGAGTTGGGTTTATTTCTGAGTATGTGATTCTGTATTGAGTTCAGCCAAAAAGGGAGCCTGTGTTGTTTTGTTTTCTTTTGTGTCTGTGTGTGTGTATCTGTGTGTGTTTTTTGGGTTGTGGGTTGAAGATTCAGTAAAAGAGACATCCATTATTGTTGATGGGTCAGATTCTAATCAGAAGGTTAAGGAGGTGGGGCTGTATTAGGTAACAGGGACCACCGAGATCTGTCTTTTTGGATTGTTCTATTGCTTCTTCTTTATGAGTAATTTACTTCATCAAGTACTATAGATTGGAAGTGGATGCTTTTGTAAACCAAACCCCGTTGCTTTTCTTGACTTATATTTATGCTGTTCACCCCCATACACTTTTCAATGCACAAACAAAGCTTCACGCTTTCTTTCTTTTCTGAGATTCTATGTATGAGGTGAGTGAAAGTGAAAGTGAAAGCTTTTGGGCCAACTCTCATTTATTTATTTAATTAATTAAACCCCTCCTTGAATGACTTTGATGAAAGGGTATGTTTGTGAAATCACACAGTGGAAACAACTTTTGACTTCCATGATATTGATGGGTAGGGAGATAGACTTAGTTACCCCCATTATTTCTTTTCCTTCTTTGCATTTGATTTGAGTGCCCTACCTTACCTATCAATATGGCACAAAACTAAAGCCTTTTGCTCTTATCTTAATTTGGTCATTTCACCTTTTTTTTTTTCCATGTGGGTGACAATCATTTCCTCATAAGCTCTTGATATTGACCGCTTTTAGCTCAGCTCGGAATTTCACGAAGCTGCAAAATGTGACTGGTTAATGAATGATTCTCATCGTGCACAATGTTATTCTGTCTATGTTTTCCTTTCCGTCTCCTTTTTGAAGCTCCTCAGAAGTCATAAGGTTTGTTGCCCGTGTCTTGAATTGTAAATGGAAATTATTAGTCTCACAAGTTTGAAGTTTGTGTTGGTAATTTTTGTATGCTTTTGTTGAAAATGACTGGTAGCTGTGCAGTAATGACTCTGTTTGTCTTATTATATGGTC
This sequence comes from Notholithocarpus densiflorus, assembly GCA_030021035.2. Taxonomy (NCBI): domain Eukaryota; kingdom Viridiplantae; phylum Streptophyta; class Magnoliopsida; order Fagales; family Fagaceae; genus Notholithocarpus; species Notholithocarpus densiflorus. The sequence goes on along the minus strand of JARYZH020000440.1, from coordinate 139,238 downwards.
ACAGGTGTCACAGTGTTTTCCATCTAGTTCTAAATCTCATTCTGCCCTATCTTTCAAGTTGATTGTTTTTTATTTTTATCTTCCCCATTAATAATGCAAACAAAGCCCGAAATTTGATATTTGAAGTGCATTTACAGGGTTTATGATGCTTGTTTGCACATGGGCATTATAGTTTCGGGTAGAAGCCAAGCTATCTGTGGAGTTTCAGGTTGTGCTTTATGTGATAAACGCCAAATCTTCTACTCATAAGATGCGTAGCTCACCGGTTGTGCATTCTGTCTTAACCCAGTAAGGATGTAGCATTTTTTGTTCTTTGTTTAAATATGGAGCTCTAGCCTATTGCCCTTCTAATGGCTTTCTACTTCTTTCTGATTGCACTTTTCCAGAAGTGATTCTTTCTCTAAGCCATCACACTCTGGCAGGAATTCTTGTGACTCAGAAATACAGTTGGATACAGTGGATGAACTTCAGAGTGATAAATCATCCTTTAAGGTAAGCTTTGGTGGGGTTTGTCTTCTTACGGATTTATATCTCTTGAAATTGTTCTTCAATTTTACAACTTCAAAATTAGGCTGTGGTTTTTGAAGGAAGTTTTTACTATATATGTTGCCTACTAGCATAGATTGCTGAATGGAATTGTGAACAAGGTTTTATCCTTTTACTTCTTGCCTAACCTTATGAATCAAATTGGCATGTATGCTTAATGGAACGGGCAAAAAGATTTTAATTTTTCTCTTCCCTTTGGGTTGTAAATCCATTTCAACTCTTTCTCCCTGATCTGAGAGATTGGACTGGTTCTGCAGCAGAATACTAGCTAGTAGCATCATCAGCCATCTGTTACCTCATCTTGATATGATTGTTTCTCAAAATTTAACTAGAACATTTTGTTGTTGTCAATTAGCATACACCTTACTCTCATCCACCTCTTATATTGTTGTGGTCAAATTGTATTGTAAGTGAAAATGGTGTTTTTTTTTTAATCTTTTAGGAGTGCAATCTTGGAGATGAGACTGGAAATTTTGGATTGTGCACTAAAAGCAATGCTTATCCTTCCAGGTTCCAGCTTGAACAGGATGTAAGCTTCCTTTCCCTTTTTGTTGATGCGCCATTATTAAACTGTGCAATTGTGCTTTACTGTGTAATTTGCATGTGAAGGGGTAGTGCAGTAAGCTTCTATAAGCAAGACACCCTATATTGATTTTGCAGTGGCATTCGTGTTTGGGCTTTTATTAGTAAAGTGGTTGTGCTTTTCGCAGTGAGTTTACTATCATAAACTCATTGTACTTTTCTTATCAATAAAAAAAAAAATTTAGTAAAGTGGTTGTGGTAGGTCATATTGGTGATAGACATGGTAGAGGTTTCAAGATTATTATAATATAGTGTAGAATATATTTGTCTTTGTCTTTAATAATGCAGATATACATTTTTATAACCTAGCTTATGAAGGCACTATGTAATGAAGGAAGTATTATGTTGGAACCATTTATATTAGATATCTTTCACATAATAACTTATCCAGACATCTTTAACAGTAGTTTTGATGCGCTTCCTGTGTATTGTAGTTATCTCTTATAAATAAAGATTTTTTTACTTATAAAAAAAGTTGTAATATTTTACTAGCATTGCTGCTAGCGGTCATCTTTATGTTCAGATTAGGGTTTAGAGGCAGCTTTACCTTAGTAGCTCACCCTATCCTAATGTATGTGCCTTTTGGATAGGTAAACAGATTGCAACAGCAGTTGCAAGAAGAGATGGAATTGCATGCTGTTCTGGAAAAGGCTATTGAGAAAAATGCTATGAAATTGTCAAGTCCATCACGTCTCCCTCACCAGGTTTGTTTATCTTTTTTTTTTGATAAGTACTAGGTTTGTTTATCTATATCTATATCTATATCTATATATACATATATATATATATATTTTTTTTTTGCATTTTGTAATATGCGTATGCAATTTGCATTAGCGATTTCGGTGAAATGATCCTAAAATTCAAGTTTTTGAAGAATTCACCTTGTCTAAGCAAATTTTGAGTGCCAGCTGCTTCAGATGCATGTTACATTTACCTTGTATACGTCTGCTATTGTTGTTTATTGTGTCTAATTTATGTTTTTATCAGAAGAAAAAGGGGATGTGGGTGGGGTGGAATAACTTGTCATCATGGTTTAAATTCCCAGACTCCCCCTTCTTTAATGAAGATACAGTTGTTCAAGCCTTTTGGTCTTGTCATTAATATTGCATGTCTTAGCTTTTTACTGATAAACTTGGGCATGCTCAGTGTAAGTCTGTGTTATATCTTTAATTAAACTGTGTTGTTGCTCAAACTCTAGGCCAGTTTGATTGTTGCTCAAATTATTATCAATTTTTTTATAATAATTGGTCCACTCCATAGAATGCCTTTTGTCGCAGAACAGAGTCCTGGGGACTGCCAGAAATTTCTAAGAGGCGTTTGCAAAAAAATAAACAATTAACAACTTGATAAAACTTTAGAGGAATTTACCTATACCATACATTTTCACTTTTTAGATTCCAATGGACATCATAAACTGAGAATCAGATTTAAGTGCATCATTCTGTCTCTCTTTTCTTTTAAGTTGTACCAGGCTGAAATATTGAGTGATTAACTAATCTTGCATATATTGTTGCGCTAGCTTATAAGCCAGCCTTTTGCTTTTTAACATTTATGTATCGTTTTTTAAAACCTCACTTTTTCTTACTTTTTCTCACTTTTTCAAAGTACATGTATACTTTAGTACACTTTTAACAAAAAAATTTCAACAAAAAGCTAAATAAGTTGTTCCCAAACGGACAGACGTGTGTTTGGGACTAGATTATAAGCTAGCTTTTTGCTTTTTAGATTTATGTACAACTTTTTAAAACTTTTCTTACTTTTTCAAAGTACGAGTATATTTTATCATACTTTCAACAAAAAGCTAAATAAGCTGTTCTCAAACAGACACACATACATCATTCTCTAATAGCTCAATTACCAGTTTTTCATTCTTGTACTTTAGTAGGGATTTAATATTGTGATGTCCTTTATTCATATTAATACAGGCTCAAGAGCTCCTGTCTAATATTGCATTATTGGAGGTCACAGTTTCAAAACTCGAACAAGAGATGGTGTCTTTGCATTTCCAACTTAGCCAAGAAAGAAATGAACGGAGGCTTGCAGAATATCGATTGAGGCATTCATCTTTTCCATCAATACCTCGTTGCTCCTCTGATATTCTGGATAAATTGGTATGCTGTTTGCTTTTATTCCCAACTAAATAGTAATTCCTGCATGTATCAACTTTTTTTTTTTTAAAGATTTAGACAACTTCAATCTTAGCCTTTTTTTAAAAATAAAAAATTCCTATTTGTTTCCTCCTACAAGATTTAGACAGTGGGTGGCATCTTGTCTAGCTGGTAAAGCCTGGTACCAAAGATCCAGGATTAAATCTTGCTCACAACAGGCATAGGTGTTTAAGGAAGGGGGAAGGCTGCCCTCCTATTCTATAGCCCAGTGATAGAACCAAAAAGAAATATAAATTGTCAGATAATATCCATGCACTGGCTTGAAGAATCTGGGCCTTGAGCTAAAAGCTACACATGTTTTGATTTGGAAACAGATTCTAGAATTAAATATATTATTCACTTTCAGCCTCTCAGTTTTGTCTACACAAATATTGGATGATTATTTCTTTAAAATAGATGAAATTTTTCAAAGCCATTAGAATCACGAAATAATCTCAAAGGTCAAATCATTTTGCAGTTGAAAAGGGCTAGAAAGAAGCCTAAACTAGCATGTGTTGAAGCTGTGAAGAAGGATTTGATAAATCTAGAAGTGAGAAGAGTTTGGCCTTAGCTAGGGTAAAGTGGATTAGAAAGATACTTGTAGCTGACCTCAATAATTTGGAAAAGGATTTATGTAGCCATCCTTAACTAGCTGTGTGAATAAGGATTTGATAACTCACATGGTTGTCTCCTATATGTCAAATGGAACACATATGGTCATCCTGTATGTGTTCAATTTTGTGCAATGTAATCAACTCATTCTTTCATTACCCAGATTTCACCGTCTTTGAGGTGTTCAAAGCATTCCATTTCTAAAGTGGGTGATGCCCGTGAAGATAACTCCTGCCAGGAGCTGCAAGATCAACCATTGGAATCTACTGACAAATATGAAGAGTCAATGATAGAGGTACCTGTCTAGAGTTCCTCTTGCAGATAGCATTAACTTCTTTATAATTTGATGCCTTTGGTGAAATCCATGAGAATTACGTTTGTCCCAAACGCATATGTATTACTTATTCCTTGTCGGAACTTGGTCCTTGTAATTTTTTTAATAAAAATATGGAAATATTGATTACAACTTTCAATTTGATAATCAATGATAGTAGGAACTTAACATGTGATACTTTGCATCAGAATGGAGTAGACGCTGTTGTACTTCACCACAACAAGAAAATGTCTATGAAAATAGATTCCAAATCTGGTCAAGCTGTAGAGTTCAGGAAGCTTCCTAAAGGGATGCCAACAAAGGGCCTTTGGGATCATCCTAATCAATTATCGGAAGAGATGATGAAATGTATGAAAAATATATTCATTTCTTTGGCGGATTCTGCTATACCATCCAAATCATCTGCGTCAGAGAGCCACTGCTCACCTCTATCACCACGTGGGCATCTTTCCAATTTATCTTGGTGGTCATCATCTGAGAGGTCAATGATTTCATCATGGGTGCAGAGCCCACAAGTTGATGTAAAGAGTAACTCTGAAGTGTTGGCTTCAGAGAATGCATGTGATCCCTATAGGGTGCGTGGAAAACTAAGTTGGGCAGACATTGGAAACTATGGATTAGCAACTGAAGTTTCTTGGATGTCAGTTGGGAAGAAGCAGTTAGAATATGCTGCAGGGGCACTGAGAAGGTTCAGGTAAAATTTCATTCAATCCTCGTGTTTTGGAATTTTCTTCTTAGTCTCTTGGGTAGGGTAGACTATTCTTATATGAAGATTCAAAATACCAAGAAATTGCTATTATAGAAATTTAGAGAAACATTAAAAGTACTAATTTAGAATATGTATTGGAATTTGTGTTCACTATGTGGCTGTTTTACTTTTTGATCTACTTCTGATCTTATTTTCATGTACCTTGTCATCTTTATGTTTGCATTGACTTCTGCATTATTGGTATACCCACCACTTACATGCCTTTTTCCCCTTCACACATTCCAATTATGTGTTTCATCATTTCAATCTTCTTTTCATGGTGAGAGAATGTGTATTAATATAGAAGGCATACCCAATGTGCTGCTGAAGCTGTTACCATAGAAAGTGGATCTTTACTTTAAAATGCCCCTGGTCCTGCATTTAATTCTTTCTGTGTCTTCTGATATTGTGCAGGTTGAATAAATGTAATTAATTTGAATACTTAGAGAAGCTTGAAGTCTTGCTTTTGAATGCTTGAATTTTTCTTTCGACCTAGAGTTGATCACTGCTGTTTTGTTTAATTGTTTTGAGAACAGAACACTTGTTGAGCAACTGGCCAAAGTGAACCCCATCCATTTGAGCTGCGATGAGAAGCTTGCTTTCTGGATCAACTTATATAATGCTCTGATCATGCATGTGGGTTGCTTTATTCTATTACATTTACATGTGAATTATAAAAAATGATACACAAGGCACTGTAAAGCTATTTTAATAAAATGTGAAGTTTCATATACAAAGTTAAAATGCTGTTCTCTAAAATCAATCTTTGGACAGGCTTATTTGGCATATGGAGTCCCAAGGAGTGATTTGAAGCTCTTCTCTTTGATGCAAAAGGTGTGATTCTGACTTAAATACTCTCTTTTTTTGTTTCTCTACATGCTTAAACTTTACTTTCCCTGATATTATCAATTGATTTCATTAAAATGACAATCATTGGCTTGCTGAGAGTCTGAGACCTAGCATTAACATGTCAGGTGCTTAGTTAGGAAGTTGATTACTAAGTTTTGATAATGTCATTTCATCTCTATTAGTTTATTACATTAATAAATTTAATAAACTACGCTGTTTCTAAATGCAGCTGGGATCAAGAAAATTAATGGATCTGTCACTTCTAAATGTTTAGTTTAAATTCTACTAGGGATCAAATCTATGCCAAAGTTTGAGATCTACAACCTTCACGGCTGTGCATTCATTGATATAATGCATGAATATATGATTGTTGGTATGGTATCTAATTTCTATTGTGGGATATTAGTGGCAGCCCTTTACTCGGAAAAAATGAATGGTTTGTTCAAAGCAGTCTCTCTCCACAAATATACAAGTGAGGGAAATGGTGCAATGTAGAAGGAAGAAAAGTGGTGCAATATAGAAGGAAGATAGTTCCTCCAAGGAGAGGGAAAAATAAAGCAACAATAACCAATAAAGATGAAGCACCTTATGCTTGTCTGCTTACTGATGTTACAATGCAATTTCATGACTTGGGATACAATGAACAATTGACCTAGCTGATCTTTTTTCTAGAACAATCATATTCCTTCATATTCTTATGTTGATTAATTGGTCTGTTATACTATGATCAGATCATTTAAGAATGGATTTATTCTTTTGAATTTGCATATGATTGTTACCTGGATAATCTTATGGCTGCGGTTGATAGTTGTGTGATTGTTTATGGCCTTTTTCATTCCTGGAGTATGTTCACCGATTTTTTTGTTTGTTTTGATATATATTCCAGGCAGCATACACAGTAGGGGGACATTCTTTCAGTGCAGCTGCTATTGAGTATGTGATTCTAAAAATGAAACCACCACTCCATCGGCCACAAATTGTATGACATGGTTTAGTATTGTGGATTAATTACTCTCTTATTGTACTTCATTTCCTGATTAAATGTTTGCATGTAAAATATAATCAGGCTTTGCTTCTTGCCCTGCACAAGCTGAAGGTATCAGATGAACAACTGAAGTCCGCTGTTGATATATATGAACCACTTGTAACATTTGCTCTCAGCTGCGGAATGTATTCTTCCCCTGTGGTAATCTCAGTACTTTTTCAATTTGTTGATGGATTGTTTCATTTTAAGTTCTCCTGTAAGTTTATGGTAGAGAATAATACATGCAGGTGAGAATCTACACTGCTAAGAATGTGAAAGAAGAGCTTCAAGAAGCACAACGCGATTTCATTCGAGCTTCAGTTGGAGTTAGCAGCAAAGGGAGGTTACTAGTCCCCAAAATGCTACACTGCTTTGCCAAAGGCTTTGTGGATGATGCAAATTTGGCTGTATGGATATCGCATTACCTTCCGCCTCATCAGGCCGCCTTTGTTGAACAATGCATTTCAAAGAGAAGGCAGAGCCTTCTTGGTTCACGCAACTGTGGCATTCTTCCATTTGATTCATGCTTCCGTTATCTATTTCTGCCTGACAAAATTCCTGTATGATGCTGTATTTTAGTACATGATTTGTGTCTGTATATACCTTGCTTGCCTTGGTCTAGCAGGTCAATATGAAGATAGTATTGGCTCTAGATGATGCTAAAGAAAACCCAAAATGTTAGGTTGCATCATCCATGTGAAGCTTAACCTCCTTGAGAATAACAAGGATGGTTGCAGTTTTGGTCTCCTGCCTTATAGACCAGTAACATCTCTCAAGGGTGTCGTACATTTTGTTCATGGATAAAAGAGGAGTTCACATATAGTACCTGTAGGCCATTGTTGCGTATTGCTTAATCAAGTATAGTTAAATAATAATGGCACAATACTAATTTAGTTGCTCATATTGCAAATTCACAAGCATAAATGACCTTGTATGTTAAATCATGTATCGAGTTCTTGTATAAATAGAACAAAGGATATCTTGTACGCAACTATTAGTTGGTCTTTCAGTACGGTACCATTCAGCCATTATGGGATAATGTCATACTTTCACATGATAGTGAGGATGATACTTAACAAAGAGCATGGAGGTTCAAATGAGTAATAAATGCTATGGACGATAAATTTTTTTTTTTCATTAACAATTTATTATTGAGATGACAAGTTGTGATTGGTGTTGTGCAATACTACTTTCATATTGAGTCAATCATTGATGCTATTTTTATTGTGCAATTTGTCACCCTGACAAGATCTGAAAACAAATTGCGAAAAAAGATGTGCAAGTATACTGGTGGTGCCAACATTGGATTTAGCCCTAATGAATCGTTCCACTTCTGCTGACATGGTTCTTAATTTTCCTGATCTCCATTTAGCCTAAACAAGCTATCATCAAAAAATTTGTAGCACCAATTTTGCTCTTGTACCAAGATTGAGGCTCAACGCTTCTGATTTGGAAAACTATTGGCACTGGAATGTTTCTACCCGAATATGTTTCAGTCAAACTTTACACTTCTATATTTCACGACTTCTCATTTTCCATTCAAGATTTTTCATTTTTGTGCTCCAAGCCTTTTGAATTGTAGCTTTTTTGAAAAAATTTCTGATGACATCCTGATTACGTCAATTTGATGTTTGTTTGATACAATCATACTGAAAGTCAAAATTTTTTAACACTGGACTAAAATTTTGCAATATCTCACTTGATTCAAGCCCGATTTCTTCTTGAAAATAGTTAAATTGAGAGAAATTTCACATTTTTTTTATTTCATGTGGAACCAAATTTACTTTGATTAAATGGTCAAATTGGTTAAACTTGATCAAAACTAGGGTTGACCTTACATTTACGAAATTCATCATTCCAATGATTGATTGTGGTAAATTGGCTCAGTTAAGGCTTAGTCAATGTTGATCAAATCTAGTCAAAGTTGTCCAAAGTTAATAAAAACTAGGATTTGATTGTAAATTTATGACATTCTTTGATCTAACACTTAGTTGGTGTTAGTGGGCTCAATTAATATAACTTTTTAAAGCTCTAGGGAAAAATAATCAATTTTTTTCCTGAAAAATTAGAGGGCATTCAGTATTGATAGTTGTTCATTCTTTATCCAACATATCATTGAAATAAGATGTGTTTGACAAAGAATGAGAGACAATATTTTGCCTCTCCTTATTGTACAAATGATCACTTTCAATTTTTGAGCTTCGAATCTGGTTAGTTTCAATTGAGTTATTAGGTGAGATTGTGAGAACTTGTGCTCAACCTATTCTCTTGAATTTTATGTGTGGTCCTCTTTTGTGTTGTAGCTAAAACAATATAGAGTCCTAATTTTTGTAAATTGAGAGAGAGAGATATAACCTTGGGTTTTTTGTTGTTTGAGACAGCCTTTGTGCCAAGGTTGTTAAAATTGGGATCCTACATAGGATTGTGGGAGATATATCATAAAAAGTAACAATTATAAATTGCTCACACATATCCATTATAATTATTCTGTTTAAGTAATGAGAAGAAAAAACAATTTTTTTTGGAGGAATATTATAGAATAAAATTTGATATAGAATGTGTATTTCTCTTTCTCCTTAATTCTAAAACAAAATACATATCCCAAATACCTACATGATAATGGTAGTGGCCCCTTAGATTCTTTTCTTTCCTTCTCTTACAAATGTTTTGTCAATCTCAGGTATTTTATTTTGGTAATAGTGAAATAGTGCATTTCATTAGTCCTTATCTGGTTAGTTATATTAGTCCTTAATTTTTTTTTTTTTTTATCTTTAATTTTTAATACTAAAATGTGGGTATGCTAAAAGACATGAAGAAGAGATAAATGTATAGTATAAGCTTAGGTAATTAATTCTTCTCAAAAAAAAAAAAAAAAAAAGGTAATTAATGAGAGATTAATGAGATAATAGTAAAAATAAGTTAATGTGATATTTTGAGTAACAACGAAAAAACTTAATGAGAAGAGGTAAAAGACTGAATAAGAAGAGATTAATGAGATGATAACCACTATTTTCCTTCCAGCATCTTTTAATTCCAAGCTACCACCTAGGATTCAAAGCAAATACAAATTAGAAAATTACAAAGTGCTTGACATGCGTTGAGTAAGTTAGCTACCAAAGCGGGGGACACCTGCAAGCATGTACGCCACACACATTGATTTTTTTTTTTGGTGGTAAATACACACACATATTAATACAAACATATCTGTTTATGAATGTTCACATGTGAAATCATTTTAATCTTATCCATAGAAGATTGAAAGAAGCAATAAAAGATATTTCATGATACACATGACACTATTAGCTTACTAATGATCGTGGAATCTTCCCCTGTATTTGGTTGTGACTAAAGTCCAATATCAACAAATTGCATCCTTGAATGAATGATTTAGGCAAGTTTCCTTGAAAGCAATTGAAAGCAATTGTGCATATCAGACTCCTTGAACCTATCCCTTGACATATGGAATTTCTTAACCAAGATGTTGTTCTCATCAAGCATCTTCAATAATATTTGAACTATAACAATGTCAAGGTTGTATTGTGATTCCTGTCCAGGCAAAACACTTAGTCCGTAATGAATTTCTTTTTTTGTGTCATGTATATACAACAATGTTAGTTAGGTAGATGTCATCGAAAGATTGAAAGTAAATGACATTCTTTTTTTGGTCTATGTGTATTTGACATGGGATGACATAAAGGGCTATGGGTAGGTATATATAAAGAGGTAGAAGTGTAAGGGGTGAAAATAGTGAATTAAAATGCAAAGATTTTTGTGTGTGTGTGAGGGAAGAAAACTCTTGAAACGTTGAATCAAAGGATATAAAGAATATTTATTTTTTAATTAGAAAAATCTTGAAATATTGAACTAAATGAAACAAAAAGTCAATATTTAATTTGTTCTTATCTCTGATGTGACACTTGAGAATATTTCAATTTTCTTTACATAGAATGCGTCACTTATCTTATGACCTACACTACACAGGTTATCAATACTATTATTGTTATTCACGGTTTCCTCACCAGTGTTTAATCAAATCAGTGTTTATTGGAGGTCTGAATTTATTATTGACATGTTTGAGCAGGCAGATGCGGAAGCCATTTGTAGAATCCAACTAAGCCAACGAGATGTGGAAGATACTATAATCTGGATGCACCATAAAAAGGGGTTGTTTACTGTCAAGTCTGCATATAAGGTGGCGAGGGAAGTATTGCACGGTAGAAATATAGCTGAGAGCTCAAGGGGTTGTGTGGGGAAAAGAGTGTGGGTTGCATTATGGAAACTTCGGATTCCAAACAAGATTAAAGTGTTTGGGTGGAGAGCTTGCAATGATATCTTGCCAGCAAAACTAAATCTGTCAAAGCGAAAAATAATTGAGGATGAGATGTGTCCTATATGTATGAGATTTCCAGAGTCAGCAATCCATGCTTTGTAGGAATGTGAGGCGGCCAAGGATGTGTGGGCTGGTAGCTTGAAAATTCTGCAGAAGGGGGTTTCAGGTTTGGCTGATTTTACTCACCTAATAGAGTACTTGCTGGATCGGATTGAGCTACATGACATGGAGGAGTTTTTGGTGGAAGCTTGGCAGATTTGGAATCAAAGAAACCGGGTTGTATATGGAGGGAAATTTCATGACCCGGGATGGTTGATCAATCGAGCAAGGGAGTTGTTAGAGGAATTTCGAACTGCCCAAGATCAGATGAGAACCGAATCAATTAGGCAGCCAGCTCGTGATACTTGGTAGCCTCCTCCACAGTTGGTCTTCAAGCTTAACTTTGATGTAGCGGTGTTTTCAGGCCTCAACAGATCTGGTTTTGGTGTTATTATACGCAATGAGAAAGGAGAGGTTATGGCAGCCATGGCAGCTAAGGGTCTGGAAGTGTTTTGCAGTGAGGAAGCTGAACTACTTGCCTGTAGGAAGGTGATTGAGTTTGCGGTGGATGTAGATCTCTCAGAATTAGTTATTGAGGGAGATAACAGCTCGGCCATGACAGCTATTTCAACGCTGAAGATTGATCAGTCATTGTTAGGGAATGTGGTTGGGGGTTTTCAACATTTGATTCGAAATTTGCTTTGGGTAAGGATTGATTGTATTAGAAGAGGGGGGAATCGGGTTGCTCATGTATTAGCCCAATTTGCTAGGAATATTACTGAGGATATGTATTGGATGGAAGGTGTTCCTCCAATAGCTAGAGAAGCTTTGTACCAAGATGCTAATTTTGATGATTAAATGAATGATATGCTTCTGTTTCAAACAAAAAAAAATTCCTGCGTTAGTGCAAAATCTGTCAAATGCAAATCTAGCAACACTATTTGTTATTTTTTTGTAAATATCCCAAACTAATATGAACGCACAAGACCTTTTGCAATATGTAGTCATTTGATAACCACAAACCACAATGGTTAAAAAGTAATTCCAAAAAAATTATATCTGTCCCCATAAAGCTTTCAAATCTTCATCGTATATAGAAGACTCAATTTGAAAGTTTTATTTTTTTTGGTTGCAAAATAGGCCTGGACAAAATTTGTCCAACTTTGCTTCAATTATTATATCATTATAGCCGAATTTTGTGGTCTTATTTTTATATGATTTTCAACAATTAAAATGAGGAAAAAATAATTCATTTCACATGCAAAATTAAAATTTAACCAACATTTAGAAAAATATTTGCAAGCTAAGAAATGATAAAAGAAAAACAAAATTGAATAAACCACAGCCAAAAGCACTTATTAGCACTCCTGAAATAGATTGAACCAAAGACTTATTTATCCACAAATTGTGATGATCTGGACATAATTTTTGGCAACAAAACTAAGAGCTTAAAATCGTAAATATAATCACGTTCCTATTTATATTCACAAATCAGATCTTAAAGTTAATATAACCTACCTACTATCCTCAAAACACACCATATGTAGACCCAACAATAATGAGCTCTAGGAGGCTTGCATGTAAAACACATGTAACAGTTCCTTTTTGCACCATTTCAAGTATCTAGGAATACAAAATTATATTTAGAGTAAAGTCTTAGTAATGCGTTCAACAATGACAACAATAGATTTTCTTATATATTGAAATATAGTAATGTAATATTTACAATTGACTAATTTATCCAAAGGGAAAAAAAAGTAACTACACTTCACCAAAAATAAAAATAATAATAAAAACAGTATAGTTAAGATGTTGCAATTGGGCCCAAGAGGTAGAGGGATGACTGATGAGATATCAGGTAGTACTTAGCTACAAATCTTGCTTAACAAACATATGCTGAGATGATGACCACTATTTTCCTTCCAGCATCAATTTTTTAGTTCCAAGCTACCACCTAGGATTCAAAGCAAATTCAAATTAGTAAATTACAACATGCTTGACATGGGTTGAATAAGTTAGCTACAAAAGCTGGGACACCTGCAAGCATGTACGTACGCCATGCACACATATTGAAACAAACTTATCTGTTTATGAAATGTTCACATGTGAAGTCATTTAATCTTATCCGTAGAAGAAAGAAGCAATAAAAGATATTTCAAAATATACATGACACTATTAGCTTACTGCGTCAACAAAACACATGCTCTCCAAACTGCAAACAACACGAACTCCAAGGTACAGCAACACATGAAATGCCCCAACAAATTGGAAACTTCATATAGATGCAGCATCAAGGTAAAGAGTAGCATCTTCAATGTGCTTTGATATCCAAAGACAAAGGTGAATAAATAATATTAGAATAGATCAGCTAAATGTTGGACAAAAGTAATCACATGTCAAGTTAATACCATCACTAAATTCAAAGCAATTGCAATATTGAACTCTACTCAGTGCCTCTCAAATGGCACGCTGAGGCAGAGCAAGAGTGATAGAAAAATCGAAAACAAAAGTCAACACACCGTATCGTCTACCTGATGCCAATAAATGGTTTGAGAGGCAGAATGCTCAGACAATGTAAATGCCAACCTAAAACCAAAAACAGTACCACATTTAGAATAAAAAAAGCACTCCCACACTGCCACAATTCTACACTCCTACGTTTAGATTAAAAAAACATTCCAATGCCACGGAAATACACTCCTACGCATGGTTGTCAAAATCCTGATTTGGATCTTACGATCCTACGATTTTACAATCCCACCTGCCCAAAATGATCCGGATCTTTCAAGAATCTTTGCGATCGTTCAGGATCGGTAGGATCGTATGATTTTGACGATCTCAAACGATCGTGGTTTCTTATAATCTTCTTTAACTTGATAGAAGGCTCAGTTGGACCCAAATGAAAAATAACATTCTAATAGACCAAGTTTTGCTATTCTAATGTAGAGAGATAGAGTGTCAGTTAGACCTAAATGAAAAATAACATCCCAATAGTGTCACGTTTTGAGGTTTTTGGCCTCTTCAAATGATGCTTACAAATGAATGTAGTGATGTATGGTAATTACATCAAATGGATGCAAATATTTGGTTTTTTTATAAATGAATTTATAATTTATGTGATTATTTAAGATATCAATGTGTTTTTTTTTTTTTTCCTCAAATAATGTAGGATCTTACGATCCACAATCCAATCCTACAATCCATGATCCCACATACCTTCCACGATCTTACGTAGGATCCCGATTTAGACAACCTTGCTCCCACATCTATATAGTACTAAAAGCTGAAGTGTAGCGTTTAATGTTGCTACGCTCACGTTGCACCACTTTAGCGGCCATGTCATTTCCATCATTTTTTTTTTATTTGTCCAACAAATTTTAAATAGTTTTTACAAATTTTAGAATCATAATAAATCTATATAATAAATCCCAGCCCTATCTCCACCATAAAGCCCACTTCTTATCTATTTAATTTTACCATAAAGCCCAAACCCAAAGCCTTTTCAACTTAAGGACAACAGGAAATTTAAAACCGTGAAACAAGGTTTGACAAAAGGTATTGCGTGAGAAACATAGCGTGGGGAATGGGAAACATACCGTTTGAATTTCTCCCACCTTTTTGTTCTTCGGTTACGCACAAACAGATGGTTTAAACTTCTGCTCTACAATTTCACATCGTTTCACAGTAAAGGGGAAAGAATCTGATACGATTTGAAGCTGTGAAAATCTCCCCACCTTCCTGCTCTACGGTTTCACAGTAACAACCGCCTATCTGACTTCCTTCCTTCCTGTCTTTCTCTCTTCAGCTTATATAAATACTAACAGAACCTGGAGGATTTGATTGAGGTATCTCTAAATCCCAGTTCTTCTTGCTTTTTGTTTCCCTTTTTATATTTTGTTACTGCCTCTTTCGTGTTGTGGTGTGGATGATTGTTATGCTGAAATTTTGAATGCTGGGGTTTTTAATTGGAGCTTTGTCTTTTTGGTTTGCACCTGGCCAAATTAACATATGTGACCATCTCTCCTCTACTAGTTTCTTGCTGCCCGAACATGTGGCAGAGTATAGGAGAAATTTTAAATTAAGTCCAAATAAATTTATCAATCTCGATGATTCTAGTGGCTGCAGTTCCTCTTTAGTTCTCCCAGCAGTAAAACTTCTTCCTGCTATTTATTATTTCATTTATTCGAGAAGTAAGATTTAATTTTTCCTGATTATGTAGATATTTACCAGCTGCTGTTCACACTTCATTTTCCACAGGTAGCTTGTGAAGAATTGAAGAACAGCAGAATGTTCATGAAGCTTCTTGAAGCAGTGCTCAAAACTGGGAATCGCATGAATGTTGGCACCAACCGTGGAGATGCCCATGCATTCAAGCTGGACACACTGCTCAAGCTTGTTGATGTTAAGGGAACTGATGGAAAAACCACTCTTTTGCATTTTGTTGTACAGGAAATCATTAGAACTGAAGGTTCTCGTCTTTCTGGTGCCAATCAGAGTCAACCGGCCGAGAAAAGTCAGCAGTCTGCTTTGCGGGATGAAGTTGAATATAGGAAGCTTGGCTTGCAAGTTGTTTCAGGTTTGAGTGGGGAGCTCACCAATGTAAAGAAAGCTGCTGCAATGGATTCAGATGTTCTCAGTAATGAAGTTGCGAAACTTGCTGAGGGAATCTCAAAAATATCTGAAGTTGTGAAACTAAATGAAGAACTTGCATTGAAGGAGACTAGTCGAAAATTTTCAGAGTCAATGAATGTGTTCTTGAAGAAGGCTGGGGAAGAGATTGTAAAGATCCAAGCCCAAGAGAAAGTTGCTCTCTCTCTGGTGAAAGAAATAACTGAGTATTTCCATGGGAACTCAGCTAAAGAAGAAGCTCATCCATTCCGGATTTTCTTGGTGGTTAGGGATTTTCTTTCTACTCTTGACCAGGTATGCAAGGAAGTTGGAAAAGTTAATGAGAGAACTATAGTTGGTTCATCCCGCCAATTTCCTATGCCTGTGAATCCAACCCTTCCACCAGTATTTCCTGAATTTAATGGAAGGCAGCATTATGGCTCCTCAGATGATGAAAGTTCATCCTCATCGTAGCACTTAAAATTCACATAGCATATCTTTTTGTGCTTTTCTTCTGGATCTCACCAGCCACCTATTAAGTACTGGTGGCATTTGCGGATGCTCTTCTGGGTGGAGCTTGCCAAGTAACTATCAAGTATATTATCTTCTTCTGTTTGGCACCTTTTCTTGTAGTAATATACCCACAGGATTTTGGAATTGTTTATCCTATATGTAATATAGAGGGAATTGCCTGAAGATAATAAACTAGTATTTGCCAGAATAGTTGGAATTATCTTGTAAATTTGTTAGATATTTAAGTTGTTCAGTGATAGTTCATGATTACTCCCTCTCTCTTAATTTGTGCTATTGGTGTTCTGGAAAAATGAGGACAGGACATGGATACCTGGTTAATTTCTGTCTGTTTCTCTCTATTTTCTTTCTTTTACCTTGTGTCGGAAGAATGAGGACAAGGACACCTGGTTAATCACCAGTAACAGAAAGTCCTTAGCAATCATGTGTAAAAATGCTTGAGAAGAGAGATCATGAGCGTGACAGTATTGAATACACTGGCTTTGTGCAGATGAGAATATAGTGCTAGAAACTACAAGCCTATCCTGCAGCTCAGGTCATAAAACAAAACAACACTGTAGGAGGAATCACAGCAAGGACTCCAGCTGAGCCCTAGGTAGCTTTACTTGTGTAACAGATGACCTGAAAAAAAAAAAAAAAAAAAAAAAAAACTCTACTGTCTATACAGGGCAACCATAGGGTTGATCTCAAATCCTAGTAAGGTCAAGTAGGAAGCATTTAGTAGCAGAGGAATTGTAGCAGGATAAGGTTCTAGTATTTGTTCTGCAATACCTCTCTTGGACCGAGTCACTTCCAGTGGAATTTCCATCAAGTCCACTTCCATCAAGGGAGTCAATACCGTACCGGAGGCTGTACCGGTTTGGCCAGCGGTACGATATATTTCGGATACCGGTCAATACCGGTATACCGTTTCGGGTTTACCGCTATTTTTTATATTTATAAATAAATAAATATATGTATGTATGTATGTGTGTATTATAATAAATATAAAAGTTTACCATAAAACATTTCCTCAATTCAGAACTAATTATTCATGGTTTTAGACTTTAGTATCAATTCAGAACTAATTATATATATATATATATAAATAAATAAATATATATATGTATATATATGTATGTATGTATGTGTGTGTGTATATTATAATAAATATAAAAATTTTACCATAAAACATTTCCTCAATTCAGAACTAATTATTCATAGTTTTAGACTTTAGTATCAATTAAAAGAAAAAAAAAACACTATAAAAAATAGAAAGCTTAAAAGTTACCATTGCATACTAAGAAAACAAATAATACTAATAAGTTAATGCAAATAAGTTACCATTTTGCCCTAATAAAAATTCAAAAATTACAAAGCTTAAAAAAAAAAAAAAAAAAATTTCTGTACCGGCCGGTATTGCCCGAAATTAGTCGGTACGGCCGGTATTTTTTCCGGTACAAAACAAAGGGGTATTCTGTACCGGTTTGCTGGCCGGTACGGTATATTCCGGCTAGTACGGTACGGAATTCACTTCCTTGATTTCCATGGATGACTGCCCAACTCATGTAACATGCAATCAAAGCTCTCTTGAATCTCTACCCATTGTTCACCTAACAAAAGATCAACAGGACTGTATATAGGAATGTATCCCAATATCATAATACTGTTCAGTTTGTAAATGACAAAGTCACTTCTACATTGATGCATTTAGCCACTTTAAAATCAGAGCATATCAATGGTGTTAATGTTGTGCTTCTATTTAAATACATCATCACACAACTCAAATTCATGGCTTGCACCAGTGTCTCCAATGGAACACAACCCCCCATTCAACAAGAAGTCCTTTCAGTATATTCATGACTCGATGGGAGAAAACTCTCATTTCTTTGTTGACATATTTGTTTTGTACTCGGCCTCATCTGTGGACCCTAATGTAAAATACATGTCATGATTCATCATTTGCTTTTGTAGACAATTTCTTCATCGTCCACATCAAATGCTGGATTACAAAGGCATCTAAATAGTCTGCCAATACCCTGTCATATAAGAAAACGAAAAAAACCCAATAATGATATATGTCGTTTATAACTAATTCATATCATATATCAATACATGGATGGTGCATAAGTGAGATTTGCTTAGTCTAAAAAAATTTCTAACATGCCTGAGTTAGTAGGGGGGTTCGATATGAAAGTGGTCTTGGTGAATCATCGCCAGAACTACTATCAGAACTGCTTCCATCATCATCATCTGTGTCAGCAGTTTGTTTATTATTTGATGTACCTCCAATTTGTGCACGCTTTCCCTTCTGAAAGAAACAACAATTTACTAGCTATTAACAATTAAAAAAATTTTAAAAAAAATTCAGTATCATCATCATCATAAATAGCTCTAGCCCTGTCTAATCACTGATTTACAGCTTATTCAATAAAACCAGTTCTAGCAAAAAAAATTAATATTCTCAATACATAAAAAAAATAAAGCAAATGCAATTTATTCCAATATTTCATAAAAACTACAAAAATAAGATTCTTTGCAAAATTGTAGTAATTGTTTCACCTGAAATATCTTCCCAAGAATTTTCAAAGCCATCGCACGAGCTTTAAGTTCTTCCTTCCTAATTTGGTTTTCCCTTAGCACCTGCAACAATATTTAAAATTCATGAGAATGACCTTCTGTATGAATAACTACTTATTAGTAGGAAAGAACAAAAAGTGAACATGAACAAGTTATAGTTAATTGGAGGAAACAGGGAAATTACCATTTGGCACACATGTATTAGAGTTACTTCAATATCTACTACATTCAATTTCCATAAAGAATTCATCAATGTGTCTTTATTCAGGCGTACATGTGATTCAACATCATTTTCAGGGGCACTTCCATCCATTTTAAATTGGCGCCGGATGTCTTCTTGAAGTTGCAGTAACTGAAAAGCACCTGAATATATTTTCTCAATGCAATTAGGCAGCAAAGCATCAAAAGTTCCAAGCAGAAATGTGGTTTTAGGAAGAGAGAAAGAAGAGAGAGGGAGGAGGAGGGAGGGGGTGGTGTGGTTAGCTCATATATTATCAACATACCTTTAGCTGCAGTTATCTGTGACTTCCAGAAATGTCCTTTATTGCGAACCCACTCAGCTAAAAATGGGACTCCTAGATAAATGGCTTTCTTTCCAAGCTCTAGTGCTGCTTGTCTAGAATATATGTAGCCAATAGTGTGTAATATGTCAACTCCAGAAGCTGCATATTAAGACAATAGAAATCATTTAGCAACATCATGTATGGGCACTAGTGGCAGGCTCAAACATTAATTTGGTGTCTGTAACATTTTAGAATAGAATTACAAACATTAATACATTTATCAGTGAAGTAGAATGTTAACTAGAGGCTACTTAACAGGTTTGTACAAATGACTAACTGTTGCCTATAATTTATTTATACAATGAAAACTTTTGGTTTCTTTAAATTGATAGAAAATTCAACTTTCATTAAGCTTGTGTAAGATTCTCATCCCAAAGAACATGTTTCCATAGTTGAGGCATAAATTATAGACAACATTCAGCCTTATAACGCATCATCATCTAAATTTCATTGCTATGAAAGTAGTCTTTTGCTTCAACTGAATTACAAGAGAGTGAATATGATTGAGAAACTAATTTTTTTTCCAACAAAGAAGCAGAACTTACAAAAATAACAAACTTATACACTGAAGAAAATGAAGAAACTGATGTTGGAACTCTTAGGAACCAAGGTGTATCTAAGTTCCAAAAGGTATTTTTATTACGAGCCGAGACTAATTAATCTTTCAATGTAGGTTGTCATATTCCCTTTTTTGTTTTCCCTTACTTTCTTTTTCTCTCAATTATCAACTCTCATTCTTGGCCAAGCCCTTAGAATCTGAGCAACTTCTTTAGTCACTACTTTCCCCTTTCCTTGTTCATAATTTAGATTAATGATTATCATGGAATATAATCTATGGTAATGAAAAACAAACATAAAATGTATATATGAATCAAGTTTATGGAAAATAAAATAAAGAGATCTGTTTAAACTTAATTGTTTAAGGTATGATATTGTTGATATATCAGAAACTACTACGTGGAGAATTATTTATACAATGTAAGCTCTTGTTTGGGGTAAATTTTATTAAGTCAGGCAAACAAAAAAGAAAAAAAAGAAGTCCTGAAAGACAACATTAATCATTTTCTCTATCAATAGTAGCAATAGCTACTAAAGTTGAGAGTAAATGTGACTTTCAATTTATTTTTGTCAATATTGTAGAGTAATGGAAGACCTAATGTGCTGAATCATTCAATATTGTTTGTTAAATTTTAGAGTTAGAGATCCCTTGCATAGTTTAGGAAGAAAATCATTGAAACACATAATATATAGGCAAAACAAATAACCCTGCCCTATCAACATTATGTTTAAAATGTAATTTGAAGAGGCGGGATGAAGCTTAACTAACCTGCACCAGAAAGCCGTCTGGCTTCAGATTCTGCATGCCATAAGAATCCCTCTTTGTCACCTTGAACATATTGATTAAGAAAACTTTTCAGTGATCTAGCTAGCTTTTCTTCTCTTTCTCTCTGAACAGCCTACATTATATATAGTTGCACACCAGGAAGTTGCTGGTATAGGTTAGAGAAATTTACTATAGAAACCAAGTAGGGTTTGATTATTTTTTAATGTACTAGAAAACATAAATAACAGTAGCTATCAGTAAAGGATGATAATTTAAGCAAGGAGTAAGTTAAAGCTACATCTGGCTGTAACTCGGGAGATCTGAAAAAGGCCAAATGATGTCCAGGTCATATCAAGAGGGATTCTCATTTCTATTCAGATCCACAATGGGTATTTGGCTGATGGTTGCAGCCAGCTAATGCTTCTGATTTGTTTGTGTCTCAGAATTCTAATCACAAAGCAAATATACAAACTGAGAAATAGAATGACATTTAGCGGGGTACAATGTGAAAATATCAAAAAAATATTCTGATCAAACATCTTGCAACCATTTTATTTTGAGTTTGGCTAACTTACATGGAGAAATATGCTAAATAGACTGCTATTTCCAAAGAGTTAAATACTTACAGAACACAATGATTTTTTTAAATTAACTGGACTTGCCTTCAATTTCTCATGCAGCTTCTCAGGATTGTCACTCTCACTCACTAATTCAGAAGAAGCCATTGATGCCACAGCTAGATGTCCTATGTACTCCTCAAATAACTCACTTCCAAAAAGTAGAGCAAAGACAGCCATGGGATCAAGCATGGTGTCTCTGGAATGGAAAAACAAAACATTATTAGGAGTGTAGGGGAAAACCTTCAAGGAAGAACATTAAGAAGAAAAAATTCTTAATGACACTATCCAAACAACACCTTGTTTTTGAATGTAAGTTTGCTTCTCATAGAACTCAAGTAGCCAAAGACACATTTATAAACTAACACCTTGTTCTACCATATGTGTTTACATTCACTTTATTATTATTATTATTATTATTATTTTTAATCTGCAATCATAATTAAGTTTAAGACAATGCAATGTTGTGTTTGACTGTTGGTCTGGTCTAACAACACCTTCTGAAATAAAAGTTGAAGAAATGAAGCCAAAATTTGTGTAAAAAAGGTCATTCCACAACACTAAAATAGAGGAAATAGTATTGAAAATAAAAAATTTTCTGCTAGTAGATTCCTTATTGTTTCTTTGATAGTAATATGAAATTCAACAGAGCATTAATAAAATAACTCGCAATATCTCCATGAGCACAAGCTTAAAAACAGTACCTAGATATGCAATTTTTTCCATTTTGATCATAAGTATCTCTTTGCACCGGATCACTTAAAACTTGATAAGCTTCACCTAATACCTGTGAACATAAAAAAAATAACATGAGTACTATGATAAAAGAAACATCAACTATACTTTGGAACTAAGATTGCTTGCCCATTCTCGGCTATTGTTACTTCTTTATGACAAAGAAGTGGAAAATTAAGAAAGGTGTAGCAGGCTTGAAGTTTTCTATAAGGAAAAAAATTAGTAAATTTTGATCTGGATGAACTTGCCTGAAATCTTTCAGCAGCTTGAGGGTCGTTTGGATTTTTATCTGGATGAACTTGCCTAGCCTGCACCAGAAATTTAGCAGCTCTCTCTTATATATATCATTCACTATATGATCTCAAAGGCGGAAAAAACTACTAAATGAAATATGAAAAAGGAAAATAAAAGAAAGTCCTACCCCATAATTTAAATGATATTTCATGAAACAAATACATGCCAACTAAGGAAGTAAAAGATAGTTTGATTTCGGATAGCATAACGGCGAAAAATAATACATTTAGTCAATCCTCCTGACTAGACTATTGAGGATCCACAGCCGATCCCAAAATTTGGAACTAAGGCTTGATTGTATCAAACAAAGTTTGTATGACCAATCAAAGACCATCTGGTCTCATAATTATTATGTCATAGTCTCCTAGCTAAGCTTCCTCTATCAATCCTAATAATACAATAACAGATAAAATAAGACAACCCCATTTAGTAATTGTCTATGAAGATCTAGAGAAAAAAAAATGGCATGTGAAATATTAGAAATACCAATACCAATAATATGTATCCCAAACTATCACCAAATAATATCCAAAAAAAAAAAAAGAACTACCACCAAGTAAAGACAACCTTAAAACTGTAACAAACATGAGAGAATCAAACATTATATATAAAAAAATCCAGACCTTAAGATAGTAAGCCTTGCGGATTTCTTCCTCTGAAGCAGAGGGACTGATGCCAAGAACATCATAGTACTCGGTTTCCTTAACCATTCTTGAATCTTGATCCTTTCTGGGTATTTTCGTAGAGTTTGTTGAATGCAAGAAAAAGATAAATTATAAAAAAAACAGAGAGAGAGAATAAGAAGAAAGTGTTTGAGGACCACGAGCCTCATTTAACTTTCCAGTTCTCAACACTAATAAACTAATACCTGAAAATCCGCTTTTTCGCGGGAGGAAACAGTTTTTTTTTAACTGTCACTTATGATTTTGCTTTTTGGTGTTGGTGAGCTGTCGGTGGGCTTGGTATGGGCTTTGTAAGGAGCTATTTTTTTGGTGGGGATCCATTTGGGGTTACTTTTTTTTTTAGTGTAAAAATAACATGTGGGGTGGGCTGGGTTTCACTTTATTGTGGGCTTTTTGGGGGTGGGTTGGGGAATTATTTTGATGAGATCGGCTTATGCAGCGCCCTCTCACCGTATGTAAGTCTTATATGAAAGCTCAAATATGTGTGAAAACACAAGAGCTGTTTAGGCCCCTAAATTAAAATTTACGGCTCGATTAATTTTACTCTAACTTAGATTAAGTGCGGAATAGAGTAAATGCAAGCGAACAAACAATGAACTACTCTAAGCCATATTCAACAAATATCAACAATAAAATGACAGCTAAAATAGTAGGGAAGAATGATACAAACACAGATAACACCGCGATGTATTATCGAATAGGAAACCGAAGTACTCGGCGAAAAACCTCTCCGCCGCCCTCCAAGCGATAAATCGATCTACTAGAGAATAAGTTGGAGTACACGAATAACAAAAGACCCTCCAGTCTACCCCATGTACTCGAGCCCTCCAAGCTCCTGCTACCAACTGACTTGGTGAAGCCTTGTCTTTTCTAGCTCTCCGGATCACACAATTCAGCCCAATTGCATCCACCAAACAAATGATTTTTTCCAATACTTCCCAGCAGCACCAAAACCACACTTTACACTCAGAATGGGTATGGTAAGTGTTTGGGCTATCAACCTCTCAAGGATTTGGATATGGAGAGGTAGAAGTTGAGGAAAACCACAATGGATTATGTAGAGGATTGTGGGTATGACAATCTCTCACTCTCAAGGGTTATGGCTAGGGTTTTCTTTCTGAAAGCACTTCTCTCAATATGTGGGTAATGTGGGTATATATAGTGTGGGTAGAGACATGGTGTATCAGATATGACAAAATAGCAAAACCGAAATGTTTCGCGGGTATCTCGTGGGAAGGCCTTTACCTGCGAAATACTGGCAAAAACCAGCTATCACCATCTGTCATGACTCTTCGCATTCCAGTCATGTGCTAAGCACATGGCTTCACTTCACGGGAAGTCTTCTCACAAGCTACCCGCGAAAACTCCTTTGACCTTCAATTTTGTCTTGAGTCTTCACACTCTCTCTCATACACAACCCGTACAATGAAATCCCACATACAATACAGGGTACATAAAATTGAACAGAATTACAATCAAATTTGGTACAGAATTAAAGCCAACACAAAATATTTGTAAATCACAACTTTACATTATAGATGTGTACAAATAGTACGGTCCACCAAATGTGAGAGGAGTGCTCCATAAGATGGTCATGTGATATACTTTCTCTTTAAGGGATTTGTGACATTTGATTTGATGCCCAATTGTTTTGAGTGGGGTATTTAGATTATCCCATTAAAAATTTGTGTAGATGATTGTAATTATTAATTTTAGGCCTAAAATATACATTTGGCTATGGTTTAGCAGTAAACCGCCCAACTCGACCCACTTGACCAACCTGATCATACTTGAGTAGTCATAATCAAGTTTGACGAAATGGTCAATTGATAATGGGTGAGAACTACTCAAAGAAGGGTATTCAGTTGAGTTTTGAGTTTTGAGAAAACTCACTCATCAAAATTGTATCAACCAATTTATTTAACCTTATTAAATTTTTATGCTTTATACTTGGCTTAGATTTTTTTTTTTTTTTTTGGAGATAGGCAAGCAAATAAAATTTAGCTCACCCTCTCAACCGAATACTCTAGAATGACTCAATACACCCAAAATCCCCAAAACAAATCCCCAAACCCATAATACCTTTGCCAAACCCAAATCAAACATATTTCCCACAATTCTATCTTACTAATGTTAAGATTTAGAGTGAGATTTACATTGACAGCAAGAGATTCACAAATCACTCAAAATTCCAACAAATCCATCATCAAATCATAAACCCAAGGTGAGTAACTTTTTCTTTTACGAGTTTTTATAACCAAGTTGTAATATTTAAGAAACTTGTCCAATGTTAGCATTTTGGTGCGGACATCATAAGTGTTATATTAATAATGATTGATTTTCTTGGACTTTATTGATCGTGATTGATGCCAATGAATGTTGAGACTTTAAAGATTTTATTCTCTTTAATTTTGCTTTTAAGGTAATACATTACAAGTTATTTCCTTTTCTTGGTAGATTAGAAATTTATTTCATTTCATTTTTTTTGGCTAGTATATATATATATATATATATATTTATATATTTCTATAATGGAATTTGAGGATTCTATTAAAGGTCACAAAATTTAGTATCATATGCATATGAAATGATTATGAATATATGGGGCAGAGGTCTTTCTCTAGTGCTTGGTGTTGATTCCAAGGGTTGATTTTTGGGTTCTATCATGCTTGGTATCGATTTCAAACATTCTTATTCGCTTGATACTGATTTTAAGTCCTAGGTTCTATCCATTTATTTTGTTTCCTAAATAAAATCACCCCTCCTAGAGGGTATTGATCCTACATCACACTCGCTCTCCTCCCCCTCCCCCATTTTTTTGCAATTCCAAGTATTGTTATTTTCTATTGGGTTGGGGATGAATGATTATTGAGAATGGCTACTCCTACTTATTTGGTTTTGCTCAAAGGGCCAGCTGCCTAACACAATTTATCATTGAAGATTTTCTTCCCCTCGATCATGCTGGTTTTGACTCTAGCAAGTGTATATTTTTTCTTTATCAATATATTAACAAGTGAAGAAACAAATTTTATGGCTTTATTTATAGGGTCATGCTAATGAGTGCCTTTAGGGCAATGGTTAACAATCCATTTTAGAGAAGTTTTGACATCACTTTTATGGGAAATGAAAAAAGTTGTCAAAACATCAATTGCTTTTTTTTTTTTCTTTTCCCATAAAACTTTTCTTTAAATAGATTGTTAACTAATACTCTAAGGGCATCCGTTAGCATTTCCCTTATTTATAAGGGTGGCATTTGTTGTTTTTAATTGTTCTTTTTTTGGTTAATTACATATTACCTACTTAAGGTCAGGCTTGATTTCACACTGCCGACCCATAGTTCAAAGTTGATACTTTGTCCACTTGAGGTCAACTTTGCTAGCCTTCCATAACTTAACTCACCATTTTCACTATTTAAGCCATAAAAAACATAAAATAATAGATCAAACAAGATTGGTACTTTCAATTTTACCTCCAATCTCCATTTTTCTTTCTGACTTCCTGCTCTCTCTCTACCCGCTTCAACTACACCCTAAATTCTCACTCTCTGATCTGGGACCTAGAGTGGGTCTATGTGACGCATGAGTGCATGATCTGTGGAGTGAGGGTTGAAGTGCTCTTTGATCCAGTGGTTGTGATGTTTGGAATTGAGAGAGAGGAAAGAATAGAAGAGACAGGATGTGTGGATTTGGAAGTCCATTGAAAAAGAGAGGGTACTGGGGTCTTTTTTTTTCACCCCCATCACCCTTAACATAATAACAACACCTTCAAAAAAAGAGAGAGTTAAATTTCACAAACACAAAGAATAATTAGACGAAGACATACATAAAAAGAAAGGAAGAAGAAAGATATATAATAGAAGAAGAAGAATTTGAAGTTTAATACCAAGTCAAAGAATTTGAAAGAGTAACCTGACATGGAGAGTGGAAATTGTACTTGAGAAAAAGAAAAGACTGACCTGGATAATAATTATTATGTAGTGCAACAGAACACAGAACACAGACTACAGATCTTGTTCTTCAAAAGTCCATAGAGAGTTAGAGATAAATGTCGTCGACTCGGTTTGTATGATTGTTTTGATGAGAAAGAAAGCCACAGGAGCACTATGAATGTATTTTTGCATTGTGGCTGCTGCAGGCTGCAGCTTAACTTCGAATCTAACGTCTGAATCCAAACATAACAATAATTGAGGATTCCAGAATCCCATAAATATCATACATAAAATAATAGTACTACTATTGTATTTGAATAAAGTTTAATGTAGTAAATGTTTTAATGCTCTTGTGATAATAATGTTTTATTTATTTAATAATATTATAGAAGATGTAAAAGCAGCTTCAAATGATTATTGTTGGTTTCTGGCCTCACACTCTATACTCTACGGTTTTCTGATCTTCGCCTCTGGTTGCTCCAAATGATTATGTTCTAAGCAATATAATAATAATAATAATAATAATAATAATAAAATATAATGGCTGATGAGATCCCTATACGCGCTTTGTTGGGTGAGGTTGACCACGTTCCGGTTGGTCCTTATGGCAGTTTTTCTTTTTGGGGAATTTTCACAAAATATTTCACAAATATGTCTCATGAGGTCATCTCCTAAGATAATTTTTCATTTATGTAGGACAACAGAATACCAATTTTTTATTATTCTATAACTTCTTTGGTTAGAGTTGCCTCATGGTGCGATTTTTATTTTATTTTATAGAGCTTCATATTATTTGTAGTTATTTGTTGTGACATGATCGAAAATCGCACTATAAGGCAATTTGAAAAGAAAGTAATTGGTCCTTTAAGTTTAGTTTGACCAATTAATAAAAGTGTAGCTCATGGGACATCTTATCCCCCCAGCCCACCCCTTTTGTAAAAGTTAACTTCAATACAATAATCATGGTTTTAAAAACCGGAATGAGGACTATAGACACTATATTTTGTACTCTTTACAACTTAGACCCCCATTCCCCAATAATGTTAGAATTCTAAAGCCCAAGGTTAGTTTGGAGCCCAATCAGATGAAATTTGACTTGATGAAAGTGTTTATGGAAAATATAACTTATTTTTGAAACAAATAAACTATTTTTGGAAAAGAAAGGCTACGGAAACCCTAGGGCATGTGTACGCATACACGCGTATGTGTACGCATGCTTAAGCTTTGCGTACACATGCTAGGGTTCCAGAAACTATGTAAGGAAAGTTTTTTGCATTTAAAACTTGGTTTAGAACGAATCCCACATTATTTAGGAGCCGCTTTAAACCCCTATTTTTTGACTATATAAAGCCATAAAAGGTATTTTTTCAAAGATGATGGATTCTAGTGGTAAAACACACAAGATTCATTAGAAAATAATGAATCAAAAAGAGAGTTTTTCACGAACATCCTCAAGTCAAGTTTTATTTGATTAAGACATTTTTTGGTCTTGATCTTCGAGTTCTAAAGTTTACTTACTCATTTTGAATTGGTTGTGACTAGATTGACTGAGGGGAACAGTCAAAATCAAGCTTTAAAGAGTTTCAGTGTTGAGGTAAAGTTTCTAACTTTGGCTCTTCGCTTTTCTTTGATTTTCTTTGTTTCTTTATGTTTTATATGTGTTTATGTGCTTATAATATGTTTGTTTAGTCTAGATTTACTTTATGTTTGTATTCTAAGCATGTTAGGTTGTTAGTTTCTTTGTTTTAGTGTTTTTGTTCTGCAGTTTCTGGGTTAAGGTTCCATACAAATGGGCGGTGTACGCATGCCCTATGTATGCGCACACATACTCTTGCCCAAAAACCCCAATTCACTCCTGTTTGCTTTTCTTTTGTTTTATTTACATGTTTTACCTTTTGTATAACCTGTTTTGCCTGTCCTTGAGTCTCTGTCTCTCTGTTTTGTTTTGTTTTGTTGTTGTTTCTTCTCTTTGATGTTTATTAGGGTTTTAGATTGCTTGAATATCATGAACATGCATTTGAATATAATCATGCATTGATACATAGGTGCTGTGATGTAGTGTAATAAGTCATGCATAATACTATGAACATGCATTTGGTTCGGTTGATGAATATGATATGGTTGATATGCTTGGTTGAATCCCTTGGATCCCGGGAGGACCATGACGGAGGGTGTAAATGGAGTCGCCACCTAGTTTAGGTCTAAGAACCAATATAATGCCCTTTTGCGGAAGGATTGATCTTTACCAGAGCTCGTGTCCAGAGTTTAGGTATGGGGATGGGAAGGTGTTAGGCACCCAACCCTACTTGACCCGTGGGTCGACTTCCACTCATTATATTCCACATCTTAATCCCATTAAAGGCACACTCAATATTGTTATTCTAAATCACACACACTCTGGCATGCATCTAAGACATATAAACATGGCATAATTATCCCAAACCTAATCATTCATCTATCATGGCATTGAGCAAACATATCCAAGGGCAGAAACACCATAAGACAGAGTCAAACAAACATGTTAGTACATCTAAACAATCAAAGACATGGCATTCAACCAAACATGTTCATGTTCATCAAACGAAACAAGGCCATATTCAAATCAATGCATGTTCATGTAAATGCATGACTTACCTTACTTACCTCATTGCATCACATCACCTATGCATCAATGCATGTTCATAGTAAACAAACAAATCAAAACCCTACTAGCATCAAAGAAACAAACAAACAAAGCAAAGAAAAGCATGGAAGCAGAGACTTATAAGCATGGATGCCAACTCAGGACAGAAACATATTACATAAATAAAACAAGGAAACAGAAGCAACAAGGCTCAGATTAGGGCTTCTAGGCACGAGCATGCGTGTGCAGCCCAATTGTATGCGTATGCATACTTCGAGTCGAGGGTCTTTATAAAATTAACTTTGATGGGGCTATCTTTGAGGACCAAGCTTGTGCTGGGTTGGGTTGGGTGTGGTGATTAGGGACTCAGCAGGTTTGATTATTAGTGCTCTCAGTCAAAAGATTAGACTCCCAAGCTCTGTGGTGATGGTGGAGGCCCTAGCTGCTAGTCGGGCCATTTCCTTTGCCAGAGAGTTTAGCATCCTTTGGGTTGTGGTGGAAGGTGACTCTCTACAAGTTATCAAGGCCATCAATAATACAAAACCCTCTAAGGCTTCTTTTGGGCATATCATTGATGAGATTAAACTGTTGTCTTCTTTTTTGCCATGTTGTAGTTTTGTTCATGTTAGGCGTGAGGGTAATAAGTTAGCCCATGCCCTCGCGCATAGAGCAGTTTTATCTGCTGATACTGATGTGTGTTTGGAAGACCTACCACGTGATTTGGATGATGTTTTTCAGTTTGATTTACTTTAATAAACTTTCCTTACCGGTTTCTCAAAAAAAACAAAAAAAACAAAAAAGCAAAATAAACCTACACTAAATAGGCATGTCAAAGCACGTATAAAGCAAATAAAACATATAAAACAAGAATTAAAACAAGGGGAAAACAAAGATGAAGCTAGAACCTTTACCTCCAAACAAAAGCTTCCTAGCTTGATTTTGACCGTTCCCTTCAGTCAATCTAGTCATAACAAAGCCAAAATCAGTTAGTAAACCTTTGAAACTCGAAGATCAAGACCGGAATAGGTCTCAATCAAAAAAATTTGGCTTGAGTATGTTTTATGAAAAACTCCCTCTTTGATTCAATATTTTTAGTGAATCTTATGTGTTTTACCACTAGAATTTGTCCTCCTTTTGAAAATCTATAATTTCAGGCTTTTTATAGTTGAAAATAGGGGTTTGGGGTGGCTTCCAGACGATGTGAGATTCATTCCAAACCAAGTTTTAATGCAGAAAACCTTTCCTTTTTGGTTTTTGGAACCCTTGTATGTGCATGCATGGCCGTGTATGTGTATGCATGCATGAAGCATGCGCACACAGAGCTTGAGCATGCGTGCGCATACACGTGTATGTGTATGCATGCCTTAGGGTTTCTGTGGTCTTTATTTCCAAAAGAAAAAAAAAGCTTATTTAGTCCAAAAAGAGTTATATTTTTCCAAAAACACTTCCTCAAGTCAATTTCTATCTGATTGGGCTCTAAACCAACCTTGGACTTTCGAATTCCAACATTATTAGGGAACGGGGGCCCGAGTCGTAAGGGGTACAAAATGCGGTGTCTACAGGATAATTATGCCATTTTGATTGCTTTAGATGCATGCTAAAGTGTGTGTGTGAGTTAGAATAACATGTTAAATATTCCTTTAATGAGATTAAGACTTGGAACACAATGAGTGGAAGTCGATCCACGGGTCTGGTGGGGTTGGGTGCCTAACACCTTCCCATCCCCATGCCTAAACTCTGGACATGTGCTCTGGTAAAGATTAGTCTTTCCACGAAATGATGCTATATTTATGGTTCCTAGACCTAAACTAGGTGGCGACTCCATTTACACCCTTCGCCATGGTCCACCCTAGGCCAAGGCGTACTTCCTAAACGAAAGTGGAGAGGATGACCTCCCATGTCACGGGTGCTTGTGCCCACAATGGCGACTCCGTTGGGGATAGAGAGTTTGAATCCAATGTGTTCCATTTCTTAATTTTGATAAAGGCTCGTTTAATATTTTTTGCACACACTTTCATTTGGTTCTTTTGTCCCTTTGCCGTGGTTGGTGATGAGTGGGAAGGTGAAGGCTCCATTCGGGCCAAAATCTTCTGAAAGTTCATTCCACCAACTCACAATCCGTGCCATTGCCTATAATGGGCTTTGAGTACATTAACGATTTGCCACCAATCCATTATGGTCCATTTAGGCCTAAGGTTGGAATCATGGCCCACCTAGTTGTGAGTGACCTATTGATCTATTCCTTTAGCTTTAAGGAGCTTACCCACACTTAGAGAGGTCCTAGATCCTATCAAAAGAGGATACCCTTTATATCTCTTGTTTGTTCAACCATATATCTTGTATTCACCTAATTCTAAAGGACAAATAAAATATGTAAAACATGAAAGGATGACCTAAAAGTTATGGCATACCCTAAGACATTGGGATGAAAAGAAAAGAAGTTCTCATATATAGAGGTTTATCCCAAAATCCAAAGGTATGTTTTAACTTGAAAGGTTCATAGGATCATAGCCTAGTTGCTATCATGAGCCCAAATTCAAAGGCCTCTTGAAAAGGAAAGCCTTGGGCTTAAGGTAATAAATATGCTATGGACCTAGCATTCAAGATCCTACAAAGTCAATATGAATCATCCTAATCTTAGGCCTCTTTGTTGCATATAAAGGCTTAAAATGATGAGAGATTCATGGGCTTTGAGAGGAAGGCCACAATATATTCTAGCTAGAAGGCTACTTCAAATTTTTTTTGACAATGAATATAAGAAAAGAAGAGCCCAAAGGTGATGAATACATTGTTGGCCCATATTTGAGACAAAGGATTGAAAATCTATAGGCACATTCTAATGAAAGTCCATGAGTATAAGTTGAGAGCTTTATTGTAAATGGACCAAGCCTATATGAAACAAGGGGCAAGGTTCTTGAGAGGAAAGGGGGTGATTTTGTAATTGGGCATTCATTAAAATGAACTTAAAGACTTTCTAAGAGCATCTAAATAAAAGAAACTTTTGTTAAGGGATGCGTGTTTATACTTTTGATGGCTTCTTCTAGATTTTCCACGTACTATGATGTCTGGTTACACACCTCAAGAGAAGGATGACCATGTGATGATTGAAGGAGTGGTTCACTTGCTTTTCCCAGTGCTAAAGCACATTCCTGGACCATGGACTTTCACAAGGAGTCATGTCAATGACTTTTCTAAAGTAGGAAGCGTGGGATCTTAGGAAGATCATGATTGGCTAGATTGGACTTCGACAGTTGGGATAATCCAAATCGTCCTCGCTTGCATTTTGATTGAACGAGGCACCATCTCACCTCCTGACGAGGGACGGTACTTTGTTTTGGAAGATCCCCACCCATGGTAGGAAAGATAAGATCATCAATCTCCAGTTCACCCATGATAGCAGCAAATTCCTCAATAATAGGGCATAGTTCTAATCCGTTAAAGCGGAATACATGCTGGGAAGGAACCCAATAGTTGGCAGCAGCATGGAGAAGATGCTCATCCACCCTAATTTGATGGTAAGGGAAGATGCAAGAAAGGCCATAGGGATCAACAGAATCCTTGAAATCGGGATATAGCTTCCTAATCCAAGTGGAGACATCAAAAGGAGACTTTTCTGCCATTGGGATACCTCAAAAAAGTGTTTTCTGGGTTGGAAATACGTTGGTGAGGGTTTTGGACCCAAACAGCTACTTTTATACCTAAGTAAGTCAGCTAGGGTTTTTTTGATTCGTGGCCTACGTGCGCAGAGTCAACCCTGCGTACGCAAAGTTAAAGCTGTGTACGCAGGCTCATCTCCACGTACACAAGGCACTTAGCAGAAGCCCATGTTCCCCTGTTTTGAGTAGAGTTTTTTCGCTCCCAAGCATTCCTAAGGTTCCTGTGACCTAAAGAATCATTCAAGGCATATCCCAAGCAAGATTGCAAGCATCAAAGAAGCAAAGATTGTATAGAAACATACAATTTATCATTGTACTTGTAAATTAAGTGCTAAGTTCCAATCGAAAGCATGAATGTAAAAGATGTTCTTAATACAATCTTTTGTCTCAAACTTAATCCAAAAGTTTGCCAAGTGAAATGAAAAACGTTAAAAGCAAAAGAAAAAAAAAAAACTATGTGTTGTGTGTGTATATGCTATGACTGTAGGTAATCAATAGTGCCGCCTCTAGGTCCTCCTCCTCGCCACCATCATCATCATTACCACCACCCAGGTGGGCCGCTCCTCCAGGACCATACAGATCCCTCGAGTAGTTGGTCACCTCCAACTTGAGATTCCCGGCCAACCACACCAACTCCTCATGCTCTTGAATAATGGATTGAAATTTGAAAGAAGAAGGATTAGTGACTGAAACAAGAAAAGAAATGGCAAAGAAGAAAGAAAAAAGAAGAAGAAAGGACTCATTGCTCGAGTGTTGGGAGGGAAAGGATAGCCCATGACATTGGGATTACGGGGCACAACACGCTCCCAAGCAAAGCCATCCAGGCCATAGGCATAGACTTTCCAAGGGATATGTAGAGGATCAATGGGCTCACTGGCAGCAGGTCCCCCCTATTACAATTCCCCACATTAGTAGTCATGACAAGCAAAGAAAAAAAGAGAAGAAGAACAAGAGTTTGAGCATATACTTGAATAGTAAGAGAAGGCATGAGATGAGTGATGTTAAACTCGTCATAATCCAACCCCTCAAGAAGCAGCTCGGCATAAGAAGTACAGCTCCCCCATGAATTGTACTCAGCATCGGTCAAGGAATGTAGGGTAAACATGAACTCAGGAGGGTCCCTCGGAATCTGTGGGTCATCATTAGCCACTAACTGCCACCGCACCCTCTTTACCAAGTATAGCGCCCTCAAGCTCGCTCCTTTAAAAGGTTGGGTGATCTCTGAAGCAATGAGAGTGGCAGGCTCCAAGTCTCGAGAAGCAGGAAGGGCCTAGCTGGCCCATGGGGTCTAGTTAACCTATAAAGACATGAGGTTAGAAGAAAGACATCCTAAGAAGAATGCATGAAGAAGCGTGAGAAACTAGAACTACTGAACTTACCCATCAGAAGTCAACCCAGCAAGGTAGGCCCTCACTTGGTGGAAGTTGTTCAGAACTAGGTCGGTGCCCGGAGTTATAAGGCTATACCTAACACTTATTGCTACAAAAAGAAGCATAAACCATAAGTTGGATGCAAGATAACAGTTTGCAAGATGGCAGATGCAAGATAACAGATGCAAGATGACAGTTTTCAAGCCACAAGTGAAGGTGAAAGAGTGGAAAGAGAGCTGACCTCAAGGAGCTTCCAAGGCCCCACAAGTTGCCGCAAAGTGCCCCGGCTGAGAGTGTCGAGGGTGGAGTAAAGGTAAGCAAGACATGCTTGCCCCCAATTGGCCTCCGTGCCTCCCCAAAATCCTAGAAGAGGGTTAGCCACCTCAAAGACACCGTTTGCTCACCATTGGCAAAAAGGTAGGCCCTCATCAAGTGGAGAAGGAAAGTCGTAGCCATGCAGACACATTCCTCCGTGGTCCTCTGTGGGAGGGACATGTAATCTGACACCAGGTCGATATAGTGGATGGTCTTAGTGGAGTACTTCCTCTCCAACATGTTGATGCCCAGCTGCATACCCGACACGCCATCCAAACTAATGATGGCCCCCTCAAAGCCAAGACCGGTCATGCGGTAGAAGTCATAGGGAGTCATAGTCATCTCCCGCTCGGCGATGTGAAAGGTGTGGGTAGTGTCCTACCACCTCTCGATGAGGCACTGCACTAGGGTAGCACTTGCAGACTTCTCCAGAAGGAGACCAATGATAGGCTCAAAGCCTACCTCCCAGACATAGCCTCTAGTTTCAGGGGTGAGCAAGTTGAACCATTCCACGACCTTATTTGTGCTTCCCCTGCCAGCATAAGGGGTTGATGACTGCAAAAAAAGGAAAATGTTGTTAAATTCATGATTTGAGTGAAATTCAAGAAATATGGTGTTTTGGTGCGAGAATGAAGATAAATAGGATGATACAGTGATAATCGAATGCAAAAATGACAAGAATGTGTGTTAGAATTGCATATGGAAGTGAAACAGTTGAAAGGAGTAAAAATAGGCAAAGCAGGGCTTCTGCCAAGCGTCTCACGTACGTGGGTCAAAGCCCATGCACGCAGACAAGACCCCACGTACATAGGTCCATTCCCACGTACGCAGAACCTCAAGAACCCACCTGCATACACAAGAATAGAGCTGCATACGCATGAATACAAGTTGCGTATGCAGGCCCGAGCCCACGCACTCAAGAACACAGACATAAGCAGTTCTTCAACATTTTCAAGAAAGCATCATCCAAAATCAATCCTAAACATGTTTCTACCCCTCCTAAAACATTAGGTTTTCATCTAAACCCATCCCACAGCAAAATCCAAGCATTTACATAGCAAAAAACACATTCAAACCAAAGATCAGAGAGGAACTTGAAAATGAGAAAAAAAAAATGAAAAACTTACAAATTCGCCCATAGGAATGTGATTCTTTGGTCGGTATGTCAATGGTGGAGATCCTACCAACCTCGTGGCTCTACTCCAATGGGTGAGACGGAAGGCATCAGCAGATAGGACGTGAGAGGATTTCTTGGCCTTGGGCGCCATTGAGGGAGATGATGAGAGAAAGAGAGAAAATAAGGAAATGAGGAAGTTGGAGAGAATGGGAGAATCAGAAACTATGAGGAAAAGAAAGAGGAGAGGGAGGTTTTTGTAGAGAGAAAAGAGAGAGGAGTTGTGAAGAATATGAAGATGTGGGGGAGATGAAGAGAATGAAGAAGAAAAGAAGAAAAGAAACAGTTGGTAACCGTTGGAAAAAATGAAAAGGCGAGAATACACCTGATGGCTAAATTACATGTAGTTTAGGCCTCACCACTAAACTACGTGTAGTTTAGTCATGAACAGTAAAAAAAAAAAAAAAAATTCTTTCTTTCAAAAGAGGGAAAGATGTCTCAAGACTTCCACAATTAGACAAATTATCAAAATCAAAAAAATATTTTCCCCAGTGAATCAAGCACATTTTCCCCAATGGATCAAGCACACCAAGAACCACCCCCAGTAGTCCAAGCACTTCAAGAACCTTCTCCCAGTGGGTCAAGCATGTCAAATATCATCCTCAATAAGGAAGCAGAAGACTTTTCCCCAATATTTCAAGCATCTCAAGCAAAATATCCCCAGTAAAGGAAGCAGAAGATTCTTCCTCAAGTGATCAAACCTATCAAACACCATCCTCAATAAGGAAGCAGAAGATTCTTCCCCAATATTTCAAGCATCTCAAGCAATATCGCTAGTGAAGGAAGCAGAAGATTCTTCCCAAATGTATCAAGTATCATCCCCATAAAGGAAGTAGAAGACTCTTCCTCAATAGTTCAGGCATATCAAGCATCGTACTTATAGAGGAGGCAGAAGATTCCTCCCCAATGTACCAAGTACACCAAGGTAAATTCCCAGTGAAGGAAGCAGAAGATTCTTCCTCAAGTGGATCAAACCTATTGAACATCATCCTCAGTAAGGAAGTAGAAGACTTTTCCTTAATATGTCAAGCATCTAAAGCAAATCCGCAGTAAGGAAGTAGAAGATTCTTCCCCAAATGTATCATCCTCATAGTGGAAGTAGGAGATTCTTCCCTAGTGAGTCCCATACAAAAGTCCCTAGCAAGAAAGCAGAAGATTCTTCCTCAAAATCCTCCATGAACTACGAAGGAAGCAGAAGATTCTTCTCTAGTGGACCCTTACTCCTCAGCGAGTTTCTTATCTCCAAGTAAGTCATGAGAGGCAAAAGATTCCTCCCCATGCACCTCCATTCCTCAGCTAGTTCTTCACCATCCCTAGTGGATCCTACTCGTGCACATATCCTTCGGGAATTGAACATGCAGGCACGGTAGGAAAAGGTAGAGATAGTGATAGAGAAAGAGGCCAAGGCCAACCCGGGGCAAGAGTCTCACCAGAAAAGGTAGAGAAAGAAGTGAAAAAGACAAGAGGAACAAGTCACCCGGAGAAGTTTGAGGCAAGAGCCCCAGATGGACACCATAGAGACTATATCCTTTTTGTTGTTTGTTGGGTTAGCTCGTAAGAGCACCCTTGTTTATTTTCATTTTCTTTTTTAGTGACTCTAGGATAGTGAGCCACTCACCATTTGCTTGCAAGTGGCAAAAGAGGTTTTGGGATAGTGAACTTGTCGTTGCTCGTTTCCTGAGCAACAAAGGTGGGATTTCGGACATACGAATCCCACGTAGCTCTTCGAAGTTGTACCCCACCCCATGTATGCGTGATCTATGTCGTGTGCGTGGGTTGGGCCCAAGCCGTACGTCGAAACAAAATGTTTTGTCTCTTATTCTTTTGATTTCGTTAGCGAAGCTCACGAATCAAAAGAGGGGCATTTATAAACATTGCATTTTGTACCCCTTACGACTCAGACCCCCGTTCCCCAATGATGCTTGAACTCTAAGGCCCAAGGCCAGTTTAGAGCCCAATCAGATATTAAGTTGACTTGAGGAATGTTAAAATGGAAAATATAACCTTTTAAATGAGCAAAAATATATTTTTGAAAAATTAAATGACCAAAGTGGCCCTCGGCCTGCGTACATGAGTTGCGGCCTGCGTACGCGAGCTAAAGCATGCATATGCAGGCATGTTCTTATGTACGCAGCTAGGGTTTCAGAGGTATAAGAAAGGCAAGTTTCCTGCAATAATAGCTGAGATTTGGAATGAATCCCACATCGTCTGGGAGCCGTTCCAAACCCCATTTTTTTCACTATATAAAGCCTTACATGGTACATTTTCAAAACATACAGAAATCCCACGGGAAAAACCTAAGATTCACTAGAAAATAATGAATCAAAAGGGAGTTTTTCACAAAAAACCCTCAAGTCTCTTTTTTATTTGATTGGGACCTTTTCTGGCCCCAATCTTTTGAGTTTAAGATTACTAATCACTCTTTCATTGAATTGTGATAGATTTGACTGAGGGGAACGGTCAAAAATCAAGCTTAGGAGTTTTTGTTTTAAGGTAAGCTTTAAAACCCTTTTTTTTTCTGCCTTAATCTTTGTTTTAATATGCTTCTTTTGTTTAGTTTATGTTTGCTTATGTTTTTCTAGGTTAGTTTTAGGTTTTCTTTATATCTTTAAGCATGATAGGTTGTTAGATTGTATGTTTTTGAGTTTCTGCTATGTTTCTGTGTTGATTAGGGTT
Source organism: Notholithocarpus densiflorus (assembly GCA_030021035.2). Taxonomy (NCBI): domain Eukaryota; kingdom Viridiplantae; phylum Streptophyta; class Magnoliopsida; order Fagales; family Fagaceae; genus Notholithocarpus; species Notholithocarpus densiflorus. Next base: position 100,371 of record JARYZH020000440.1, on the reverse strand, counting down.
TTCTAGGTAAAGATCTGCATACGCATGATCTAGCCTGTGCACGCAGATTAAACTCATTCGTACGTAGATTTGCTCTAGCGTGTGTGATGCTGTTACCCAGAAAACCCTAATTTTTTTTTTTTTGATTCTTCCTTCACACGTTTGCCTACATAGCCTCCTTTTCACATGTTTTTTAAACCTCATAAAATGTTCGCTCACCTTTTTAACATGCTTGTTTGATATCACATGTCTAGATTAGGGTTTGGTCTAGGGTTTCTTTGTTTTAATGCCATTCATTCACATGTTCATGCATTGATGCCATAGGTGCTGTGTTGTTGAGAGGTAAGTAAAAGGGTAAGTCATGCATTAGCAATGCTCATGCATTTGTGTCAAGTTTTCTTAGATGTATGGTTAGGGTTTCTAATATGTTAACTTTTTGTGTTTGATATGTTTTGCTTGATGATATGCTTGCTGCCATGTTTTGTTTTAGATAGGGTTTTTCATATGTTAGATGTATGATTAGGGTTTCTTTTGTTTGGCTCTCTTTTGTTTGGGTAGATGGATAAGTATGTTTATTTAGGGTTAAAGATGCCATGTTGTTTGTTAGATGCATGTTAGTGTGTGTGTGAGTCTAGAATACAAGTATTTAGATGGTTTTTAATAGAGTTAAGACATAGGACATAATGATGGGAGGCCAACCTTAGGGTTGGGCGATCTTGGGTGCCTAACACCTTCCCAAGAGCGTACCTAAACTCTGAACCCAAACTCTGGTAGTAAGATCAAAGGTCCTTCCTCATAAGGAGGCTATATTCATGGTTCCTAGACCATATAACTAGGTGGCAACTCCAATTGACCCCAACTTTCCCTTGTGCCCACAGCAGGGCCTTTTCCAAAAGCCTAGAACTTCATTTTTTAGGGCCCAAAGCCTCCCTCCTTGATGGGGCCCGGCCCTTAGACCCTTTGGAACGTCCAAAACCTTCTAAATGAGTTTGAAAACCCTAGTTTAAACATATAAATACAACCTTATGCCTCCAAACGCAATCCCTAGCTAGAAAAAGTGCCTCTTTGCTTTCTAAACCTTATTTTCTCTCTCAAAAACCCTAGGGCAGCAACCACCACATTGGTTTACAGAGATTCAAAACATTTTTTTCTAGCATAAAACTAAGGCAGAAACTAGTTCTTAAGGGGATTTCTAAAAACCTTTTCAAAAACCTTTTCAAAAACCTTTTGATTTTGAGTTGTGATTACCTATGAACTATTAAATAATTTGATTCCTTTGATTATTACTTGATCTTGTTTGATAGGCCACAAATTGAATTGACCCCTTGTGATAGAAATTAATTAATTAATTAGCCAAGTTATTAATTAATCAATTTATCATGCAAACGCGTGGATAGACTTGAAAGCTTTAACACTTGATCTTGAAACATGGTTTCTTGAAGTATTTAAAACACATCCTAGATCTACCCAAATATAAGTAAAGTGCGTTTTGTCAAAAGATTAGCCAATTACATAAAATCATGACATATGTTCTTAACATGTGAAACACATATGTCCTAACAATCTCCCCCTTTGGCAATCCGTGACAAAACTACAACAAACAAATGAACATATGAGAGAAGTCATAAATCACTCAACTCATATTCACTTGTTGAATATAATAAAATCTATCCTAACACAAACTCTTGAAAAACTTTGCAAGAAGAGAGTTTATGGCAAGTAAACTTTGACAACCTGTATTTCTGAAACACTTTAAACAAAACTCATCAAGGCATCTTTGTGTGAAAAAAAAATAATAGATTGCATACAAATATAAGAAGCATGTGTATAAAGAGAGAAAAGAAACAACACATGAAGAGGTAGGTGAAAGAAACAACATACATCATCATATAAAGAGATAAGTACAATGTATGTCATAAATATGGTCACAAGACCTGATGTACAAGAACAATGTATCTCAAATAGAAAGAAAGAAAAGATACATGTAAAAGCAAAAGATACATAATATCCTCACTACATCCCTCAAAAGGAAAACAACACTCCCCCTAACAAAAATGGTCCTATACTAACTCTCCCCCTAAGAGTGACTACTTTCATATCCAAAACTACTTCCCCTTTTTGTCACGAGTGACAAAGGGTAAGAGTGTCAAGTAGACATCTCATCAGTAGAGCTAGCATCTCCATCATCAGTATCCGAAGCATCATCGTCATCACAATCATCATCAGCCTCATCCTCAGAATCAGAAGCCATATGAGAAGGTGGTGGAGGAGAAGCCTCAGAAGCAAAGCCACCCATGGACGCCTGTCGCCGTGCAATACGATCGACACGAACGTTCACCTGATACAATTCCGTAGAAAGTGTATCAAGACGAGCATCCATGCGCTGCAACTGCGCCATGATGTCTCCTAGTGACACATCGCTCGTAGAAGAGGAGGGAGCGGATGTGGAAGGAGCAGATCTGGATGGAGAAGGATGAGAGGGAGGAGCTGCTGAATCCGTTTGTCGCGACCTAAATTGCGCCTCACTACGTTTTACGGTAGCGGCGTCTATAGCACACATAATGGTGAGATGGTCGGACGAAGGAAAAGGAACAGAAAAGTGGCGTAGAATCCTCGTGATAGCAGAAGGAAAGATGAGCTTATCACGGGACACCGAATCCAAATGAACATCTATAATAGAAAGAATGTAATGAGATGGAAAATCAATAGGAAGATGTTCAAGAAGAGACAACAAAAATCGAGCACGAGGCTCTGTGATGGAGTTGTAGTGAGAGAAAGGATGGAGTACAAAAGTCATCACCATGTTTAAGAATCTAGGACCTTTAGCAAAAGCCTTACATGGTGTCTACTGACGCTCACCCCAATCAGAGGGGCGCTCACAAAAAGCAGAAATAAGCTCATCCTTGGACACAGTCCGCAGACGCTCACAACTAGGATAGTTAGGAAACTCTATCCTAGGAACCTGAAGCACATCCGCAACAAACTGCGGTGTGATAGGAATGCTAACACCCCTAACACGAGTAAAAAACTGAGGGACAGACCGGTCAATCCCGTGCATGTTGGAGTAGAACTCCTGAATAAGCACGAGAGGAAAAGTGACAGACTCGTCACAAAGAGATTGCCATTCTCGACTGTGAATGACATCGGGAAGGTCGGTGTCGGCAAAGTCTGCCAAAATAACTTGACGTTCCGAATGAACACCTCGTTTAGAAAAGTTCTCCAAGAATGCCTTGTGGGCATCATTATCACGGAACCGAAGAGAGAGGGGGGCAGAATCTGAAGAGGAAGAGGATGCCCTGGAACGAAGAGGGTTCCGGGACGGAGTGGATTTACGTTTTGGTGCCATAGACACTACTAACGTAACCAACAGTAGAGGGAGAGAGAAAAAGAGACAATCAGAAAAGACCCAAAACAGTTCACAATATTAAGAATATGTGAAAAGAAGTACGTATGTATGGAGAAGCGTGAGCATGTGACATGCAAAAGAAATTGCATCATGGGCTCAGCCCAATCCAATCCTACCAGCACACAAACATATTGCACACATCTAAATGCATGACAATACTATTAGAATGCTAATGTGATGCAATGCATGAGATTTTAAACACATTTAATTGAAAACCCATCCCAAAATTTCAACAAAAACTCATCAATTTTGAAAAACCCCAAAATTTTTCAAAAACCCCAAAAACCTAGGTTTCAAAACATGAAATGCAAGAAAATGAAAGAGAATAGAAGCTTACCAAGTGAAGAAAACTTGAAAAAGCTTGAAGAAACCCTGAGGAAGAGATTTGGAGTGAGAGAGATGGTGTTTGGGAGATGAACAGTCAAAGCAATCGAGAGAGAGATCGACAGAAATAAGAAGCGGATCGCACGAGGTGTTTAAATAGAGCATCAGTAAATCTCGGTAGATAGAGGTGTCAAGAGGTGTCGAACCATCTGTCGAGGTAGGTGTCGAGAAAATGGCCTTTGACAGAAGCAGGTGTCGAGAAGGTGTCATGGAAGAACCACTAAAAATAAGAACAGAAGCTCGATCGATCTACCAGGTGGCTAGAAGCTATCGAGGAGGCAGGAGCTTTCTCGATCGATCCACTAGGTGTCGAGGTGCTAGCGAGATTGCGATAAGAAAAAGCTGAGGTTGCTCAACAGATAGCTAGCTATAGAGGAGGTATCGAGGAGGTGTCGAGACAGCTTTTCAAAACAGTTTTTCGAGGAGAGAAAAACACAGATATGAATGCAATCAAGCATGCAACTCAACCAATGATCCAATCAACATAATAAGCTCTCAAAATCATCTCTCAACAATAATTTTTAAGCACATGGATCCTAAAAACACACGCACACACTAAACAAGTCTAACCGATTTTAATTTTTAAAAACAAGTTAAGACAGTTTAGTGAGCATACATTAACACATGTAAAACCTTGTGATGGCCAAATCACATTGTACCTGCACATGTATCAAGAGTAGCAAATAATATTGCGTGTCGTGTGTGAAGAAAATCGCAAGATTGCATAAGTGTATACATGTTATGACGATTTGAGATATGAGAAAATCACTTTAACTCACACATAATCATAACTGTTTGATGGGGATTATCACCTTTGAGGTACATCTTATAACTCCCACATCTACTAGAAAACACGCTTGCAATCATATTTAAAGCATTTTTTATTTTTTTGCTTTTGATTTTTCTTTGCATATTTTTCTATTCAGCATATCATGCATGGCATACAAGAGAGAGAAAAGAAATACCCAATGATGGTAAGCATATGACATTCCAATTTTGCTATACAGAAGCACACAAATGTCATTGACACTGCACTTTTGCTATGCCGAAGCATACAAGTGTCATTATGATTGGTGGGTAACAGTGGTGAGATAGTTATTTATGCCTTTCTCTTAGGATTTTCTAATCCTTCCCGTCAAAAAGAGTGATACGAGTGTTAAGTACAAGAGATAACTTAATCTTACTCATCACAAACAAGAGCCACAAAACTCACTTGCTTAGTTGTGCGTAGAGATGCTCATCTAAGCTACAAGAGATACAAAGTTTAGAAAAATTTGTTTCAATGGCCATCCAAGGTACACAAGTACCAATGTACACATAACACACACTGTTTTTGTATTTTTCTGATTTTTCAATTTTTTTATTTTTATTTTTATATGAAAAACAAAACAAAGCAAAACTGAAAAATAACCAAACAAAAACATGTTAAACAAAGCATAAAAACTAGACTGACTCAAACAGTAAAGCAAAAACACACAAAGAAATGCAAACAAACAAAAGAGAGAAGAAAGTGATAGAATCACTTAGAGCCCTTTTCCTTCCACACCTTGGAAGAACCTTTCCTTTGATTAAACCCTTGAACCGGCGGTGAGGGGGAAGAATTGAAACCGTTCAAGTTCGAAAGGAACATGAGGGCTTTGAGAATATCTCTAAGGGGAGCAAGAGAGGATTGAAGCTGATTTTGGCTTCTAGATGCTATCATGCCGTTGCTCTGTTGAGTGACAAGCGACTTATAGCAATTTGGTCGAGTATGACCGGCAGCTCCACAATGATGACAGAGATGCTGCTTCTTTTGTTTAGGCTTATGAGAGTTAGCCTTTTTAGCCCTAGGGTTCTTAGCTTCTTTCTTATCTTGCTTAGGGGGTGCTCTTAAGATAGATTTATTTTTGTCTAAGTTCTTACTAGCTAAAACAGTTTTAACATCATTGTTCTCAATTTCAACATTATTAGCAGGAGGAACAAAAATAGTAGAACTAGTAGAAGCAATATTAGAGGAAGAAAGACCATACCCCAAACCTGTTCGATCAGAAGCAGATTTTTGAAGATTGAGCATCTCATCAAGCTTTGCACTTGAAGTCCTCTCCAATTGAGCTCTGACTTGAAACAACTCTGCTTCAAGCTTCTTGGTCTTCTCAGCCAAGAAATTATTCTCGAATCTTAGTGCTCCAATAGTCTGATTAGCCTCATCAAACTTTGTGGACAACTCTTCACGGTCAAGTTCCACATCACTGAGCTTCTTGGTGGCCATCCTATAGAGTTTCTCATATTTCTCAGAAAGCTTATATAGTTTCTCATAGGCTGTATGGATATCATCTTGATCATCCATCTTCTCAAACTTAGAATCCACCAATTTTTCTTCTTCATCCACATTTTCAACAATCCCTTTAGTAGGATTGACAGTGGCGGTGAAGGCATTTAGGATTCCATCATCCTCATTGTCGGAATCATCCTCAGGCTCGGTGTCGCTCAAAGTAGCAACAAGTGCCTTGCTCTTTCCAATGCTCTTGAGATAAGTAGGACACTCATGTTTCATATGACCGAAGCCTTGACACCTAAAACACTTAGGTCCTGCTGGAACAGTGTACTGACCGCCATCCCTTGCATCCTTCTTCCCTTTATCTTGGCTCTTGAACTGAGAAGAACTGGATTGCCTACGGTCCTTGTCAAAACCCTTTCCATTGGCATTCTTCATAAACTTCTTGAACTGCCTAGTGATGTAGGACTTCATCTTAGAATCTTCATCTTCTTAAGACTCATCTGTATCACTGCTCTTGGCCTTCAGTGCCATGCTCTTGCTCTTGCCTGACTTACCAATCATTGTTAACCCTAGTTCGTACGTTTGTAGATTACCAACCAGCTCTGTCAAAGGAATCTTGTCAATGTCCTTTGATTCCTCGATCGCCGTAATCTTGGCATGGAATCTTTCAGGTAGAGATTTGAGCACTTTCCTCACAATCTTAGGTTCAGAAATGGTCTCCCCAAGATTAAACGCTGAGTTCACTATGTCTTTAAGCTTAGCATAGAACCCGTCAAACGACTCATCCTCCTCCATCTTAATCTCTTCAAAGCTTGTAGTGAGCTTTTGTAGCTTTGAATCCTTGACAGCCTTTGTACCCTCATAGGTTGTCTGAAGGATGGTCCAAGCCTTCTTGGCAGTTTCAGTAGAGGATATCTCCTTAAACTCCTCATTGGTGACTGCACTGAATAGAGCATTCAATGCCCTGCTGTTGAAATTTGCCGCCTTGATCTTCGCATCATCCCAATCGGCCGGTGCTTCTGTTGGCTTAGTCCAGCCTATCTCTACAGCTTGCCACACCTTCTCATCTAGAGACTGCAAGAAAGCTCTCATGCGTACTTTCCAGTATGCATAGTTAGTGCCATCAAATAAAAGAGGTATAATTAATGACTGTCCTCTATCCATGACAAACAGGGGTCAATGGATCAAACACAGCAAAGATTAAAACTTAATCAGAGTGTGCCTGCTCTGATACCACTTGATAGGCCACAAACTGAATTAACCCCTTGTGATAGAAATTAATTAATTAATTAGCTAAGTTATTAATTAATCAATTTATCATGCAAACGCGTGGTAGCACAAAAAAATCACCAATAAACTAATTATGCAGCGGAAAATAAATAACCCGGTGATTTGTTTACGAATGGGGAAAACCTAACGACAAAAGCTCCATCGGGTGATTTTCAGGTCACCACTCCCGAAACTCTACTATTATCACAACAAGCGGTTACAAGTAAAGGAATCCCATGTACCTTACCAACCTACAGTTGAACCCTTACCCCAATACCCAATTGGACTTGTTCTGTAGTGACAGTTCCTCTTTTGATGCACGGCTCCCAAGTACGTGACTAACCAATGCGCGGATTCCAATACGCGACTTCAATCACCAACTAAGAAGGTTGTTGGCTGCAAAGTTCATCAATTCATCCACACGATGAAGATCAAGAAGATGCTTGGTCACAAAACCCTATGGTGCAAATACACAACCACTTCTCTAAGAGAAAAAGATGAACAAGGGCAAGAACTTTGTCTCCAGTCATAATTTGCTTGAACAGAATTTGCTCAATACTTGTGCAACTTGTGTACTCATTGACAGCCCTTAAAACAATCCTTTTATATGTTTAGGGTTAGGAGAAAAGAAAGCCCAAAAACATAATCACGGATCCCAAGAAAATCAGATCAAAATTCTGAAATTCATAAACCTCGACAGATAGAAGGTGTCGAGTAGCTGTCGAGCAGGTGTCGAGCACACAGGGCTGAAACAGCTTTCTTAAACTCGATAGATGTAGCTATCGAGTCAACTATTGAGCTTTAGTAATTTTGCACTTTCAGCTTGTTTTCTTGGACAGACTTGAAAGTTTTAACACTTGATCTTGAAACATAGTTTCTTGAAGTATTTAAAACACATCCTAGATCTACCAAAATACAAGTAAAGTGCGTTTTGTCAAAGGATTAGCCAATTACATAAAATCATGACATATGTTCTTAACATGTGAAACACATATGTCCTAACATTGTTGTGTAGGCACTAGAGGGGCCGGTTAAATATCAACCAAGTTGTGTTCCATAAGCAGGGTGAGTCTCTCTTAATGGCTCTCCCTTAATTTGGGTTTTATAACTTGTGTTCTTTTTGTTAATTTTATTTACATGTTATATATGTTTAGAAATTTGTTTTGCTTTGTTTAATTTTATTTTGTTGTGTCTTATCATGTTTTTATTGGAAAGTTGAATGATTGGATATATTGATGAACATGTTTTGATGTATTAAGTGTTGCTCTTGTTTGTTGTTAGATCCAATGCATGTTTAGGAATAGATTTTGTTTTGTTTATCTTGGAAATCTTTGTTGTTAGTTTAGGTTGTTTATTTTTATATTAGAAGCATTCTAGGTTCTGTTTGATTGCTATTTTGTTTATTGCTTTAAAACTGTGTTTTTGGGTGTGTGTGTGTGCGCATGCTCTATGCATGCGTACGCATACATGAAGTCTGCGTACACATACAGTTGGGATGCGCACGCATACTTATGCCTAGAAATGCAGATTTTGGGTTTTTGCTTTTTTTTTTTTTTTTGTTTTGTTTTGTTTTTGTTTTGATTAGTTTTAATCACATGTTTAGGTTTTGTTGAGTCTAGTTTTCACATGTTTAGGTCTAGGGTTAGTAGAATAACATGTTTCACATGCTTTGATTGTTGAATTGATAATTAGGGTTTATATCTTGGTAGAATCACATGAAAATGCATATGAACATGAACATGTATTGATGCATAGGTGCTGTTGTGCTATGAGGTAAGTGAGGTAAGTCATGCATAATTACATGAACATACATTTGATTTGGTTGATGAACATGATGAATATGCTTGATGATTAATGCCTTGTTGATGTTTCTGTTTTGTGATATGCTTGCTGCCTTTGGATATATATTGCTAGATGAATGGTAGGGTTTTTATGCTATGGATGAGTGTGGGACATTTGCCATATTTTGCATGTTAGTGTGTGTGAGTTTAGAATAACATGTTAGAGGACCCTTTGATGGGATTAGGATTTGGAACACAATGAGTGGAAGCCGACCTACGGGTCGGGTGGGGGTGGGTGCCTAACACCTTCCTATCCCCATACCTAAACTTCGAACACGAGCTCTGGTAAAGATCGGTCCTTCCACAAGGACGCTATATTTTTGGTTCTTAGACCTAATCTAGGTAGTGACTCCATTTTTCTCTGCCATGGTCCACTCGGCCATGGCGTACTCCTCTCGTTGCTCCTAAAGCACGATGCATGCGTACGCATGAACACAGACAGAACGGTTTCTTCGATAGTCTCAACCTACCATTGATCAAAACTCATCCTAAACATGTTCCTACCCCTCCTAGGACATCAGGTTTTCATCTAGACCCCTCCCACAACAAAACCCAAGCATTTACAAGTCCAAAAATGGATTAAAACAGAAGATCAATGCAAAACTTGAAAATGAACAAAGTTGGAAAAACTTACTGATCCGGTCCATGCACCCTCCAAGAGGTGTTTTGTGACTTGAAAGTCAGTGGAAGGGACTTCGTTAGCCTTATGGCTCCATCCTAGCAGGTGAGATTAAAGACTTCGCCGGAAATCATGTAGGAGGTTTTCTTGGTTTTGGGTGCCATTGGAGAAGATGAGAGAGTTTGGGAAAGAAGGAGATTTTCTGATTCTATGAGGGATGAAGAAATGAAGAGAGGGCAGGAACTTTTATAGAGAGGAAAGGGAAGTTGAAGTGTTTGAGAGAATGTGAAGAGATGAGGAAGATGAAGAAAAATAAGAAGCGAAAGAAAAGGTTGGTAACCGTTGAAGAAAAATGAAGAGGCGGGAATGTGTGATGACTAAAATACATGTAGTTTAGGCCTCCCACTAAACTATGTGTAGTTTAGCACGCAAAAAAAAAAAAAAAAAAAAAAAATTAGAATATCCCCAATGGACTTCCAGGAGATGGGAAATGCAAGAAAAATTTCAAAAACATCCTTAATAGGTCATGAAATATCAAGAGTGTTACAAGGACACATCGAAATGACAGAAATACCCTCAGCGGATTGAAAGACATAAAAATCCTGAAAACACTGTCTAATGGAATGGAAGGCCCAAAAACATTCCTTGGCAGATCAGAAGTAACCAAGAAAACTCCCTCGTGAGTTAAAATCATCAACTAAGCTCCCCAGTAAGTCACAAAGATGAGTGTATTTCCCCAGTGGATCAGAACCCTCAAGGACTTCCCCGTAAGTCCAAGATACCAAGACAACTCCCTTGTGGGTTACCATTGAGATTTTTCCCCAGCAGATCAGAGTCCTCAAGGACTTCCCCGCAGGTCCAGAACACCAAGATAACTCCCTCATGAGTTATAAGGAGGAGAATTCTCCCCAGAAATGTCAAGATCACCGACAAAATCCCCCGGAAAAATTATCCCTAACGGATCATATGTCATCAAAGACTTCCTCGTAAGTCGAAAGAAATCGACAAAAACTCCCTTGTGAGTCATTTCCCCAATGGATCACACATCATCAAGGACTTCCTTGTGAGTCAAAAGTAACTGACAAAAGCTCCCTCGTGAGTCAGAATCACTAAGAAGAACCCTACACATGATTGAGAAACCCCTCAAGTGAGCTTTCCATTTAAGATCACCATCATTCTTGTGCATATATCCTTGTGGAATTGAATATGCAAGCACAAATCCCCAAGAAAAGTCAGAAAAGAAGAACACATAATTTAAGTACATATCCTTCTTGGAATTGAACATGTACCCCATAATTGAGGCTCAAGCCACCCAAAAATAAAAGATATTGAGAAAGAGGTAAGAGCCACCTAGAATAGAAGAGATTGAGATAGAGACAGAAATTGCCAGAGGCAAGAGCCACCTGGAGAAGTTTGAGGTAAGAGCCCCTAATGGACATCATAATTATGTATCCTTTTAAGCTCGTAAAAGCATCTTATTTGTTTGGTTGATGGTTGAGGGCGTTGGCCATGTCTATTTTTTTTTTTAGTGACTCTAGGATAGTGAGTCACTCGCCTTTTGCTTGCAATTAGAAAACCAGGTTCTTGGATAGTGAACTTGCCGTTACTCGTTTCTCGAGTAACACTTGACGGGGTTGCACCCCACCCCATGTATGCGAGTTCTTTATCGTGTGTGTGGGTTGGGCCTGAGCTGTACGTCGAAACAAAGTGTTTTGTCTCTTATCCTTTTGATTCTGTTAGCGGAGCTCACGAATAAAAAAAAGGGCATCTGTAGGCATCGCATTTAAAACTTGGTTTGGAACAAATTTCATATCGTCTGGGAGCTGCCCTAAACCTCTATTTTTCGACTATATAAAGCCATAAAAGGTTCTTTTTTTAAAGAGGATGGATTCCAGTGGTAAAATACACAAGATTCACTAGAAAATAGTGAATCAAAGAAGGAGTTTTTCACAAACATCATCAAGTCAAGTTTTATTTTATTGGCTTGATCTTTGAGTTCTAAAGTTTACTAACTCATTTTGAATTGGTTGTGACTAGATTGATTGGGGGGAATGGTCAAAATCAAGCTCTAAAGAGTTCTAGTATTGAGGTAAAGTTTCTAACTTTGGCTCTTTGCTTTTCTTTGTTTCTTTATGTTTTATATTTGTTTATGTGCTTATAATATGTTTGTTTAGTCTAGATTTACTTTATGTTTGTATTCTGAGTATGTTAGGTTGTTAGTTTCTTTGTTTTGGTGTTTCCGTTCTGCTGTTTCTAGGTTAGGGTTCTTAGGGTGTGTATGCATGTGCATGCTGCTTGCATGTGTAGGCATGCTCATAGTATGCGTACACATATAGATAGGCTGCATATGCATTCCCTGTGTATGCGCAGGCATACTTTTGCCCAAAAACCCTAATTCACTCGTGTTTGCTTTTCCTTTGTTTTATTTACATGTTTTGCCTTCTGTTTAACCTGTTTTGCCTGTCCTTGAGCCTCTGTCTCTCTGTTTTGTTTTATTGTTGTTTCTTCTATTTGATGTTTATTAGGGTTTTAGATTGCTTGAATATCATGAACATGCATTTGAATATGATCATTCATTGATACATAGGTGCTATGATGCAGTGAGGTAAATGAGGTAAGTCATGCATAATACTATGAACATGCATTTGCTTCGGTTGATGAATATGATATGGTTGATATGCTTGGTTGAATCCCTTGATCTTGAGGTGTGGATGCTATAACATGTTGATCCCGATCTGCCTGATGATGTTTCTCCTTTGGAGTTATATGCTTGTATGCCATGATAGATGAATGCTAGGTTTGGGGATGATTATGCCATGTTGATTGCTTTAGATGCATGCTAGAGTGTGTGTGAGTTAGAATAACTTGTTAAATATGCCTTTAATGAGATTAAGACTTGGAACACAATGAGTGGAAGCCGACCCACAAGTCGGGTGGGGTTGGGTGCTTAACAGCTTCCATCCCCATACCTAAACTTTGGACACGTGCTCTGATAAAGATCAGTCCTTCCATGAAAGTGCGCTATATTTATGGTTCCTAGACCTAAACTAGGTGACGACTCAATTTACACCCTCCGCCATGGTCCACCCTAGGCCAAGGTGTACTGCCCAAACGAAAGTGGAGAGGATGACCTCCCATATTGCAGGCACTTGTGCCTACAGGGAGAAAACTGGATTTGCCTTCGGTTCTCGGTTCAACTCTGTTTTGGCCGGTTTTGATCGGTTTTTGGGTTTTTTCGAATCAGACTAGTGGCCGATTCCCGGTTCAACTGGTCAGACCGGCCGGTCTGGTCCGATTTTTAAAACCATGACAGTAATTAGTAAGGAGAAAGCATGCATTGCAACAACTGAGAGAGATATCATAAGAGAGAACTCATCTTTGTGTGGATAGAGATAATAAAATATCAAGATCTATTAATTGCAGAAGCCAAAGTAGCTTATTTAGCAGTAGATTTAGGTATTAAGTATGTCATATGTGAAGGAGATGCACTAAATGTGATCCAACAGCTACAAAGCTCCTTGTCTCCCCCACATTGGTCCATCAAAGACACAATTTCTTGAACCAGAACTATTTTGTATTCAATCACTGATTAGTTTGTTGAACAAACGTTTAGGGAAGCTACTTTTGTTGTCATAAGCTACTTTTGAGTAATTGTATGGGAAAGATTTTCATCTCGTCCATCCTAATTTTTTCTCGGGGAATTAGGAGAAAGATGGTCTCAGTTCCACTATCCTTTCTTTTTTGTGTTTCATTTCTTTAATGATAAGTATTATCAGCAAAAAAAGAAAAGAAAAAGAATTGAGTTGTAAATAATTAATTATGATTAATGTGGCACTTGGATTTTACATAGAGTCAAAATTCAATTGACGATTTGACACTTGACTCTAGTTCCCTCCAAAATTTGATCGTTCTCCAATTTTTTATTTTTTAATTTTATTTTTATTTTCTGATTCCAGCTCATAGACTTCGATTTTTTTTTTTTTTTTTTTTTTTTTGACTTATCTCGTGGAATGTAAGCCTTAAAAGAGACTCAAACTCATCCCAACTCTCTAACCCAAGGCTTTTCCCCCTTTATAAATAGAGAAGGCCCCTTCACATCAATGTGGTAATCAACTTCTTTGATTAGTATTGTGAACTATGTGAATGTATAATGTGGGGTTTAATTGTGAAATCATGAAAAGGCAGGACTAATGCTAGGATGGAATTAGCTATTAATGTTTTGATTATATATTGGAAATGTTTAGTTTGTTTAATTTGATTTGTGTGAAATGGTTGTAAATTGTGCCTGCACACAATGCTCAAGCTGACTGGTAAGTGGCCTCTTTTAGCCATTAGGATAAAAGGTAACCATACTCACTCTTACCTCAGCGATCTAGAACCAGGCAATAGAGCTTCTTCAGCTGTCTGCCTCTTTCTAGACAACTCGTAGTGTAAACTATTGACATTGCAAAATCAACTGGCACCTTCTGATGTTTCCAATGGAGACATCCAAGCTTCAAAAATATAATTATGGTCCCTTAAGAATGTCTGGAGTATTTAAACTCTGCTGAAGTAAGCCCATCAGTCCTCCCTCAATGATTGGATGGAATGTAAGGTTTTGGGTTCAAGACTCACCAGGTGCATCGCATGAGTAACTTAACCAATTATTTAAAAAAACTCTCTTGAAATAAGCCCATCAGTCCAGAACTTAATTTATGCTTCAGTGATGAGTTTATTATCCAATTTGACAAATTATATTATGATACTCACACATTTTGCAATATAATTTGTCTTTTGTTTTCCATAAGTTGACTTTTACTTTATCTTTTGATGGTCAAGTGGGCTTGCTGCAGCATACAAATTGAAATCACATGGTTTGAACGTCGCAGTATTTGAAGCTGAAGGAAGAGCTGGAGGAAAGTTAAGAAGTGTTTCACATGATGGTCTAATTTGGGATGAGGGAGCGAATACAATGGTAAAAATTTTTTGTTTGCAGATTGGGATGACAATGAGTTCTTACTTGAAACCAATAGTAATGGAGGTTTTGTTGCTGTGCAGACTGAGAGTGAACCGGAGGTCAGAAGTTTGCTTGATGACCTTGGACTTAGAGAAAAGCAACAATTTGTAAGGGTTTTCTTTGTTGTTTCAAACATTTAACTGAGTAACCTGTAACTTGTGCATTGTCATGCTATAGTGGGAATCTTTTTCTTTGATTTGTCTTCTATCACAAACTATGTTTAAGACTTTTGACTGCTAAACTTTGATTCTTGGAGTTTTGAAGAGATACCTCATTGCTTTGGAAATAAATTTTTTGAAGTTTGTGGTAGTTATTCTCTTCATTTGTTATGGAACTTTTATGACTAAATAAATTGTTGTCTTCTGTTACAGCCAATATCACAGAACAAGCGGTATATTGTAAGAAATGGGATGCCAGTACTGGTATGTCCCGCCTTTTACATTGTGCTAATTGAGTTTGCTACTTTTGATGGTATCACATTTTTTTTTTTTAATTATAAATTTTAATTTTGTTACTGTTGTTTATATGCAGCTGCATTAACTGTGATGACAACCTTTCATTTTTTAATGTCAGATACCCGCAAATCCCATTGCACTGATCAAGAGCAACTTTCTTTCTGCCAAATCAAAGGTTTGTTTCCAAAACATGTTCGGAAACCACTTCAACCTTAGAAAATTTCCATTATTTAAAAAAAAAAAATATATATATATATTAATTTGCAATGTTTTTGGGTCCATTGACAATAATCATTACATGTTTTGTTTGTGTGTTGACAAAGGTTGTTGCAAGAAATAATGTATTCATAACAAAGATCTAGGCTTCCTGATGTATCATATGTGCATTCATATGCATCTAATCAAATGAATTCCTTAGATTTTGAAACTGGCAAGTTTGGGTAGAATATGGCAACTGGCAACTATGCACATGAGATGTGAGATTCATGATCTAAGGGCACCAAGAGTTCACTACAGTTAAATGATAATAATGGCCCTACACAAAGTGTGCAAATAAGAAGCTACAAGTTCTCTGTGCTGTTTCATTGCACACTTAAGGTCATTAGGTTGTTATCTTCAATTTCTGGAATTGACTTTATTTTATTTTTTCAAGGGTATGCAGTGTGCTTTTTTGTATACTCTGTGTACTTGGGTTACACCCCCTTGGACACTTATATTAACTTAAAAAATAATAATAATAATAATAAAAAACTCATGAAATTCTATATATATAGCTCTTGACACTTGACATGCTAGAGCATAAGACTTCCCACAAAAGTATACTTGTGGAGAAATATTAAGGTTTTTTTTACCCACAATTTTTTTTATTAAAAAAAAAGGAAATATTAAGGTCACTTATATTAAATATTGTACATGGCCTGTAATTGTTGTAAGAATTTGGAAAATAGGAGGGCACACCTTGATAGTTTCTATTTTGCTAGTGTTTGCCTTGTATCATTACTCTCTACAACTCTTGACACATTTTATACAATTTAAAAGTACAAAACTCACTTTGGAAGGCTTAGTACAAAACTTGGCTTAGTTGATCTGTATCTTTTTGCTTGAAAATCTTTCAAGTGGACAGCCAATTCAAAACTAGAAGAATCGTATCTGACAAAGCATATATTTCTAAAGTTATTTACAATTGGGGAATTAATACACAAGTATACAAATTGCATCTGAATTGCCAAGGTAATTTTAAATTGCATAAAGTGGAACCCAATTAGATTTTTTTTTTTCTTTTACACTGCACATCTTTTCTGTGAGCATTCTTCAAGTTCAAGGAGCATAGTACAACTCTTTCTCTCTCTCCTTTTGAGTATAGCGAAATGTGCATTTCTGTGTGTGCAGTTTCAAATCATTCTTGAGCCATTTTTGTGGAAGAAAATTAACTCCTCAAAAGTTTCTGATGACTATACACAGGAAAGGTGATAACCCTAAAAATATGTAATTTTAAGTTTTCTGCTCATACTTTTTCTCTTCTTTGTTTGTTACTATTTACAGTAGTCCCTTTGTTTTCTTATTTGCTATTTGTTCTCTTGTAGTGTGGGTGGGTTCTTTGAGCGTCATTTTGGGAAAGAGGTATTCATTGTATTGTAACACCATTAATCCGTAATACATACATTTCTATACATGAAATGATGTTTATGTAGCACAAATCTTTTGTTCTTCCTGAAATTGATAGATGGAAATATTTAATGCATTTCTAATTAGTGCTTTTCACTTGTAAGGTTGTTGATTATCTCATTGACCCTTTTGTTGCGGGCACAAGTGCTGGAGATCCCGAATCTCTTTCTGTGAGTAATGTCTAAGATCTTTGGACTACCTACATACTTATCATTGCTAAGAAGCACAAGCATAGGATTTTTTTTTTTTTTTTCAATTGATCAATTATGTCACTAACTAAAGAAGATGCCTGTGCATAAGTGTGGTGTATTTATCCTGCATTAATCTTTGTTTTTTGGGCAATCAGAAACTTTTAGTTTTAGAGAGCTGCTTTTATGAGCCATGACTTCTTTATGTTATGACTTCAACTGTTGATGCTTATTCATTTTCATTTGTTCAATAACCTCTTTTTATTGCTTTCTTAATGTTTCAAATAGATCCGGCATTCTTTCCCAGATCTGTGGAATCTAGAACAAAGGTACTGTGTACTTTATGCGATTTCTACATTTTACAATTGATTATTGCCAAAGATTTTTTTTTGACTTAACTGTTTGTTTGAATCTGGATTCGCTGTCAGTTGTGTCATTCTGTACAAACCCTGCCTTTGCCTATCCTATTGTTAGAAGAGAATTTATACTTGAGTCATGGCTCATGATTCAGTTGACCTTAAGAGATTTGTCTCTTTATAGAAGAATTTGTGATACATCTGGCTACAAAGAGTATATTTTATTATTTAACAGTTACATGAGCACTTTAAAATTTGGTCTATTTCTCTTGGTACTTGATGTCTTCTTTATCTGCAAATAACATTGTACTTCTATAGCTTCATTCCTCACTGACTTCTTGCAACCATTCTTTAGGACCTAATTTGGTACAACTTTCTGTAATTGAATTGGCAGGATGAACTATTGTGATCTATAATTATTAATAACATATACATATTGATATTCTATTTATTGATGCTTGTTTCATGATCAATGTCTATAATTGGCCTATTTTCTACTCTGTCAGGTTTGGCTCCATTATAGCTGGGCTGCTTCAATCTAAGATATCTGCCAAAAGGGTAAAAAGTGGTGAAACAAAGGGTACTTTAGAAAAAAAGAAACCTCAGCGTGGTTCATTTTCCTTTCATGGTGGAATGCAGGTACTGATACCTCTTAAGAATTTATGTAGTTTTGCATGTTGTACCTGACATCACTCAGGTGTAGCATGCTTCTTGTAGATGTAGGAATGTAATGCTTAATGTGATCTTATTTTGCACATTGCTAGTTTTTAGAATAAATACTTGGTTCTTGTATTCTGATCTTGGTCTTTTGCAGACACTAACTGATATGTTGTGTAAAGAGCTTGGCAAAGATGATGTTAAACTGAACTCAAAGGTCTTGTCACTATCTTACAGCTGTGATGGGAAGTCTGCATTAGAAAATTGGTCAGTTTCTTATGCTTCTGACCATGACAAGCATTTACAACGTTTATCTGTTGATGCTGTAATCATGACGGTCAGTATACATATTTTCTCAGAAACATTTTTTTCTCATTTATTTGCAAGACCATGGAATATGTATTTTTAACATTCTCAAAAAAAATGTATGATTTATTTGTCTGATGTTGCTGCTGCTGAAGCTTATGCAGCTTGATGCGAGTTGATTTGAAAGAAATAAAACAAGAATAAATGAAATAGAGCAAGAAAGAAAATATATCCATTTCACATGGCAGTTGTTGGATTCCTGCCAACTGCCATGACAAAATTTGATTAAAGAAAGTTGTTTCTCAAGGAAGAACCCGTGCCACAGAGCACTTTAATGCTTCTAAATTATGTATACTTACACTTTAGCCACATGACTTGCATGGAAGATGCTTCTGTATTCTGGAATGTAGTTTCACCTGCTCACACTTGCTGCATTATATATATACACACACACACACACACACACATATATATATTGCCAAGAAAGAAACATTGTTGACTGACAAGGAGCTTAAATTATTATAGGCTCCATTAAGTAATGTCAAAGAAATGAAGATCACCAAAACAGGAACGCTCTTTCCACTTGACATTCTTCCTGAGGTATCTATTCCTTAAGTTTGACTTGAATTATGACGCATCAGGTAGTAGGTGCTTTCCTTTCAGGTTGAGTATCTAAACAGAGATAACATTCCTCTAAATTGACGTTCAATTAATCTTTATACCTGTAAATGGTATAACTAAACAAGTTATAGTCTTCAACAAATACTTTTGGTACCTGAAAAAAAGTTCTTTTCAATCTTAATGATATTGCAGGTGACTTACACTGTCTCTGCTGGTCATATTGCAGGTGACTTACATGCCAGTATCTGTCTTAATCACAACCTTTAAGAAGGAGAATGTCAAGAGACCACTTGAGGGATTTGGAGTTCTTGTTCCTTCTAAGGAGCAACAAAATGGTCTAAAAACCCTTGGTAATGCTTGGCTCTGGCTCACTATACGTGAACAATCTAAATTATTCTTCTAATGTTTCAACTGTATGTAATTTGCTGTACAGGAACACTCTTTTCTTCAATGATGTTTCCAGATCGTGCACCTAATGACCTATATCTTTATACAACCTTTGTTGGGGGAAGTCGAAACAGTGATCTAGCTAAAGCTTCTACGTATGGGAAGCTTCCATGCTTTTGATTTAGCAAATAAATTATGTATCATATCCTTTACTGTTATATCTTTTACATCAAGTTCTAGTCATTCTACTTATTTCTGTTCTAATTATATATTCCCGTCAACTAACATTTTTCTCCTGTTACCTATATTGCTAGGGATGAGTTGAAGAAGATTGTTTCTTCTGACATCAAGCAATTGTTGGGAGCAGAGGGAGAGCCCACATTTGTAAAGTATAAAAACCAATATTTCTTCTTTTTCATTTTTCCTTTTTCTTCAGGTGGTAAATTTTGGAAATGAATATGTTAAATCCTGTAAATTACCATATTTCTTTATTTAAGTTTGTTCTTATATTGTGAAGTGTACTTAATGGCAGTCATTTCTACTGGAGTAAAGCATTTCCCTTGTATGGTCGTAACTATGGTTCAGTTCTAGAAGCAATTGAAACGATAGAGAAAAATCTTCCTGGATTCTTCTATGCAGGTAATCACTTATCAACTTGAAGCTTGCATGTAATAACTTGTAATTTGGATAAGCAATCATTTTCAATCTCCAGCTGGATGAAGGGCTGGCTGATCCTGCCGTTTCCTAAAGTTATATTATTATTATTAAATAACTAGAAGTTCAAATTTAGACCAATGCAAAAATCAACTTATTATAAGTGAAGGAATTCAATGAAAAGTATATGAAAATACTTATCCAAAAAAAAAAAAGGTATATGAAAAATAATTACCTTATTGAATTGAACTTATATATGAATGTGAAAGTGGATAAATACGGCTTGTCTTATTCTCCTTAATACACATCAATGACTACACTGTTATTAGAACACTTGGTATATTTCCACACTTTAATAACTAGGGTGTAAGATAGATCCCTAGAGAGCAATCATCTGTGAAGGAGAGAGTGAACAGAATCATCCAACATGTACTTAACGTTGAACATTTATTGACAAAGAAAGAACGATTATTTTTCTAGGAATAGTGCCTAACTTCAAGGGCGGTCACTTTTATGGGAAATTGCAATCAAATTTAGATAATAAACTTTTAAGATCTTAATAAACTAGCAATCCCTGTGGACGCCCATGGATTGGGCCAAACCAACTGAAGTTTCTAGGGAGTCGATGGCCAACTTTTCAAATTTAATAAACTTGTAAGATCTTAATATGCCTTAGCTTCAAGAGTTGTTAAACATGATCAGGTTTCTATTAGGCTTTTTAAGACATTCATGTAAGAAAATAACAGCACATCATACCATTATATCACTATAAGTTGTGAATATCACCATTTATGCTGTCTTAGCATGCTAGTTAATGACATTGCAACAAAAACTGGAGGATCTGTATTGTTACCGTTCTTCTTACTCTTTTCCTTGAATTCCTTGTCCTAAGGTTTGTCCATGAAATGATAGGATTACATACAGCCCTGAAGTAGAACCGAACTTATCTCCTCGTGGCCTTATCCAACTGAATTAGATGGTGTTGGGTACAGAAATACTATTTTCAAAACATTGTAGATTTTGGGTAAATGCCTCTGAATATAATGAAGCTTCTTATCCTACATTTGTGAAAATGATAAAATTATGGAAAATAATGATTTTGACTGAGAAATGTTATGCTGCTGCTAAGGAATCCTCCGAGTGGATTTTTATCTTGAATTCTTGATATTTATTTGTGTACTACATATATGGACAGAGACAAACAAGAACTGCTTCTGTCCACCGTATTATGTTATGCTCAGCTAATGCCATCAATAATTTTAATTTTTCTTTTCTGGTATGGACTAGGTAACCATAAGGGTGGACTGTCTGTTGGCAAAGCAATAGCCTCTGGGTGCAAAGCAGCTGATCTTGTGATCTCCTATTTGGAGTCTTCTTCCGATGACAAATTGCTCAAGGAAGGACCAACGTTATAGAAATAGGAAGTGTATCCTTGGTACTTAAAATGTTTTCTAACCTTTCTTCTTTGAAGAATATAAGGATGGGTTATCTCTTGCAGAATGTATACCATTCCCCTCTTTTGAAGGGTAAGCAATGAACATTATCTCTTTGTGCATGATAGAGTTACCTTATTGTGACATTTTTGTTTATTAATAAGTCCCAAGATTTTCCCCCCCTTTTTCCATTTTGTGGGATAAATAGTTCTTCCAAGATTACAATTTGATGGTTCTAATTTTTTTTTTAAATTGCTTAAAGCCGGCCGATAGGCGAAAGAGGATCCACTAGTTCAGTTTTGATTAGAATAGGCTTATAATAGAGAATGCTCTAACCTTGGGAACCAGGCCAAGCCATCCTTTGTTTGTGGTCGACATTTCGGCAAATGAGAGTCAATAATTAGCTTAATCCAATAGCAACAAAAAGAACGAAAACTTAATTAGAGGGTGTTTGGTTTGAGCATAATTTTAACTCAAAACTCAGTTTTCAAACTCAGTGGCCCGCAAAAAAAAAAAAAAAAAGTGTGTTTGGCTGAGTTTTTGAAGTTAAAAAACAATAAAAACCAGTGAGGTTGATCGCATTTATCCACCCTAGGTACTTGCAATGTACACCCTAAAACTTCAAAACTTTGCAACAGCACTCGTTGAGAATAATCTGCGGTATTCATGATGATCCTTTCTATTCAAGCAGCATTATTGCAATGATGAAAACGGCAGAAAACAAGGGAACGCCCAGTATTAATAGACCCCGAATAAAGCTTCTTTTTTTCTTTACTCTTTTTTTTTTGGTCAAAAAATAATAATAATCATTCTGTGTAAGGGAAGTTCCACTTCCACCAAGCATAAGTATAGCGAGAATCATAATCAGTTTGGTTATGATCCTCATAATCCTTTTCTAAGTAAAGCAACATAGTGATTTAGGTTAGCATCACACTTCTTTCTCAAAAAAAAGGTTAGCATCACACTAGTACCACTCCAACTTTTCCCTTTGTTTGTACGTGTTTAATGGATTGCCTCACCATATGATTAATTGCATCAACATATATGAGTTTTTTTTTTTTTTTTTTTTTTTTGTGTGGAGAAACTATAGAAGTGAGTATCTACTAAGTTGTATTTAAATTTTAAAACTATGTCATACTAAAAAGATAATATAATTCATTGCGCTGTGACATTGCCTTTTAGAATGTACTAGTATAATTTATTACTTCCACACCCACCCTCCACACACACCCCCCCCCCCCCCCCCCCGTCAAAAAAAACAAAAAAACCTTATGGCTGGAATTAAACTTACACGAACCATTACGTAGGAAAATTTTTTTTTGGGCCAAGAGCTTTATAGTTCGACTTGCAATTTTTGATATTTTCAATAATAAATACGTTTAAGATTCAATTTTCCTTTACTTAACTATCAAATTATTATCATCTACTTTACGTGTGCGTTTGCGTACTATGGTTTCCGCGTTTGCGTTTGGCTAATCTCATGACATTGTTCATGGACCAACCAAGTTGCACAAAACGCTTGATTGTTTAAAAAATATTTTGTTACAGTGTTTTTAACAATAAATTTTCAGTTTTTAGCAAATAAACGGTATCCAAACAGGTTCTACATATCACACAATTTTATCATAAAATTATTTTACATTGTCAAAATAGGATCTCAAGAACTATAAAAATTATATAAGATAATAATATAAAAAAAAAAAATTTTCTTCTAAAGTGGATAATTTGAGGAAAGGTATGGGCTTTTAAGGATTTGACTTTCAAACTTACGAAGGCAACAAAATTTGCCCTTACAAATTGTCTTGACCATCACTCCTCTCTGCCATAGCTCGCTCGCAACAATGACTCAGTGTCAGTGAGTGAGCCAACAAATAGTTTTCCTCTCTCTAGGGTTTTTCTCTCAGGGCTTCAATCAACACCAATTCAGCCTCTCAAACCACAGGTAAGTTTCTTTTAATACAATTTACAAACCCGCAAATCTTTTCTCAGAAAGAAAAAAAAAATGTTTCATTTCATATGCAAAACGCTGATACAAAACAGAATTGTAAATTCAAAAACCAGTTATGTTTGTTATATCCATACCATGCCATTTCTCAGTTCTGTTTCAAACCCCACAGAGAAACAACCTTTGACAGTCTCTTACCTCATCAACTCATGTGGGTTGTCCTTAGAACAAGCTATTTCAGCTTCTAAAGTTGTCAACATTAAATGCACAGACCAGCCAGACTTACTTCTTAAGCTTTTGAGCACTCATGGCTTTAAAAAAGGTCACATTGCAAGCTTGATTTCTAAACACCCACCTCTGATTTTAGCTCATCCAGAGAAAACTATAAGACCCAAGATTGAGTATTTTGAGTCCTTGGGTATTACAGGAACTGACCTACCTATGATTCTCTCTTCAAACAAATACATTTTATTGTGTAGTCTAAAGGAACATATAATACCCTCCGTTAATTTTCTTAGGGGGGTTATTCATACCAATGAGAACCTTATTTTTGCATTGAAGCAATATTATGCGTTTCAAGCCAATATTAAGAATGTTATGGAGCCAAATGTATCCACTCTGAGGGCTCATGGAGTGCCAGAAAAACATGTTGCAAATCTCTTGATGATGCATCCTAGGTCACTTAAGTTGAGGGCTGATTTGTTCAAAGAGGTTGTTTGTGCAATTAGAGAAATGGGTTTTGACCCAATGAGAAACTCGTTTGTTTTGGCTGTCCGTTCAATGTCAGTAACAAGCAAAGTTACTTGGGAAAAGAAAAAGGAGGTTCTTAGGAGCTTTGGTTGGTCTGAAAATGACTTTCTTTTGGCATTTAGATTACAGCCAAGGCTAATGATTTGTTCAGAGAAGAAAATTCGGAATGTGCTGGTTTTCTTGACAACTAAGGCAGGTCTGATGCCATCGGATGTTACTAGATGCCCATATTTATTTCTGATGAGTGTGGAGAAGAGAATGAGTCCCAGATGTGCAGTTCTGCAAGTTTTGATGTCTAAAGGTCTGGTCAGCAAAGATATAGATTTAGTTCGGAATTTGAATTATGGGAAGGATTACTTTGAGAAGAAGTTTCTGACTCCATTTATGGAAGAAGTCCCTGCAGTGATTGAGGCATACCAGGGTAAGATGGGATTTCAGGGATTCAGTGATTGATTGTGAGGCTTGAATCTGAGGGAAGAAGCCCTGAACTATGTAAACATGCTGGCAACAGGTGTGGGCTCACAAATTCACAATATAGTGGTTAAGCAGGTTGGATTGGAACCACAGTCTCCTTGTGTTTTCTATTTTGGATTTCAACAATATGGTGAGACCAGATTGGTTTAGCTTGCCATGAAATAAGGCTTGTCACATGGTGACAGTGATGATGGTGATAAATTTTGAAGATAGCTAATGTTAGCGTATGGTTAGTGGCAGAGAAAGACAATACATGCTAGGCCTTTCATAGGTGAGGACTATAACTTTCTTGATTGCTTTTGAATGAGCTTATGATTTACCAGTTATATGGTATAGTTTCCTTTGTACTATTTTTCTTTGCATTAGCGTTTTTTTTATCAAGCTTCAGGATAGTGTTTAGAGTCTTTAGATGATGGTGTGGCTTTTTTATTCAACATTTGTTTAGGAATTGTGGACCATGCTACGGTATAATATGTATATAGTTTTTTCTTCAGAACAATCACTCCATTGGTTAAACATTTCTTCCTCGTATATCTTAATTTCAGCTTGTCTCAATTAACTGAGATTGCAAGGAACTTAATCTGCAAAGATTATATGCTGTCTCTGTCATCTTCGTGGGAAACCTTGCCCTGTTGTGTTTCTACTCTTGTACTTATAAACTAATACATTTACAAACATATATATATATATATATTTAAATTATTAAAACTAAAGCTTGAGCATCTGATGGTCCAAAGATCACCCCCCTTGGGGAAACGCCCACCCACCACCCCAAAAAAAGGACAGAAAAATAATTGGTTAATTACTTAATTTGATATAAGAGCTTACTTATCATTAAAAAAAAAAAAAAAAGATATAATAATAAGAGCTTACAGATACACTGTAGTGTTTAGATTATATCATAATTACTAGTTACAATGGTGTTTCCATTACTGACTTTGACTTGGAGAACCAAAATTTTTGTTCTTTACGGACATGATGCATAATCTATTGATCTTTATGCTAGATTTTGGAACTTACATGTGTTCAGCATATGATTTTTGGTTTAACTGGTACTATTGATAATTAGTTGCCTCATTTCTTGGATGGATTTCTTTTAACTCACTCTCTGTTCATGTAGCCTCTCATTTCTGATAATATTTTTTCCTTTTATTATGTAAGGAGCAAGTAAATACTAATAAAGTTTGAGATCTTTTTGTGCTGCCTTTATATCTTGGTTTTTCAGTTGTTTTCTTGGGAGTGAAACACAATTGTGTAGTACATAGACATTAATGAGCTCTAGCTCAATTGGCACCTTCTAGGCTTCTCCATTTATAGGAGATAGGCGGAGAGTGAGGTCATGGATTCAAAACCCATCAGCCATCGGGTGTGTGTGGAAGTGTGGAACTTACCAATAAAAAAAATGTGTCCTACATAGACGCGCATACACAAAAAAAGGGGTAATTTTTAAGTTGCAACAGCGTTATACTTTTATTATATATAGTTTCTGCTTGCCATCTTATCCAAAAAGAAAGCGGATATTAAGCGTGCATTTGGCATTACTGATTTCTCTAGCATATTCTGCGTTTAACTTATTTTTTAGCATCAAGTGGGTCCCTTTTCACCATGGGGCCCATTCACTGTGTAAAAAAAAGCCACCTTATTTTGCCCAATATGAACCGTTTAGCAACAGTAATATTTTAAATTTTTCCCTTTCTCTTCAGCCCAGCAATGCGTATCTTGCAAGATCTCAGCTCTTCAATTTCCACAGCCCGACTCTCTCCTCATCAATGCCACAACTTCTTCATCTTCAATGCTCTTCAATTTTACATCTATCCACCAACAATCCAAATATCTGCTTCACATCTGTCTGCCACTCTTTTCTTCCTTTATTTGGACAAACCCCTACTAGTGATATTAGAGGCTGTGAGAGATCGAGAAAGACAAAGAAATCGATGCTGCCACTGTGAGGGAGATCAGCCGATGTGTCAGTGAGTTGTATTTAAATTTTTTATATTTATTAATGTGTTTTCCCTTTTGTTGGGTGTGGCTGAATTTTTAGGGTTTGTTTGATGATTATGATGGGTATACTTTGATAATTATGATGAGCATACTTTGATGTTTAAAGATTAGAGATCAATTTTTTGGGTATTCTTTGATGATTATGATGGGTATACTTTGACAATTATGAATGTCAAATATTGTGATTTATTAGTTTGTTAAAGATTATGAATCTCAAATATTGACTTTATTTTCCTTTAGAATCTTTTGTTTTAAATAGATTCTTGCTTATTCTTGACAGAGAAGACCAACAATATTCTTTGATTTGTTAGTTGTTACACCTGCAAATGAAAAATTCAATGAAAATTTGTTCATTCTTTTTTCATTAATTTGTGTCCTCTAGATGCCTTCAGTTTTATACATGGTTTCTTGCTTCTATATATTTTGGCTCATTAATTTGAGAAGCCAAAGGCAGATATTGGCTTTGATGGGTGGTTGTGGGGTGCTAACATGATAGATGCTAGAAATATATCAAGCTCTGTTATTGTTTGGTTAGTTGATTCGCTCGAATTTGAGGCGGTTAGAGATGTTTCTCAATATGTCAATCAAATTCTTTTGCTACAATGCAGGACTCAATTGCATTTAGTTGGGTATGAGTACCATCTCTTTATGAAAGATCATATTATAAGCACATCTGCAACATAGCTATGTTCAAATGATTTGAGTTTTGGTTGCTGGTTAAAATGAAATCTATTCATGGCTTTGTCTAGCTTGAAGAATTTGAGTTTGGTATCTACATTTACTATAGGCTCTGCAAAAATTGCATTTGGATTGACAGATATTGATAATTTGGGGATTTGAAGATTCATTTTGCAGCGTGCAGCTAAAGGCTTAATCATCAGTCATCACAGGAAGGAAAGATTCTCCAACAGATAATAGGTAGGAAGGGGCTTTTTGCAAATGGAGAATTGTAGTTGGATTTAGAGAAATATGGAGGATCAAATTATGAGGTGTAGTCTGTGATTTTGATACTTTGGAGAAAATTATGAGGTGCAGTCTGTGTGTGTGTGTATTTTCTGTATGTGCAGTCTGTGTTTTCTTCTTTAATACATTTACTTCCCTAGGAAAAAAAAAAGTTGAATGTGCCCTGTTCTTTCTATGCAGTTTTGCTGGTCTTGTGAAGGGCCCATAGATTTTTCATCCCTTAAACTCAGTCTATAAGACCATAGTACACACTAAACCAGTAACAGTTCCACAGTTTAGCTCTACAGTTCATACTACAACAGTAACATCTCCACAGTAGCAGAAACAGCTCCACAGTCCTCACAACAGCAGTAACAGTTCACACATCAGCAGGAACAGCTCCATAGTAGGTAACTCTTTGATGATGATCTTAACAATTACACAATTATAACTTTGTTAAATTGTTACTTTTGTTTGTTGCATGTCTTTATGTACACAATGTTTATTTTTTTCTTGAGAGACTTATGTACACAATGTTTAAAACTTGGGCTGTTATTTAAATGAATGTGCAATAATGAAAATTTACACACAACGATAAGATTCTAATTAGGAAGGTTTAATGGAACATGGCTTGGAAGGTATAAAACAAGGTGTATGTGTTTTATACCAGTAATTTTTTTAGCATATGAACTATATGAAATGATGCTTATGAGCATAGAATTTATTTGTAGCCAAAATGGTTAAGGGGAAATCGAAGAATGCTGAACAAAAAGATGATCGAACAGAGTGGAAAGATCCAATAGAACTAAAAAGCCTTTTGTGATTTGTGTGTAGCTCAAGTCCTAGCAGGCAATAGGAGCGGAGGATTTTTGAAAAATGAAGGGTATGACGGAGTGATAAAGCAATTGAAGCTGATTAACAAAGTAGTGAGTCAGCTGCAAGTTAAAAACAAATGGGATCATCTAAGAGGTGTATGGAAGGTATGGAAGCAGCTTTTTGAGATTGGGTTGGGTTATGATCCTGACACTGGAAAAATTGATGCAAGTGATGAATGGTGGGAAGGAAAGCTCAAGGTTAGTTTACTTTAGAGAATGTTGACAACCTTAATTTTTTGCAACTAAGAAATAGTACCATAACTATTGTTTGTAAACATGTAGGAATGTCCAAAAGCAAAAATGTTTCGTACAAAAGGGTTGCCGAATGCACGGGTTATGGAAATCATGTTTGAAGGCACTGTTGCAACAGGAAAACATGCATGGACCCCAAATAGTCAAATACCAAAGGAAAGCACCAACTGTTCTGGGGACTCTTTTGATAGCAAAGAATTTGTTAACCCCTAATGTCAGTCCCCTGTGGTCGTTGACCCAATGGATGTTGACTGCCCACTAGTGTTGAGAGCAGGACCGGAAATCAATAAGGGGAAAGGCTTGGCAAGAAATGTCCAACTCTTCAAAGGAATTCACAAGAGGCGTGATAAAAAGCATTCAGTTGTGCAAGAAATGTCTGACACTTTGAAGAGCATGACAGATGTCATCATTGAAAGTAAAAGTGTAAGTAGTCGTGCACCATTTACTTCCGCAGCAGCTATTGAGGTTCAAGAAGTTATGGAAATGGTGTTGAGTCTTCCTGGGGTGCAATCGCGTCATCGCCACCATATATTCAATTCCTTATTTTTCATGGAAAATCAAAGTGCGATGTACATGTTTGCAGCAAATAAGTATGATAAAATGTTCCAATTGCTTTGGCTAGAGAAACAGTACGAAAAAAAGGCTTGATCTTTGGTGAACTGTACTTGTATTGAAGGGGTTGATTGGAATGGTCATGTTTGTGTTATGTAACTGGGGCGTTTGTCTTTTATTAGTATTGCTTAAAAACATGTTGTGGGGTTAAGAACTTATATTTTATTTAATTCTGGAATGGGTTAAGAACTTATGTTTTAGTCTTACTTATGTTTTATGTTTTATGTGAACAGCCCGATTGTTAGATATTTGGATTTTTCTTGTGTTTTAGCTGATTTTTACTTGATGATTATAGGAATTCAAAATTGGAATCACATATATGCTTATTGGAATCAGATATTCAAAATTGCTTATTGTTACTTGATGATTGTTACTTGATGCTTATGGAATCAGATATTTGGAATCACATATATGATTATAGGAATTCAAAATTGGAATCACATATATGCATGTGGTATTGAAATATTCGGGTCTCTAATTAACATATATGCTTATGCTACGGCAGAACAAGTAGGATGGTAGCTAGATGCTGTTTTGGGACAGATTTGAATAAACAGTGTAGAAAATATTTGATAATAATATGTAGAAAATATGAGCTGACTTGTATTGAATAAACAATATAGTTTGGTGTAGAAAACAGTGTAGACAATATTTTGAGTCTGTTCTGTGTTACTGATTTTTAACAATAATATGAACTTTTGTTGCTTGAGTAATTTTTATATGTACAGTTTGGTTTATGTTACTACATATATGCAGGGAAATGAGTTTTGAAATAAGTAATGAGCTTGTACACGCAATATATTTAGCTGGGTATGCAAGTGTCATAGTTTACATCAAGACATATATGAACAAAGTACCAATGCATACAAATGTATAAACAAGGTATGAATGGGTACAACATATTTTACATGAGAATGAGCGGAAATGTCGCAATGTATTTAGAGTATCACACCATGTTTTTGGAGAATTGTGTAATACATTGAGCACTCAATATGGATATGAGGGTAGCAAAGGAATTCACTTGAAAGAGTCTGTGGCAACTACATTGGTGGTATTTGGTCATGGCATGTGTAATAGAATGTTTTAGGATAAATTTCAGCATTTGGGGTGAGACAATAAGTCGACACATAAAAATGGTAGTTACATTGTTAGGCAATGTTATGTCACAAGACATTATCAAGCATGCTAATCCTGCATTTCTTAATGTGCCACAACATATTCTCAGTTCTAATAGATATTGGCCACATTTCAAGTACTTTGTTATTTTGGTATCTTGATTTAATTTTATTCAATTTATCTTTATGATGAAAACACGTTGCAAATTTCACATGGTATTTTTATGGCAATGATTAGGATTGCATTGGTTTGATTGATAGGGTTCATGTCCCTATGATCTTACCAGTTCATAAGCAACATACATACATAGGAAGGAAAGGGGAGCCAACAATCAATTGCATTTGTGCTTGTGATTTTGACATGAAATTCACTTTTACATGTGTTGGATGGGAAGGGTCAGCACATGACACAAGAATATTTTTAAGTTGCCTCAATAATAAGAGTGATAACTTCCCAAAACCTCAACTTGATTTGTATTGTTGAGTTTTAATTAATGTATTAAAGTATGTGTTATGTACTAAAAATGCTAATGTAATAAACATTCTCATTTGTAGGAAAATATTATCTTGTTGATTCAGTGTACCATATGAAGAAAGGGTTCCTTGCACCATTTAAGGGGAAGAAGTACCGCCTCCCCGATTTTCAACAAGGTTGAACAGCACAAAATTCTGAGAAGAAATTTAATTATATCCATTCATCACTTCGTTTTGTCATAGAGCGAACTTTTGGTGTTTGGAAGAATAGATGGAGAATTTTGAAAGATATGCTCAGCTATGATTTGCGCATTCAAGAACGCATTATTGTTGCTACAATGGTTCTTCGTAATTTTATTAAAGCACGTGAAGACAATGATATTGGACAAGAGCTTTCTAGACGAGACAAATGTGAAAGTAGCGAGGAAAGTTATTACAATGAAATGACACATGTGATCTCTTCTTTAGATGAACCTGAGATGAAAGTGGTTCGGAACAATATCAGCATCGATATGTGAGATTCTTCCATCGTAGGACTTCCTTTGTTACTAATGTTATAATTACCATTCATATTATGGTATTTTTTTTTTGTCCAAATCTAAAAACTTGTTATTATAATTACCATTAACATTATGGTATTTTTTTGGTAACTCTAATCGATGGCTTTCATGAAATATATATCATAATTATGATATAACAAACTTGATAGTAAATTATAGTTAAGATAAAAAAAATTAGTTATTATTATTGTTGTTGTTGTTAAATATTTGTCTTTCATATTTGGAAGTCACTTTGCATATTCAAGCATTAAAATAGGGTTAAAATTACACATAAATTTTTTTCTACAATGCTTTCAACACTTTTAGCTTTTTTTCTACAGTATTTTCAGTAAAAAAACAATCAGCTAGCTTTTAGCTTATTTTGCTATAATATTTTTAGCAAAAAATTTTCAGTTTCAGTAAAATAAGCGAATCACAATCAGACCCTAAAACTATATTAAACTATTAACAAGATATTTCTTTCAATTCTTTGTACTGTGACAGCCTTTTGTACTGTCTTTGAAATGTACACTACAGTTTATAATTTCCTCCAAAACCTTATGGTTGAAATTATAAAATTAAACTTATAATAAAAAATTTTGCTCTTTTTTTTTTTTTTTTTGGGACATGATCTCCAACACATATCACACAATTCTACCGTAAAATTGGCGCACGGACACGTCTTTAGTGCCTCAGAAGATTAATAATAAGAAAAAATAAATCTCCTAAAATGAATAATATCCGGCAAAATGTGGTTTTTTAATGTATATCATGACTCTTGTTTATGGAAGCTTTTTGTAATGTAGTAAGTATGGTTACCAAAGGTTTTGTTAATTCAATAATTTGACATAACAAATTAGGCGTCTAAACAAATTGTCTTCATAACACATTGTGAAGAGGGATTACCTAGAATTTGTCAAGGCTAATGGTATGTTTTAAACGAAAAAGGTAACCCTAAATGAAACCCTAAACACTCAACCGAGGTAGATTTAGCAAATTGTTTTCACAATACGTATGAAATTCTCATTATATTTTTTCAGTACTTGTTAAAGCGATATATTCATTGTCTATTTGGTATTTAGTACTTTTCGGTAGTTTTTTTATTATATTTTTTTTGCTAAACGTGAGACAAAAAAAAAAAGTTGGGAAAAGTTAATAGATGCTCTAAAATTATTGATTTAAGAAATATTTTATAGAAAAAAAATTGATTTTTTGATAGCTTTTTATATTTTCCTTAAAATTGATATTAAAATTTTCTTAAAATAATCCATTAATAAATACTTTTTTTTTAGTGGAATTAATAAATACCCTAAGAGCACTCGAACCTAAAAAGCTTCATATTTTTTTAAGTACTATTATTTTTTTAAATAATAAACAAAATAATTGGACCAAAAACTCTTCCAAACAAATGTGCATAGGTCCATGAGATGGGCCTGACTAAATGGGTTGGACCAGATATTGTCCCAAATCCAACCCAGCTGGGCCAGTGGTCATCACTCCTCCATCTTTGCTCGCTCACAACATTGACTCAGTGAGCCAACAAATCGTTTTCCTTCTCTAGGGTTTTTCTTTCAGAGCTTCAACTCCAATTCAGCCTCTCAAACCACAGGTAAGTAGTTTCTTTCTATTTCAATTTATAAACCCACCAATCTTTCCTTAGAAAAATGTTTCATTTCACATGCAAAACACTGATGCAAAATAGAGTCTTTAATTCAAAAACCAGTTATGTTCGTTATATCCAGACAATGCCATTTCTCAGTTCTGTCTCAAACTCCACAGAGAAACAATCTTTGACAGTCTCTTACCTCATGAACTCATGTGGGTTGTCCTTAGAAAAAGCTACTTCAGCTTCTAAGGTTGTTAATATTAAGTACACTGATAAACCAGACTTACTTCTAAACCTTTTGAACACTTATGGGTTTACAAAAGCTGACATTGCAAGCTTGATTTCTAAACACCCACCTCTGATTTTAGCTCATCCAGAGAAAACTATAAGACCCAAGATTGACTATTTTGAGTCCTTGGGTCTTAGAGGACCTGACTTACCTAGGACTATCTGTTCAAACAAATTCATTTTATTGTCTAGTTTGAAGAAACAGATAATACCCACCATTAATTTTCTTAGGGGGATTATTCATACCAATGAGAATCTTATCTATGCATTGAAGCAATCGTCCCATGTGATTCGATGCAACATTAAGAAGGTTTTGGTGCCAAATATATCCACTCTGAGGGCTCATGGAGTACCAGAAAAACATGTTGCAGGGCTCTTGATGATGCAACCTAAGTCGCTTATGTTGAGGATCGATTTGTTCAAAGAGGTTGTATGTGCAATTAAAGAAATGGGGTTTGACCCAATGAGGCGCTCGTTTATTTTGGGTGTCCGTTCAATGTCACTAATAAGCAAAGTGAATTGGGAAAAGAAAAAGGAGGTTCTTAGGAGCTTTGGTTGGTCTGAAAATGACTTTCTTACGGCATTTACAGTACAGCCAATGCTAATGATTTGTTCAGAGAAGAAGATTCGGGATGTGCTTGATTTCTTGACAACTAAGGGGGGTCTGATGTCATTGGATGTTGCTAGATGCCCAAATTTATTTCTGATAAGTGTGGAGAAGAGAATGATTCCCAGATGTGCTGTTCTGCAAGTTTTGATGTCTAAAGGTCTGGTTAGCAAAGATATAGATTTAGTTTGGCAATTGAATCACAGGAAGGAGGACTTCCACATTAATAATTTGTAAAAAAGTTTGTAATTTTAGCATTTTCCTCTTTTTAAAGGCCAGATTTAAAATCTAAAGCAAAATAAACAAGCCCAAAAAAATTATTTAACAAAAATTACCAATAGTAAAGCTAAAAGCAATTAAACTCAATCAACCAATTTTACTCAAAACAAACAATCTGACATTTTAAAAAATTTTAAACAAAATAATTTTGTCCATACTTGGATGCACACATAAAAAAAAAAAAAAAAATCATTAGTTGTTAAGCAACTGAGCCGGAAGGTAGGGCCGTCACACGCAAACAACAGTAAAGCTGCCCCCTAACTTCAAGTGTTGGCTCCGTCCTTGAGAGAGCTTTTAGGAAAGAGCTAATAGGTGGCTATTGATCTTTTCTATTAACCAAGACATCCTACTCCCTCAAAAGCCTCAACTTTATGAATTCCGTAGCATAAACTTAATTCAAAGCAAGACTTTGATCCATTCAAACAAACGAATCAAGAATATATTGTTATTCTTCCAAATTCTTTGAAAAACATGAATAACATCTTAAAGAAAACTTCAAAGGAAGGGGGTGCTGCACAAGATCCTAATCAATTCAAATAGAAGAAGTGTTGCCAACACATCCAAAAGTCTGAGCCTCGCCCCCATTTCTTAAAACTGATCATGCATGCATATATAAACCCTCTTACTAAGTAGATTTAAGATTTTAAATATGTGATTTATTTTATGACGTTTGACTTCAATGATATGGGGTGAATATTATGAACTTGCAAGGTTAACTTAGGGCTTATTAAATAAACTTACCTGCTCAAAACCTTTTTCAAAACCCTAATCTTTGGATCAGTTTTATGTTTTAGTGATATGCTTGAATGCTTGCATGACATGACCATGGCCACCATATTCAAGAAGTTTGGTTCACTTGGGGGGTGGGTGCCTAACATCTTCACATTACATAACTTAGCATTTGGTTAGATTGATGGTTCATAGAGTGTGCTATATAATGTAATTTTAATTTTAATTTTTTAAAAAAAATTTGGAATTCAACTAGGATAAAAAGCCAAGTACTCTTCTTAAATTGTATCTAGGGCCAAAGTTATATAATTTTTTTTTAATATTCAATGAGGTGTAACTTAAACATTTATCTATCAATAAAATAATTCATTTTTTTTTTTTTACATTATGCTTTTCTTAATTTTTTTTTTCTATTTAATAAAATAAGTGGTGACTCCTTGTAAATCCTTTGACTTAGAGAGATAAATAACTCCAATCAAAATCGTACATTTTGAGAGGTACTTAACACAGCCTCAACCATTCACATGGATTTTGATTCAAACCAAACAAACGAGTCTACTCAAGGTCTTGGTTTCTCACAATATTATATTCATTGACAAGTTGCGAATAAGTTCACCTAAAATGGTTGCAGTTTCTGAAGGACTTTGACGTTGCAAGCCACTATAGTTGATCTTTCATGGTTAATTGGTTATGCATAAAGTTACGTAGAGCCACTACCCTATCAGCCCATGACATTGCTAGTGGATTATCTTGGTGTAATTATGGGCATAGACTGGATTCCTACATATGAATTCGAAGGTATTGTCCATTTAGCCTATCGATTATGGTTGTGATGCCGATGGTCTGATGGTCAGCCACTACATCGAGGTCCTCTTGGTACTAGAAAAGTAACTATAGTATGCTTTGATGTTATTTCCCACAAACTAGTATTTCATTTCATGTGTGTTATGTAAGTGACTGAAAGTTAACGTGGGTTTAAGGCTAAAAAATGTCAGGCCTTCATCTACTCCTCTGCTTCTCACTGACATTCACAAACTATTTTATTGCATTTCTCTAGGTGATGGAATGAGAAGAACTTGAAAGCGATATTCAGTCATGTGCTACAACAATATTGAATTACTAGTACGAGTTGGTTAGGTGACGAGTTGAGGAGGTGAGGAGGTAGCGTACTTGTTTCAATTTGCTAACATAAATCATATATTAATGCAGGCAATTTTATGACTATGTAGGTTGTCTGGCAGCCATATGCTGACTTTATAGTG
The DNA here is from genome assembly GCA_030021035.2 of Notholithocarpus densiflorus. NCBI lineage: Eukaryota > Viridiplantae > Streptophyta > Magnoliopsida > Fagales > Fagaceae > Notholithocarpus > Notholithocarpus densiflorus. The sequence goes on along the minus strand of JARYZH020000440.1, from coordinate 64,148 downwards.
GAGTTGCCTTAGTAATATTTCATTGGACAGGAGATATTGCGGGTGGAGAGATTCCTATTATAAGTTTTTATATCATAAAGTGACGTTATCTTGAGTGGGTTCCAGTTTGTTTAACTGTAAAATCTCTAATATTTGTCGAGACCAAAAACTGATTGATGTCTTGGTCTGATAATAAAAAGAGTAATCATCAGAAGCGGACGCCATAAGTTGAAATTCTATATAAAAAAAAAAGTGACATTATCTAGAGTGTGTTGTCAATTTGGCATGTAGTAGTGCTTACCTCTAGCCATCGACACTAGTGTTGAATAGGATTTCATGGACTCATAAAGAAACTTTTCCTTTAAAAAACATTTCCATAAAACAAGTTTAGAAAATTCGGATGCTCTTAACAATATTCTTTGAAAAATACTTTTGGAAACCAACTTTAATTAAGGAATCATTTGAAAATCACTATGAAAGAGGCTCTTAGAACAAGCCTTTTGATGTGGGAAGAGGGGATTTGCAGTACAAACTAGCATGTAAACCCATACTTATTCAAAGAGTAAAATCGTATAGTAAATAGATTCACACTCATATGAACAACAACAACAACTTTTACTTATTTAACTAATCTCAAATTATATCCAAGTATATCAATAATTTCATTATGCATGATCATAATGTGTATATACGTACACACACATGCATGTGTGCATGGATTCTATGGAAAATTCATTGTCATGTTCATACAAGCATGTTATTCAAATGTCCACCACATGATTAACTCAAGAACTAGTAAAATAAATGGTTATGACATATAAACACATGGGTAAGACAAATATCAAGAATGGGTGTAAGACAATAAAAAGTATTAAGGAATACCCGTGTTAAGCAAAAATGTGATGCCCTAAATTGGATTATGTGAGTGTGTTGTGCAGGCTTGTTTTGAGTCCCATATTAATTTTTTACTAGATGGATCTTAAGTTTATAAGTGATTATGAGGAGTTCTAATTGTAACTTGACTAGTCCTTTTGGGGTGTAAGTGCATATGTGGCTAGTGCGTTCCTCGGGTTGTTACAAATTGGATTGTGTGAGTGTGTTGTGCGGGTGTGTGTTGAGTCCTACGTTGAATGTTTCCTTGTTATATATTGGGTTTATAAGTGATTGTGAGGAGCCCTAATTGTAACTTGACTAGTTCTTTTGGGGTGTAAGCACAAATGAGGCTAGCGCTTTCCTTGGGTCGTTACAAAATAAGGCTTTATAGACGTCCTGGAACAATAGTGCACAATCCCTCCGTCATAATGTCATCATCAGCCGGATAGTTGGAAGTATGTAAAATCAAATCTTGACCGGTTGACTGGAGTCGAGATTTAATGAACCTCAATTGATTGAGCTATAGTCGAGGCAACAAAACTTCCACTTTTTTGAGAAGTTTCCTGAGTTTTTTTTTTTATTGTGCTTTCAATGTAGATCTTCAAGCACTATCTAGAACTAAAAACTGACAGCGCATAAAAATGTGTTTTGACTCAGATTTGCCAACACTATCAATATTTGAACCTAACAAATAGCTCTTAAAGGATTTCAATGTCCTTTGGATCGATCGGGTATCACCTCCTTTTTTTGAAACTTTCTTCAAGGATGTTCTTTGCATTCTTCGAAGATTCAGGCAGAGTAACGACATATCTTTGAATGGCGACCTTTGAGTTGATTGTTTTTAAAGAAAAAAGGTTGTGGAATTAACAAAAGTGATCGGTTATAACCTTAGTGGATTAAACTCTTAATTAATTGGAGACAATCAATCTAGTGTTTAAATCTCATGGAGTTACCATCGCGCACCCTTGGTTCGGTGGTCACTCTACAAGTATAAGTGCTTGTGGGGTGTGGGGGGCAAGGGTCGAGATTCAAGTCTCCAGAAGGGAGCTTCACAAACATATACACTTAGATTAAGCTAGAGTAGCGTTTCTATTTGTATAAAAAAAATATTAAAAAAAAAAAAAACTCATGGAGTTTATTGTTATTTCAAATTATGCGACGCAATTAATTAATTTTAATCTTTCTACAGACCAATTATAATTAATTATTGATAATCATGTGTTATTCGCCTTGATTTGTATTGATGCATGCTAACCATCAAAACTATATTCAACTATAACTTTTGGCTTGGTGGTCCGATTTAAATGCACAACATATCATTTGAACTTCAAAATTTTATATTCAATGATGCATTAGAAGATTGAGCTGTCAAAATTATAAACCATTAAAAATAAAATTTAACGGTTTCGTCATTCAACGAATGTTGTGGGGTGCCTAACACATTGGCCACACATAGTTTAAAATAAGGTAATTGATAGGCCAAGAATGTTTGACCCCTTATGGTAAATTAACCAATTAATTAGCCAAGTGAATTAATTAAGTCAATTAACATGCAATATGCGTGGTAGCACAAACAAATCACCAAATAACTAAATGCAGTGGAAAATAAATTTAACAAAGTGATTTGTTTACGAATGGGGAAAACCACTGAGGCAAAACCCTACCGGGTGAATTTAAGGTCACTACTCTCGAGAATCTACTATTATCAAAACAAGCGGTTACAAGTAAAGGAATCCCAGTACCTTATACCAACCTACAATTGAACCCTTACCCCAATACACAATTGGACTTGTAATGTAGTGACAATCTCTCCTTTTAATGCACGACTCCAAGTACTTGACTAACCAATTGATGCACGGATCCCAGTATGTGACTGACACACCAACTTGAGAAGGATGTTAGCTGTAAAGTTCTTCAATTCATCTAGACGATGAAGATCAAGAAACTCCTTGGTCATAAAATCCTACGACGTATAAACGTAGCAGCTTCTTCAAGAGAAAGATGAACTAGGGCATATGTCTCCGATCACAATATGCTTGCATAAAACCTTTGCATCAAGTTTCATCAAGTGAGACGGCCCTTAAAATAATCCTTATATATGTCTAGGGTTGTGAGAAAAGAAAACCTAAACACATAACTTGGATATGCGTGAAAAACAGATCTGAAAAACTAATTTTCGTAATTCTCGATAGATACAGCTGTCGAGATTATCTGTCGAGCTTCACTTTTTAAATCTCGATAGATACATTTGTTGAGCTATCTATCAAGCTTTAAAGAACATCACTTCTTCACTTGATTCTTGGACAGATTTGCATGGGTTTAATACTTGGACTTGAACTCTTGTTCCTTGAAGTATTAAACACATCTTAGATCTACCCAATTACAAGTAAAGTTCGTTTTGTCAAAGGATTAGCCAATTCTAAATGACATATGTTCTTAACATATTCCACATATGTCCTAACAATCTCTCCTTTTGGCAATCTGTGACAAAACTACAACAAACAAATGAAATATGAGAGAAGTCATAAATCACTTAACTCATACTCGTTGAAAACAATAAAATCTACCCTAACACAAACTCTTGAAAAACTTTGCAAGAAGAGAGTTCATGGCATGAAAGATTTTGACAACCTGTATTTCTGAAACACTTTAAACAAAACTCATCAAGGCATCTTAGTGTGAAACAGAAATAAAAAATTGCGTACATAAATAAGAAGCATGTGTATAAAGAGAGAAAAAAAACAACACATGGAGAAATAGGTAAAAAATGTAATAACAACCTCATCAAATATATATAGAGCAAATGAATACAAGGTTTTCTATCACTAAGTGGTCACAAGACCAATGTACAAGAGACAAAGTATCTAAAGGATAAAGAAAAGAAAAGATACAAAAGTCCTCACTACATCCCTGAAAAAAAAAACACTCCCCTTAACAAAAAGTCCTATGCTAACTCTCCCCCTAAGTATGTGACTACTCTCATATCCAAAACTACTTCCCCTTTTTGTCATGAATGACAAAGGGTAAGTCACTGAGAAGCAGTCATCTCCTTGTCACCAGAAGAGCTAGCACCATCATCACTAGAGCCATCATCATCGCCCTCATCCTCTGAAGCCTATGGAGATGGAGATGGAGACGCGGTGAAGCCACCCATGACAGCCTGTTGTCGTGCGATACGACTAACATGGGTGTTCATCTGACACAACTCATCATTGAGAGTGTCAAGGCAAGCATCCATGTGCTTAAGCTGAGCCATGATGGCCTCGAGAATCACACCACTCGCGGAAGAAGAAGGAGCAGAGGTGGATAGAGTGGAAGAGGCTGGAGGTGTCGCTGTCTTGGTCCGTGGCCGCTTTGGTCGAAGTTGGGCCCCACTTCGTCTAACGGACGCGCCGCTAATGGCACCCATGATGGTGAAGTGAGTAGACTTTGGATAAGACATAGAGGCATGGCGAATGATCCTCGTGATAGCAAAAGGAAAAATAAGCTTATCACGGGTCGCCGTATCCTTATAGACATCTATAAGGGAGAGTATGAAATGAAAGGGAAAGTCAATGGTAAGGTCCTCAATAAGGGATAGCAAAAATCGAGCACGATGCTCAGTAATAGAATTATAGTGAGACAAGGGATGTAAAACAAATGTCATCACCATATTCAGGAACCTCAGACCTTTTGCAAAGCCCGAGCAAGGGGTGTTTTGACGATCACCCCAAGATGAAAATGTCTCACAAAAAAGATACATGAGTTCGTCTTTGGACATAGTCCGCAGACGAGGACAACCAGGGTAATCAGGATGCGATACCCTCGAGACGTGTAGCACATCGAAGATAAGCTCCGGAGTGACTACAATACGTATACCTCGAACAGAAATGAGAAAACGAGGTATGGAGTAATCAAATCCGTGCATATTGGAGTAAAACTCCTGTATAATCACGAAGGGACAACTGACCGGGATATCACAAAGGGATTCCCAACCCCTACTGTTAATAACAGTGGGTAGATCAGTATCAGAGAAATCTAAAAGGATAACACGTTTTGAAAAGTTCTCCGAAAAGTCTTGACGGGCTTTATCATCACGAAACCTGAGATGAGAGGGTGTAGGATCAGAAGAAGAAGATGCCTCGGAGAAGAGGGTTCCGAGACGGAGTGGATTTGCGCTTGGGTGCCATGCACAGACTATCCGAAAGAAAGAAAGAGAGAGAGACAAGCAGAAAAGTACCAATCAACAATAATATCAAAAAGAAGGAAAAGAATGGTACGTATGCATAAAAAATGCATGAACATGTGACATGCAACAGTAAAAACATCATGGGCTCAGCCCAATCCAAACCTACCAGCACACAAGGTTCCAACAAAGAAATCACACATCTATAATGCATGAAACATTGTGAAAATGCAAATGTGATGCAATGCATGATCATATAGGATCATTTAAACATAACCCAACCCAAAAATTTCACAAATAACTCAACAATTTTGAAAAACCCCAAAAATTTTCAAAAAAACCAAAAACCTAGGTCTAAATGTATGAAATGCATGATAAATGAGAGAGAAGAGATCATACCAGAGGTAGAAACCAAGGTTTGGGCCGAAAAACAAATAGGGAAGGTGAAGGGGTTAAGGGAAAAGTGTTTGGGAGAGAAATGAGAGTGTTTCTGTCGAGAGAGATTAGAGAGAAATAAGAAAAAAATCGTGTTGAAGCAATATATAGAAAAATGCATCTCAATAGATCGAGGAGCTGTCGAGAATCTGTTGACGGCAAAAGAAGCTCGATGGATCGAACAGCTATCAAGAAGCTATCAAGTAGACAAAAACTTTCTTGATGGATCGAGAATCTGTGGAGAAGCTATCGAGACAAATTCAAGAAAGCTTCGATGGATCGAAAATGCGATAAGATCTGTCGAGAAAAGCAATCCAAGGGTCTCGATAGATAGATATCTGTCGAGAGTTGTTGAGAAGCTATCGTGCTTGGTAAAAACAGTTTTTCAAAGAGGAGAAAAACACAAAAATGTATGCAATCAAGCAAGCTACTCAACCAAAGATCCAAACAACATTTTAAGTTTTCAAAATCATCTCTCAACAAGAAAAATGTTAAGCATTTAGATCCAAAACACACACACACACACACAACAAGTCTAACCAATTTTATATTTGAAAAATAGGTCAAGACAGTTTAGTGAGCATACATTAACACATGTATTCCTTATGATGGTCAAATCACATTGTATTTGCACATGTATCAAAAGTAGCAAAGAATTTGCGTGTTGTGTGTGAAAACATCGCAAGATTGTATAAGTGTCTACATGTTATGACGATTTGAGATATGAGAAAATCAATTTAACTCACACACAATCATAACTGCTTGATGGCGACTATCACCTTTGAGGTACATCTTATAACTCCCACATCTCCTAGAAACACACTTGCAATCATATATAAAGCATTTTGATTCGTTTTGCTTTTATTTTTCTTTGCATATTGTTCTTTTGTTAAGTTTATCATGCATGGGCATATAAGAGAGAGAAGAAAATACCCAATTATGTTAAGCTTTTGACATTGCACTTTTGCTATGCCGAAGCATACAGATGTCATTTCATGATTGGAGGGCAACAGTAGTGAGATGGTTATTTATGTCTTTCTCTTAGGATTTTCTAGTCCTACAAAAGAGTGATATGAGTGTAGAGTACAAAAGATTACTTAATCTTACTCATCACAAATACGAGCCACAAAGCTCACTTGCTTAGTTGTGCTTAGAGATGCTCATCTAAGTTACAAAAGATACAAAGTTTAGAAAGTTTTGTATCAATGGCCATCCAAGGTACACAAGTACCAAAGTACACAAAATACACACTGTTTTTGTATTTTTCTGATTTTTCAAATTTTTTTAATTTTATTTTACTTTTATGAAAAAACAAAATAGAGAAAAATTGAAAACAAACAAACAAACAAAAACATGTTAAACAAAGCATAGCGTAAAAATTAGATGCAAATGCATGAGGAAGGAGGAGAAGGAGAGGAAATCAATCCATGGAGATAACACCAATGTTTTGACGAAGGAATTCAAAACGTTCGCTATCAAAAGGTTTGGTGAACAAATCAGCCTTCTGATCATCAGTGTGAATGAACTTAAGAGTGAGGGTACCATCTTCGACAAGCTCTCAAATGAAGTGGTGTTGAATCTCTATATGTTTTGTTCGAGAATGTTGAACAGGATTCTTAGAGATGTTAATGGCATTGGTATTGTCACAATTGATGGTAAGATGTTCTTGACGAATACCACAATCAAGGAGGAGTTTTTGCATCCATAGAAGTTGGGTGTAGTAGCTACTGGCAGTGATGTGTATTCAGCATCTGCAGTGGATAATGAGATGGAATTCTGCTTTTTGCTCATCCAAGAGACAAGATTATTACCCACATAAAAACAACCCCCCTAAGTACTCTTTCTATCATCAGCATTCCCAACCTAGTTTGCGTTATAATACCTAGTTAAGACATCATTGGTGTCCTTGCTATACCACACACTGAAATCGGCAATGGATTTGACATACTTTATGATTATTTTCAAAACAATCATATGAGACGCTTTGGGAATAGCCTGATATCTAGCTCACACTCCCACACTGTAACTAATGTCAGGTCTACTAGTAGTAAAGTAAAGAAGACTACCTATCATGCTTCTATAGAGAGAAGAATTAACACTTTTTCCTAACAAATCAACAGTGAGTTTAACATTTGGACTCATGAGGGTTCTAACAGAACTAGCAGATTCCAAGCCAAACTTTTTCACAAGATTTTTAGCATATTTAGATTGAGATAGGAATATACTTGGCTCTTACTGATAGATCTGCAACCTAAGGAAATGATTCAACGCTCCAATCATGCTCAGCTTGCATGAGTTTGGAGAAATTATGAGCAAGTTCATTCTTTGTATACCCAAAGATGATATCATCAACATAGACTTGAGCAACTGTCAACTTGCCATCTTTCCTTTTGATGAAGAGTGTTTGATCAGCCTTTCCTTTTGTGAAACCATTTGAGACCAAGTATTGTGTAAGTCGATCATACCATGCTCTGGGTGCTTGCTTTAACCCATAGAATGCCTTCTTGAGGTACAACACATGATCCGGAAAATGTGGATCAATGAATCCTTTAGGTTGAGCCACATAAACATCTTCTTTAAGGAAACCATTCAAGAATGCAGTCTTTACATCCATTTGGTAAAGCTTGAACTTCAAGTGACATGCCAGGGCTAAGAGAATCCCGATGGACTCCATACGAGCTACAAGAGAAAATGTCTCATCATAGTCTACTCCTTCCATTTGAGAGTATCATTGAGCCACAAGACGACCCTTGTTGCGGATCACATTTCCTTCCTCATCAGCCTTAGTGTGGAATATCCACTTTGTGCCAATGATGTGGTCACCTTCTGGTCTAGGCACTAGGGTCTAGACATCATTCCTTTGAAATTGAAGCAGTTCATCATGCAATGACTCAACCCAGCTTTCATCCTGGAGAGCTTCCTCAACCTTGGTGGGTTTAACCTGCGACAAATAGCAAGAATAAGACATAAAGTTAGCAACACATTTATCAACTGTACGCTTTCTTAGTGTAAGTTCATTCATATTTCCCACAATAACTTCAGAAGGATGATTCAACTCGATCCTTGAGGAAGGTCCTTTCTCTTCATGAGATTCAGAATCAGGTGAAGTAGGTATGTCTGCTGAACTTTCTACAACACTTGGAGATGCAGGCTCTTGATCAACTATTTCTTGAACACCCCTAGGCTCAGGAGGAAGAATTTCCTTAGTTATTTCCTCACTAATTTTCTCAGAACCAAAGTTTGAAGCTTCATCAATAACAAAATTGACTGTTTCCATCACCCTTTTTGTTCTCTTGTTATATACTCGATAAGCATTGCTAGTATCCTAAAAATATTCCTTCATCGCTTCAGGAATCAAATTTTCCCACATTCTCTCTATCTTTAAGGATGAAACAAGTACTTCCAAATATTCTGATATACTTCACGTTTGGCTTTCTTCCTTTCCACAATTCTTAGGGAGTCTTCTTGGTACCAGGTCTGAAATACACCTTGATAATCGTATGACAAGCAGTGTTAACGGCTTCTCCCCATAAATTTCTAGCCACATCCTTGTTGTGCAACATAGCTCTAGCCATCTCCTAAATGACTCGGTTCTTTCTTTCTATTACACCATTCTGCTGAGGAGTAATAGGAGCAGAGAATTCTTGAGATATAAATGATCTAGTGCAAAAGGATTCCATGTTTGAGTTCTCGAATTCTTTACCATGATCACTTCGAATTCGATCAATCTTTAAGCTCTTCTCATTTTGTAGTCTTATGCACAAGGCTTCAATGTGCTCATGAGCATCTGACTTGGATCTTAGAAGAATAACCCAAGTGTACCTAGTGAAATCATCTACCACAACCATGATGTATCTCTTTCCTCTAAGAGACTAGGTTCTAATTGGACCTATGAGATTTAGATGTAGTAGCTCCAAAGGTCTAGATGTAGCTGATATCTGAGTGTCTGGATATTTAGCTTTTGTCTGTTTCCCAAGTTGACACGGTCTGCACATAACATTGTTCACTTTGCTAAGCTCAGGTATCCTCAAAATTGATTCTTGCTTAGATACAATTGAGAGATGTTTGTAACTAGCATGTCCCATCCTTTGGTGCCATAGGTCTTCATTTGGCAAGTGAATGCTATTGTACACAATATCAACATCAGGTACCAATCCATAGCAGTTATCTAGAGTGCGAACACCACTAATGAGTTTCTTCCCAGACTCATTCAACACAAGGCATTTTCCTTTTAAGAATAGCATCATGAAGTCTTGATCGCATATCTAACTTATACTCAACAAGTTCACTCTTAGACCTTCTACATATAGCACATTTGTAATGTCTGGTAGTCCAAGTAAAGAGATAGTTGTTGGAAAATCTGGTTTTGCATCTCATACAAAACACACAGCGGAAGCAACAATCACGGATCTACTTTGTTAGGACATATGTGATTTGATGTTAGGAACATATGTCAATATTTTATGTAATTGACTTATCCTTTGACAAAACGCACTTTACTTGTATTAGGGTAGATCTAGGATGTGTTTAATACTTCAAAGAACAAGAGTTCAAGTCTAGTATTGAAGCCATGCAAGTTTGTCCAAGAAATAAGTGAAGAAGTGCTGATTCATTAAAGTTCGACAGCTTCTCGACAGATAGCTATCTATCAAGGTTTAATAAGGCTCGACAGATACTATCTATCGAGGTTACGGGAATTCAGATTTCCAGATCTAATTTTCGGCCCATGCTTATATATTTGTGTATGGTTTCTTTTCTCACAACCCTAGACATATATAAGGCTTATTTTATAGGCCGTCACATAAGAGAATACAAGGAGAACATATGCAAAAGGTGACCGATGCCTTATTCTCTCCAAAAAGAAGCAACTGCGTCTTTGCGCCTTAGGGTTTTGTAACCAAGTGCTTCTTGATCTTCATTGTTGATGAAGTGAAGAATTTTGCAGCCAACAACCTTCTCTAGTTGGTGATTTAAGTCGTGTATTGGGATCCGCACAATTGGTTAGTCATGTACTGGGATTCGTACATCAAAAAGGGTGGCGTTCATATATTGAAGAGTTCAGAGGTTCTGAAGCGGTAGAAGGTTTCTGCTATGAGTTCATCTATGGGGATTGTAGAATCTAGGGACAAAAGTTTTGTACTAGATCTGAAATTTCTCTCTACTATAGTGGATTGCTTTTCGGAAAAGTTTCCCTCTAGGTTTTTTACTGTGAAACTAGTTTGTTTCATTGGTTTTCCTGGGTCATCATATCTTGTCTTATTTATTTTTCCGCTGCATGATTTTGACATGATATTGATGTTTGTTTTTTTTAACAAGTTTTATTCATAATTAATCTAATTAACAACTTTGGTTTAAAACTTGTTAATTTTATCAATCGGGGTCTAAATTTTCCAACAAGTGGTATCAGAACGGGTACACTCTGATTGGATTAATTTCCTGAGTGTGATCTTTGACCCCCGTTGTCATGGATCATGGACAATCTCTTTGGATTCCTCCTTTATTTGATGGCACTAATTATGCGTACTGGAAAGTTTGTATGAAAGTTTTTTTGCAGGCTCTAGGTGAACAGGTATGGCAAGCTGTTGAAGTTGGCTAGATCAAGCCAAAGGAAGCGTCGGTGGATTGCGATGATGCAACAATCATAGAGGCAAATTTCAATAGTAGGGTCTTGAATGCTCTATTTTATGGGGTGACCAATGAGGAATTCAAGAAAATATCATCCACGGAAGTTGCCAAGGAAGCATGGACCATTCTTAAGACCACCTATGAAGGTACCAAGGCAGTAAAGACTGTGAAGTTTCAAACACTCACTAGTAGTTTTGAAGAAATAAGGATGGAGGAGGATGAGACCTTTGATGAGTTCTATGCTAAACTCATGGATATTATGAATTCTGCCTTCAACATTGGAGAATCTATAGCAGAATCCAAAATTGTTAGGAAAATCCTTAGGTCCTTACCTGAAAGATTCCATGCCAAGATTACTGCCATTGAAGAAGTAAAGGACATTGATCAAATTCCTTTGACTGAGCTTGTAGGAAACCTTCAAACCTATGAGATGAGATTAGGTTTAATGGGAAAAGGTGAAGAGAGTAGAAACTTGGCTCTTAAGGGTATAGAGGAAGAGATTGAGGACTCTGAAGATTGATAGGCCACAAACTGAATTGACCCCTTGTGAAAGAAATTAATTAATTAATTAGCCAAGTTATTAATTAATCAATTTATCATGCAAACGCGTGGTAGTACAAACAAATCACCAATAAACTAATTATGCAGCGAAAAATAAATAACATGGTGATTTGTTTACGAATGGGGAAAACCTAACGGCAAAAATCCCACCGGGTGATTTTCAGGTCACCACTCTTGAAACTCCACTATTATCACAACAAGTGGTTACAAGTAAAGGAATCCCAAGTACCTTACCAACCTACAGTTGAATCCTTACCCCAATACCCAATTGGACTTGTTCTGTAGTGACAGTTCCCCTTTTTATGCACGGCTCCCAAGTACGTGACTAACCAATGCGCGGATCCCAGTACGCAACTTCAATCACCAACTAAGAAGGTTATTGGCTGCAAAGTTCTTCAGTTCATCCACACGATGAAGATCAAGAAGTTGCTTGGTCACAAAACCTTACGGTGCAAATACACAGCAACTTCTCCAAGAGAAAAAGATGAACAAGGGCAAGAAATTTGTCTCAGGTCACAATTTGCTTTGAACAAGGTTTGCTTAATGCTTGTACAACTTGTGAACTCTTTGACGGCCCTTAAAACAATCCTTTTATATGTTTAGGGTTAGGAGAAAAGAAAGTCCAAACACATAATCACGGATCCCAAGAAAATCATATCAAGATTTTGAAATTCATAAACCTCGACAGATAGGAGGTGTCGAGTAGCTGTCGAGAAGGTGTCGAGCACACGGGGCTGAAACAGCTTTTTTAAGCTCGATAGATGCAACTATCGAGTTTTAGTAATTCTGCACTTTCAGCTTGTTTTCTTGGACAGACTTGAAGGTTTTAACACTTGATCTTGAAACATGGTTTCTTGAAGTATTTAAAATACATCCTAGATCTACCCAAATACAAGTAAAGTGCATTTTGTCAAAAGATTAGCCAATTACATAAAATCATGACATATGTTCTTAACATGTGAAACACATATGTCCTAACAAAGATGAAGATGAAAGTGAAGATGAAGATGAAAATGATGATGGGGATGAAGATCTAACCTTCATAACTGATGAGATTATCAAGCTTCTTCAATTTAGGAAAAAGGATAAGGGCAAACCTCCTAGGAAATCTAAATCCTTAAGGAATGGCAAGAATGAGAAACCCCTCATCCAATGCCATGAGTGCAAAATTTTTGGTCATATGAGGATAGAGTGCCCAAACTACCTTATGAAGGAAAAGACCAAGGAGTCAAAAGATAAAGGATTGATTGCTACTTAGAGTGATACTGAGAATGACTCTTCTGATGAGTATGTGGATGAATGTAGTCATTTTATGGCCTTTGCTGCCACAACCGATAAGGTGATTGTGGAGAGTGCTAGTGACAGTGAGGATTCTTTTAATGATGAAGTACCCAAGAAGTTGACCCTTCAGGAAGCCTATGATAAGCTATGCACTGAATTTATAAAATCTGAAAAGACTTCTCATCTTTGTAGAAAAGAGCTTAATGAGGTAAAAACTGAAAAAGCTGATCTGTTAGTGAAATTAGATGAAACTACAAGATTAGTTGAGACTTTTGTTGTGGAGAACACCTCATTAGAAGAGAAGGTCAAGAATCTTGAGGTTGAACTTAGTCAAGCTAGAACTCAAATAGAGAGGATGTCTAGTGCAAAGTTTGATGAGGTATTGAGTGCTCAAAAGCCTAGTTCTGATAAAGCTAGCTTAGGATATGCTGTTACCTTCGGCCCCTCCTCTTCTATGGCTTCTGGATTAAGGAGTGTCTTTGTGCCACAAACTGAGAAAGGTGATAAAGGTATGAAATCCAAAACTGATTTGTCTAATTCTAAATCCTTTGTTAGACCTCATGTTTGTCATCATTGTGGTGTTTCTGAACACATTTGTCCTAATTGCATTAAGTTGTATCCTCAAAAGCAAGTGTCCAAACGGTTATAGGTTTCCTCTCAAGGACCTACACCTTTGTTTGGAGAGTTATTAAAAGTCTTGAGCATTTTAACTCAATTTCAGGAGAATTTTAATTCTTCTATGTCCTTTAGTAGACATACTAGGACACGTGCCTTTTCATCTTCACGGCCAAAGACTCGTGATGTGTGGGTGAGAAAGGAGCCTAAGACTTAATTGTCTTTTTTGTTTTCCTCTACTTTAATTCTTTCTTTTTGAAAGTAGGACTCTCTTTGCTTGATTTTTTATCTGTTTTTGGAATCATGCTTTCATGCATCTACATTTTTCTATCATGCTTTCATGCATATGCATCTTTCTTTCATACTTTCATGTTGTTTGTCTGTTTTTGTTTGGTTGTTTAGTTTTTATTTTGTTTTGTTTTCAAAATAAAAATAAAAAAGAAAAATCAGAAAAATACAAAAACAGTGTGTTTGTGTACATTGGTACTTGTGTACCTTGGATGGCCATTGAAACAAAATTTTCTAAACTTTGTATCATTTGTAACTTAGATGAGCATTTCTATGCACAACTAAGCAAGTGAGCTTTGTGACCCTTGTTTGTGATGAGTAAGATTAAGTAATCTCTTGTATTTAACACTCGTATCACTCTTTTTGACGGGAAGGACTAGAAAATCCTAAGAGAAAGGCATAAATAACCATCTCACCACTGTTGCCCGCCAATCATGAAATGACATCTGTATGCTTCGACATAGCAAAAGTGAAATGTCAAAAGCTTAACGTAATTGGATATTTCTTTTCTTTCTATTATATGTCCATGCATGATTTGCTTAATATATATATATATATATGCAAAGAAAATAAAAAGCAAAAAGATCAAAATGCTTTATATATGATTACAAGCGTGTATTCTAGGAGATGCGAGAGTTATAGGATGTACCTCGAAGGTGATAGTCCCCATCAAACAGTTACGATTGTGTGTGAGTTCAAGTGATTTTCTCATATCTCAAATCATCATTACTAGTTGACACTTATGCAATCTTGCGATGTTTTTTACACACAACACGCAATATTCTTTGCTACTCTTGATACATGTGCAGGTATAATGTGATTTGGCCATAACAAGGTTTTACATGTGTTAATGTATGCTCACTAAACTGTCTTGACTTGTTTTTGAAATATAAAATTGGTTAGACTTGTTGTGTGTTTGTGTGTGTTTTGGGATTGATGTGCTTAACATTTTTATGTTTTTAAGGAGTTCATAAAGGTGTTTGGATCTTTGGTTGTGTTGCATGCTTGATTGCATTCATATCTGTGTTTTTCCCTTCTTGAAAAGTTGTTTTTAAGCAATCTCGACACCTCCTCGACACCTGGCTTATCTGTCGAGCTCTTCAATTGATTTTTATCGCAATCTCAACACCTCTCGATAGCTAGGTGGATCGATCGAGAAAGTTCCTGTCCCCTCGATAACATCTCGATAGCTATTCGATCCATCGAGGTCTGCTCAATAGCTTCTCGACATCTCCTCGATCGATCGAGATCCTCTTGCATGCATTGTTTTTCACATGTTTTGCATCTTTCTTTTATCTTGTCATCCATAGTATCTTGTTTCATTACATTCATGCATTTTTATGGATTCTTTGTGCCCCTTGATCATCTTTATATGTCTTGGGTGAAGCGTTCTAGCTTCTTGTACCCTTTTTCAATCATGACAAAAAGGGGGAGAAAGTGTGGAGAATATGTGGTTTCTTTTTAAGATTCTATATGTTAGGGGGAGAAATACATGCCCTTGTAAGGGGGAGTTGTGTTTCATCTTGTTAGGGGGAGTGCTTACTTCCTTTTTCTTGTACACCGGTCTTGTGACCATGTTTACATACATTGTGCTTATCTTTGATATTTTTATATATATATATATATGTCTTCTTCACCTACCTTTACATGTGTTGTTTCTTTTTTAGCTTTATACACATGTTTCTTTAATTGTATGCAATCTATTATTTCTGTCTCACACTAAGATGCCTTGATGAGTTTTGTTTAAAGTGTTTCAGAAATACAGGTTGTCAAAGTCTTCTTGCCATAAACTCTCTTCTTGCAAAGTTTTTCAAGAGTTTATGTTAGGATAGATTTTATTGTATTCAACAAGTGAATATGAGTTGAGTGATTTATGATTTCTCTCATATGTTCATTTGTTTGTTGTGGTTTTGTCACGGATTGCCAAAGGTGGAGATTGTTAGGACACATGTGATTTGATGTTAGGAACATATGTCAATATTTTATGTAATTGGCTTATCCTTTGACAAAACGCACTTTACTTGTATTTGGGTAAATCTAGAATGTGTTTAATACTTCAAAGAACAAGAGTTCAAGTCTAGTATTGAAGCCATGCAAGTCTGTCTAAGAAATAAGTGAAGAAGTACTGATTCATTAAAGCTCGACAGCTTCTCGACAGATAGCTATCTATCGAGGTTTAATGAAGCTCGACAGATACTATCTATCGAGGTATCTATTGAGGTTACGGGAATTCAGATTTCCAAATCTGATTTTCGGCCCATGCTTATGTATTTGTGTAGGGTTTCTTTTCTCACAACCCTAGACATATATAAGGCTTATTTTAGAGGCCGTCACATAAGAGAATACAAGGAGAACATATGCAAAAGGTGACCGATACCTTATTCTCTCCAAAAAGAAGCAACTGTGTTTTTTGCGCCTTAGGGTTTTGTAACCAAGTGCTTCTTGATCTTCATTGTTGATGAAGTGAAGAATTTTGCAGCCAACAACCTTCTCTAGTTGGTGATTTAAGCCGCGTATTGGGATCCGCGCAATTGGTTAGTCACGTACTGGGATTCGTGCATCAAAAAGGGTGGCGTTCATATATTGAAGAGTTCAGAGGTTCTGAAGTGGTAGAAGGTTTCTGCTGTGAGTTCATCTACGGGGATTGTAGAGTTTAGGGACAAAAGTTTTGTACAAGATCTGAAACTTCTCTTTACTATAGAGGATTGCTTTTCGGGAAGGTTTCCCCATAGGTTTTTTATTGTGAGACTAGTTTGTTTCATTGGTTTTCCTGGGTCATCATATCTTGTCTTATTTATTTTTCCGTTGCATGATTTTGACATGATATTGTTGTTTGTTTGTTTTAACAAGTTTTATTCATAATTAATCTAATTAACAATTTTGATTTAAAACTTGTTACTTCTATTAACCGGGGTCTAAATTTTCCAACATACTTCATTCATGAGAGATAACATGTAACCTTGGATTCTAGAACAAAGAATAGAAAGCGTACCTTGATGCAGTGAAATTCAAAACAAAAGATCAGAAGTACTTGGGAACACTTTTAATCTTCACTCCAATTCCACTAATGCCCAAAAAGTGTTGTCTCTCAATCAGTACAAGGAAGAAAATAAGAGAGTGGCTTTCTCTCACACATACACACCATTTCACAATGATTGCTCTTTATCATGTTACTTATAAAATTCTGTATGTTTCTCTCTTTATATCTAACTGATTATCTAATTGGGGTAGTTTTTTGGGCCTTTCCAATTGGGCTTAAGTGTGTGGCTTGGAGTGGGACCAAAAGGGACCAATAAGACACTAGCTCCAATGGGCCTTGGGCTTTTCTGTCAACTCTTGACAAGTCCAAAATTACCATTAACTATATTTAATACCACTATATAAATATAGTTGCACTCTAGGCCTTATCTATAAACTATATCCCAAGACTTTATTGTACATGCAATCCCTTCATAAAATATTCGTAGTAATACAAAGTCATGAATGTAGACTGCCACTTTGAAGATTACTACTTCTTAATCCTTGAGTACTCGGTTTAATCCTTTAAATTATTCATTATATATTTATGAAATCCAATTCCATAAATATATACTTTAGTAACTCCTTACTAAGTGGTTGGGCCCAACTCTCTGAATAACCAAACCTATTAAACTTATCTCAAGGGAATATTTTGTATCTCCGTTAAAAGACTATGAATTCCATCTTGAGAATATATGTTCCATCAACACTAAATGTGGCTGCCCAACATACTGAGGTTTTGATCGTGTCTTATAGATCTCACTCCTGATATATCAAAGCAACCTAGATCTCATGATCAAGTGCATTATTTTCTCAAGATTAAGAGTTCATGTAAATAGAAGTCATGAGATTTATTATTCATTTGACAGTCGTTAAGAGAATAATAAATCTCACAGCGGTCCAGTTCAATATGTCTTAACTCTTAAAACATATCAACATACCAACTAGAAGTCTTCACTTCTATGATCAAGACAAATCATCTTAGTTGATATGTTATAGTCTTCGCAGATAAAATGTCCAATTTCATTACCGACTACTAGACGTGGCAAAACGGGTGGGTCGGGTCAATCGGGTTTGCGGGTGAAACAGGTCATTTTTAAACGGGTTAATCGGGTTGCGGGTCAATCGAGTTGTGGGTCGAGTCGGGTTTACCCGTATTTTCAAACAAGTTTTTTTTTTTTTTTTTTTCAATTACAAAAACAAATCAATGACAACCTGTTTAGAGAGAATGAATAAAATCAATTAAGCCACTTGTTAATATCCTTTCAATTTTGATAGTTTTGAGCATGATAAAAATTATTTATAGTCATAAATTCATGATGGAAAAAATCTTCAATTTAATAGTTCACTAGCAAAATGCATATAATTACAAGTTTACATCTTCAAAAAGAGATAGATCTTAAAATAAACAAAACAAGTAAGCCAGCAAAGTAGTAAGTTATTGATCTTCTTAAGTGCACATGTTCCTGTTGCATTTAAAATAATAGTAAAGTTAGATTAATTAGAAAAATAAACTAAACAAAAAAAGATTTAAAAAAAAACATAACACATTAAGTAAAGAAGAATAAGTAAATATTTTATAAGAATTACACCTCAATCTCAATCTACTCAACGTTGGTAGCAGATTCAGTACTGCAAATATTCATACTTGCAAATTGTAGCTGAAGTTGGCCAATTTCGTCAGCATCTTCATCTACAATACAATATTTTAATATAACTTAATGTACCATGAAAGCAAATCAATAAAGAATTAAAATTGTATAATTATGACTATAAAAAAATTAAATTACCTTCAAATCCATATAGCCAACTTTTAGTACACAACTTAGCTTCCACATTCTTAGGTAAAAGACGTGATCGATATGGAGTAAGAATTTTTTTTCCCAATGCTAAAACTTGATTCAGAAGTAACAGTGGTTGTCAGAATGCTCATGAGATCCTGTACCATTAAAGAAAGCTTTGGAAACCAATTGTAATGCTCTTTCCACCAAGAGAGAACTTCCAACTTTGAATTTTGCTTTTTGTTAAGTCTAGGCTCTTCTAAATACAAGTCCAACTGAGATTATTTTGTTTTGGCACCACGACCACTTTCATAATGATCAAATTCCTAATCATTAAAAAAATTTGCAATAAAAAATAATACCACACAACATTACAATCTTTATTATTAAAAAAACATAGCACAACATATACCAAACAAAATGCAATTCACTTACATCATCTTCCTTATCTTCTAATACAGCTCAGCTAAATCCTGAATGAGATATATATATATATATATATATATATTTTTTTTTATGGTTGTCTTGACTACTGATGAGTGATGACTCTTCACTTTTGACAGCCTTGGCCGGCCCTTGTTTTGTCTCTTGTGTAAGTTGTAACGTGTTGTAGGCAAGGCAAGCACAGAAGCTAGGCAGCCTAGGCTAGCTAGTTCTTATTGGTACTTTTGATGATTCTTTTTTTTTATTGTTTTGCTTGGTGGTACTTTTGATGAACTAAATAGTCATTTTTTATAATATATTAATTATTAGTTTCGATACTTTGTGCTTTATGAACCTAGTATCAGAACGTAATTAAAATATTTTTTTTAGCAAATTTTTTTAATAGGTCGGGTCACTAGTTATCTAGGTCGGGTCGGGTCGGGTTGACCCGTAAAAAAATCGGGTCGGGTCACGGGTCAACCCGTTTTTACTTCGGGTCAAAAAAATCGGGTTTGGGTCAGAAAATTCTGACCCGTATTGCCATGTCTACCGACTACGAACTACATTTTGAGTTTACAAGGAACTTGTGATTTATATCTTCTGTGACTAAATCACATAAATCACATACAATGCATCTCATGGACTATGATAATGTCCCATTAGTTCATTTATAGATAATCTCATATAATTAAACAATTTAATTATTTATGACATGCCAATAAATTGGATTTTAGGGTATAAACCCCAACAATAGTTCCCTTCCCTTTTATCAGTAATTTGCTCCCATCACCAAAGGTGACATTTCCACCTTTCTTGGACTCGAAAACCTTAAAGAGAGAGCGGTCTCCAGTCATGTGTCGTGAGCATCCATTGTCAAGGTACTACAAACATGTATCCATTACCTTGAATGCAGACTTCATCATAAAGCACACCTCATGCTTAGATGACAAATCTGTAGGAATGATGTTTTCTTTCATCTGCCATTTATGAATAAAGCCTTTAACCTTCACTCTTCTCAAATGAACTCCTCTGCACATTTTCATTTTGAGACAGTCTAGTTTCTTCTTTGTCACAATAAGATCTTTTTCAATAATCATCATGATGCTTTCAAATAAATTTTAGACTTGCATTTTCTAAGACACTCAATCAAATAAAGATTAGAAAAACAAGATGTATTTGAAACAAAAGATCTTTTCTTGCCGATTGCAGCCATGACAACAGGGGTCAATGGATCACATAGCAAAGATTAAAACCTAATCAGAGTATGCCTGCTTTGATACCACTTGATAGGCCAAGAATGAATTGGCCCCTTATGGTAAATTAACCAATTAATTAGCCAAGTGAATTAATTAAGTCAATTAACATGCAATATGCGTGGTAGCACAAAAAAATCACCAAATAACTAAATGTAGCGGAAAATAAATTTGACATAGGTGATTTGTTTACGAATGGGGAAAACCACTGAGGCAAAACCCCACCGGGTGAATTTAAGGTTACCACTTCTAAGAATCCACTATTATCAAAACAAGCGATTACAAGTAAAGGAATCCCAGTACCTTATACCAACCTTCAATTGAACCCTTACATACACAATTGGACTTGTAATTTAGTGACAATCTTTCCTTTCAATGCATGGCTCCAAGTACGTGACTAACCAAACGATGCATAGATCTCAATACGTGACTGACACACCAACTTGAGAAGGATGTTGGCTGCAAAGTTTTTCAATTCATCCAGACGATGAAGGTCAAGAAGCTCCTTGGTCACAAAACCTTACGACGTATAAACGCAGCAACTTCTTCAAGAGAAAGATGAACTAGGGCATATGTCTCCGGTCACAATATGCTTGCATAAAACCTTTGCATCAAGTTTCATCAAGTGAGACGGCTCTTAAAATAATCCTTATATATGTCTAGGGTTGTGAGAAAAGAAAACCTAAACACATAGCTTAGATATGTGTGAAAAACAGATTTGAAAAACAGATTTTCGTAATTCTCGATAGATACTGTTGTCGAGATTATCTGTCGAGCTTCACCTTTTAAATCTCGATAGATACATCTGTCGAGGTTTAAAGAATAGCACTTTTTCACTTGATTCTTGGACAGATTTGCATGGCTTCAATACTTGGACTTGGACTCTTGTTCCTTATAGTATTAAACACATCCTAGATCTACCCAATTACAAGTAAAGTGCGTTTTGTTAAAGGATTAGCCAATTCTAAATGACATATGTTCTTAACATGTTCCACATATGTCCTAACAATAATTATCATCCAAATTCACGAGTTCAATTTTGTCCATGTTTTAGTTAAAAGTCTCCATACACTTTTGACTTATGATTGGTAATAAAATCAAATTTAACATAGGTGACCAATCACATCATAAAAATCCAAAGATTGGTGATGACTCTATACATTTAACATTTCTTCTCCATATCCTAATAACATTTTCCCACGCCATGCAAAGAGCATGAGTGAACTCACATGCACTCAACCTGAGGGTTGGGGCTGAGATTCGGCATTGACACTTGAAGAAGAAGAAGAAAAAGAAGGAGAAGAAGTAGTAGAGCATTAAAGTTTCGGAAAAACATAAAAAAGAAAGTAGTATAAATAGATGTACTGATGTCTAATTTTAGTGGTGTTGTTGTTGTTTTTAATAAATCAATTGTAAAAAATTTTATATGCTAATTGTAGACACCCCATTTCGTCCCGACCTATATCCAAGCCCCTTGGTCCTAATGATGAGAAATCAAATCACTACCAAAATGATTAGCATTGTGTGTGGAACCCAATGAGGATGAAAAACTTAAACATGATTCAACACAGTCCAAACCTAAAGCCCAATTATGAAAATAGATAGGAAGCCCAAAGCTAAAGCCCAAAGGACAATTTTTGACCTAATTTGGCCCAGGCTTACAAAGAGTGCGTACGCCGGTTATATGATGCATACGCACCTAATTTGTGGCGTACGCACTCTCTAGACAAAAATCTTAAAATCACTCAATTTCCATTTTAATGAGATTCTAGGGCAAATAGCCTAATCAATAGGCTGCCCAAACATTTCATCAAACCCTAGCTACCCATTTCCCCTATAATACCCCCATTTTCAACATTCAAAGGGGTCAGAAAATTAAACCTTGCCAAAACTCTACCAAAATTCCCAGAGAATACCTAAACCTAGAGTTTTAAGGTTAGAAGGGCAAAAGGGCTGAGCATTAGATTGATCTTCAGATCCTTGTTAATTTGAAGGTAGTCTCTTTCTCATCCATATTTGAATTATAGTTTGGTTCAAGCTTGCAAATACAATTATTTAGGGCATCCCATTTCACGCTAAGCAAGTCACATGACTCATCCTCCCACACACATAGCTGCGGAAGTCGATTTCAGCCAAGGGGTCAGTTGAACTACATCTACGATGAGGAGATGTGTATCTTTTCCATGATCCACATTCTCCTTCTTAATTCTTGTTTCTATTATGTTTTTTGGTTGTTTTTAAGCCTTAATATGTTGTTTTGCATATGTATATTTCATACTGTGTCTTTAATTTCATGCATTTCTGCTGTATGTGTCAAGAACACGTAAGAACCCTAATCTGCCTTGAGATGTATACGCACAGGATAAGATGCATATGCGTCCATATCAGTGTATGCACTTTTCATGCAACTAGGGTTCTTGTTTTGGTTTTTTTTTTTTTTTGAAATCTACCATGAGTCTCAAGTGCGTACGTCAGTAGAAGAGTGCGTACGCACCCTTTTTATGGCATATGCCAATTTGGGCTCAACTAGATTTCTTGCATTTTCTGTTTCATTTATCATAAATGCATTGTTTTATTATCTTTCCTTATCTACTTTTACCCGTTTTTAATGTGTATATTATTTTTGTCTTTGTTTCCTTTCTTGTTTAACATTAATTGTAAAACAATAAAAATATTTATTTTTCTTTCCTTTTCTGTTTCCAAACCCTAATTCACTCACTCTCTCTTTTGTCTCATACAATCTTTAATTTTGATTCAAACTCAATAATTCAACTAAAAGTCTTAGAGATAAATAAGGCAAACATTTCAAATACAAAATATTTAAATAATTTCTAAACTTAAAGTCAAGAGTTATTTATCATTCAATTCATTTGAGAATTAGCTATTCAAATATAAGAAAAGTGTTTCAAAGGTGGCTTAATACAATTAAGGTAATTGATTCGATTTTAACTGGTAACATCAGAAGTCAAGTCAATCAAACCCTAATTATTTAAATCTCTTTAAGCCTTAAAAGATGCAAGCTCTTAATGTCAAATCAAGACAACTCAAGCCTAATAAAGGGAAAACGCACATCAATTAATGACAATTCCAATTCAATTAATAACTCCTTCCCATAAGACTTAAATATCCTTTGGAGTAAGACTCGTAACTCTGTTTGGTATCCACATGCATGTGCCCACACACATGCATGATTGGTTATACACATGCACACACTTGGATGTTGTTGTTACGCCTTCTTTCACTCACATGTTTATATGCTTGAATGTTCACATGTCTTTATCTCTACCATGCTAGCATGTTGATTTTGTTGCCTATCACCTTGCCTCTTTGCTCACTTGTCTACATCGCTTTACATAATTGTCTCACATGTCCAGTAGACTATACCTAGGTCTAGATGTAGATGCATACTTTTGAACCTCTAGGATAAATCTACATCCTGTCCTAAATAAGCAACGATATATGAAGGCTAGCTATGGTTGGGGCAAGCTTGGGGTGTCTAACCTCTTCTCATCCTGTACCCTAACTCCGGACCTTGTATGGTAGAAAGACCTTTATGGAGTCATTTCTTTGGTTCCTGGACCTATAACTAGGTGGCGACTCCTTTGCCTCTTTTTAGGAGGTATTGCATACTCTCGGGCTCACGCCAATTTGAGCCTAAAATCGCTTCTAGGGATATTAACTTGGATGGAAAAATATGGCACAATGTGAAAAGACCTAATTGTCCATCTTCTTAATACCTTAAAAACAAATGAGAAATTACACTTTACCACTCTAAACTATGCTCCTAATTACACTTTGCACCCTAAAATTTAAATTTCCATCCAAGTTAACCATAAACTTATTGTTAGGGTGCAAAGTGTAACAAGAGTAATAGTTTAGGGTGCAAAACGTGCATTCAAAAGGTTTATGGTGCAAAGTGTAATATGAGGTATAGTTCAGGGTGGTAAAGTGTAATTTTTCCAAAATACATAAACAAAGTTCAAAGTTTAAAACTTACAACTCACAACTCACAACTCACAAATTCTAAGTTAAACAACTCAAAACATACATAATGTCTCAATAAACAAAACAAAGCAAATAACAATGTTTCAAACAACTCCATAAACACACTAAATCATCGAGAACAAAGTTTTGGTTATCTTGGATGGGTTCCTCAAAGTATAGTTGATCATTGTAAACAACATTATTGTCATTGTTAGCAGCCACATGGCCCGCATTATTCATTAGATAATCATCAAAATCTCTTAATGTTGCATTTGGAGGTTCATTCACTTCATTTTCATTTCCATCACCAGACTCAGATTCATCACTAATAGTATGAACTTTTTTATCATTGTCACCTAGCCTAAAAAAAATATGGAAGTTTATATTTAAATTTTTATCAATTTGGGCTGGGCGCTAATCTGTTTATTATATATTTTTCTTTTATCAATTTGGGGCATTTGGGCTCCATTTGGAGACCAAAAAAAATAAAAATAAAAATTTGAACTTTCCTTTATATCATAGGATCTTTAGTATCGCTATGGAATCAAGATTTTATAAGATCCTAAGATACGGATCGAGATCTTATACAGATTTGACCTTAGTAGAGATCCTAGTGAGATCCATGATGGTTTAGAGATGTCGGATCTTAGGATCGTAAGATCTTAAAATCCAGATCGGGATACTAATAACCATGGGTATACCATCTTAATGTTGGGGTTTCCTCAACCAAAAAAAAAAAATAAATCTCAATGTTGGCTGTCGCTGTACAAATGCACCTGCACATAATTGCACCCACCCTCGTGTATTAGAAAAATAGAAATTTCACCATCTAATTAAGAAGGCAATTGAAAATCATCAAATGATAAATGATTAAAGGTTTAGGGAGTGGGCCTCTCGATCGGCATATATGATTCCTAAACAACATTAGCAACTTGGTACAACTTGCATGTTGATCAGCCCAGACCATGATCTACTCTTTCAATTGACTCTAGTTCCTCCCAAACAAAAAACAAAACTATTTCAATTGACTTTCTCTTTGCCTTTTATCCCTTTAATTAATTATTATTATTTTACCTCCACTTTCACCATTATTTCTCAAAAAAAAAAAAAAAAAAAAAAATTCACCATTATTTCTCTCTTGGTGTCACCTCACCATTAATTAATGACAATTACACAATTATTTATGGATCGGCGTCTTGGCAACGCACGACATTCGTGAACTGTTATTGTTTTATACTGGCTGATGTCTCTTAATTAAGATATATGTTTTAAAATATTTCACAAGAAATATCACTAAATATTTAAATATTTGAGTAAATTGACAAATATTTAAATTATTTTTATACATTTTTTTTTGTGTTTTATTAATTTACTTTTGTCTTTTTCTGAACTTTGTTTTAATTGTTGCAGAATCAATTAAGTAAACCTTAGAAAAAAAAAAGAGGTTAAAATTTCATTTTATATATAAATAATAATACACCAATTTAGGCTACTAAAATGTTGAATTCAGATATATAAAAGTTGGTCTATTGGGATTGTAGAGTCTAGGTTTAAAGTTTTATCCTTGATCGTAAAATTTCTCTTATTAATGGTTGATCGTTCATTTGGAAAAGGTCTCCTTGTATTGGTTCTTTTTCTTCGGAAGGCTTTTCCTTGGGTTTTTCATGTCTTTACCGTCACCGATATCATATAGCTATCTCGTATTTATTGTGATTATTTGCTTTGTGATTGGTGACGGCATATGCTCATATTTCTATAATTGATGAAAATTTAATAGACTAATTTGACTCAATCGAACTTAATTGATGTCCGCTGCATAATATACATCAGTAGTCTAAAATCTAAATAACCTAACAACATCCAATAATTTCATGGCCATGTGGTCTACTGGGATCACCTTAGATTTTAGTTTACGTGGAGTATAATTCATATCCCATTTTATGTGGGTGTTACCCAATGTATGCGTGTATAATCCAATGTATGCGTGTATAATATTAGCGAGGATTTCAAAAGCATGACCCTTCAACTTCCTACATGCTCCACACGTGTGCTAGATTCTGGCAAGTCACCACTCGCGAGTCAGTCGCGAGTTGCCTCTTGATGCACACACTTGATCAATTCTTCACACTCTCTCACACACAACCCTTACATTATTCCCACCTAAATACAGGGTTTCTAAATGCTGAATTACAAGCAAATTTGGCACAGAATAAAGCCAACACATAGTTGAATAAATTCAACTTTACACCATATATATATAGCATCCTCTCGAGGAAGAACCATTTGATCTTACTACCAGAGATATGGGTTCGGAGTTAAGGTACGGTTTTCGGAAGGTGTTAGGCACTCAAAACTGCCCAACCCTAACGTTGGCTTCCTCTTATTGTGTCTTATGTTTTAACCCTATTAAATGCACACTCAATGTTGTTATTCTAGACTCACACACACACTAACATTCATCTAACATGGCATCAAACATCCCAAAAAGACCTAATCATATATTTATCATGGCAATCAACCAAAGCCTAACATACATCTAGCATACATGTCAACCAACCTAGCATTCATCTAGCATGGTATGGCATAAAACCTAGCATATATCTATCATCATGTCATCATACATATTACATCGTTCAAGACAAAAACAAAACAAGGCAGAAAGATAGGTATAGAAAATAAGCATAGATCATCACATGTATTCTAAGCTTTTAGACATGACATCAATCATCAAACAAACATATTTCACCATTAAAAGGCATGACTTACCTTACTTACACGCATCAACTCAGCACCTATGGCATCATGCATGAACATGTGAATGCGTGTTCATGATATCAAAACAAGAAAACACAAAATAAACCCTAATTCTAACATGTGGAAAGCAAACAAGCAATTAAAAATGTGAAACAGAAGCTTAAAAGCATAACATATGAAAAAGGATCTAAAACAGAAGTATTGCATATGAAAACAGAAGCAAAAATAGATAAAATAAAATTAGGGTTTCTAGGCAGGATCATGCGCACACATAAATAAGCTTGCATACGCATAATTTAGCTTGCACACGCAGCCAAGATAATGCGCACGTGGGTTTCAGTCTGGAAACCCTAGCAACACATTAGAACTTCAAAACACTAAATCTAACATCCTAACATGCTTTTAAAACATAAAACTATGTAAACCTAGACTACATAAACATATTAAACATAAAACAAGTAAAGAAACAAACAAAAATAGAATTAAACTAAAGAAAATAAAAGAAAAAACTTAGAACTATACCTCAAAGAAAAAAAAAACTCTTCAAGCTTGATTTTTTACCGTTCCCCTCAGTCAAATCTATTCATAATCAATAAAAAGAGTGATTATTAATCTTAAACTTGAAGATCAAGGCTAGAAAAAGCCCTAATCAAAAGAAAATTGACTTGAGGATGTTTTGTGAAAAACTCCCTCTTTGATTCACTATTTCTAGTGAATCTTAGTGTTTTCCTATGAGATTTCTATGTTTTTGAAAAGGTACCATGTATGGCTATTTATATTGAGAAAATAGGGGTTTAGAATGACTTCCAGACGATGTGGGATTCATTCCAAACCTCAGCATTAATGCAGAAAACTTGTCTTATTTATGTTTCTGGAATTCGCCATTCGTGCGCAAGATCGTGCCTGCGTGTGCATGATCATGGTTGCATACACAGGCTGATTCCTGCGTGCGCATGCCGAGGGTTCCTTTGGTTTTCTTTTTCAAAAATAGATTTATTTGCTCATTAAAAGTTAA
Organism: Notholithocarpus densiflorus; assembly: GCA_030021035.2. Taxonomy (NCBI): domain Eukaryota; kingdom Viridiplantae; phylum Streptophyta; class Magnoliopsida; order Fagales; family Fagaceae; genus Notholithocarpus; species Notholithocarpus densiflorus. The sequence goes on along the minus strand of JARYZH020000440.1, from coordinate 36,098 downwards.
CATTTTCATTTTAACATCTCTTAATTCAATTTAACATCTAATTCAGCTCTAAACCAACATTGAGTCTTAGAGTTTTAGCATCATTGGGGAATGGGGGCCCGAGTCATAAGAGTTACAAAATGCGGTGTCTATAAATGCCCCTCTTTTGATTTGGAAGCTTCGCTAACAAAATCAAAAGAATAAGAGACAAAACATTTTTTTTGTACGTATGGCTTGGGCGCAACCCACGCACACAACACATATCACGCATACATGGGACAAGGTGTAACTCCGAAGAGTTGAATGGGATTTGTATGTCTGAATTCCCACCTTTGTTACTTGGGAAATGAGCAATGACAGGTTTAATATCCCAAAACCTATTTTTCCAATTGCAAGCAAAAGGCAAGTGACTCACTATCCTAAAGTCACTTAAAAAGAAAAACAAACAAGGCCAATGGCCGCAACCATCAACCAAACAAACAAGGGTGCTCTTACAAGCTTAAAAGGATAGATATCTGTGGTGTCCATCTAGGGCTCTTGCCTCAAACTTCTCCGAGTGGCTTGCGTCTCTAAGTAATACTTGTCTTCTCCATCTTTATCTCTACCTGTTCTAGTGAGGCTTTTGCCTCAGTGTGACTATGGTTCTATCTCTATCACTACCTCTTCCACTGTGCCTGCATATTCAATTCCCTTGAGATATGTGCACAATTTCTGTATTATGTGCCTGCATGTTCGATTCCCTCGAGATATGTGCACATATTCAGTATTTTGACTTGCTTGACTATTTTTTGGATGAAAGATCTACTAGGGATGCTGAAGAACTCACTGGGGAGTATACTTCTATTAAGGAGTATTTTGGTGATGATTCTGACCTACCATGAGGTCTTGATGGTGTACGACCCACTGGAGGTAGCTTACTGGGGATTTCTTGATGGTGTGTTGCTCACTGGGGAACCTTCCTCCACGGGGGAATAATTATCATCTTCTTTCTTGTGACTCATTGGAGATTGATGTTGACTCCACCTTTGAGAGGGTTTTACTAGGCTCCATTGGGGAAATTTTATTTTGCAACTCTTGAGGGGGTTGCGTTCTGTGTCTTAGACCCATGGGGGAGTTTGTCTATGATATTGGATTTACTTAGGATTTAGTTGATGATCTTGACTCACAGTGGAGTTTTCATGATGATTTTTTTATCCACTGAGCGATGTTTTTGATGCTTTCAATCCACTAGGATATTTTTGAGGGTTTCGATTCACTAGGGATACTTTTGATGCTTTTGACCCACTGTGGATGCTTTTTAGAATCTTTGTGTTCCCTGCCTACTAAGGGCATTTTTCTGTCATTTATGGATGTATTTTTAAAATTTTTTTTTGCACTTCTAGCCTTCGAGGAACTTCATGGGGATATTTGAAATTTTTTTTTTTTGCTAACTACACATAGTTTAGCGGGAGGCCTAAACTACATGTAGTTTAGCCATCAGGTATGTTCCCACCTCTTTATTTTTTTCTCGAATGGTTACCAACTATTTCTTTTCCTTTTTAATTCTCTTCATCTTCCCTCATCTATTCATATTCTCTAACTCCCTCTACAAAAGCTTTTTGCCTCTTTCTCATTCCCTCACAATCTGACCCTCATCTTCTTCTTTAATCTCAACTTCTCTCTCAAACTCTCTCATCTCATTCAATGGCACCCAAGTCCAAGAAGAGTTCCTACATCCTCTCCATTGATGCCTTCCATCTTACCCGCTAGGATGGAGCGGTAAGGCTGACGACGGCTCCTCACTTGACCTACAGATCATAACAACACCTTTTGGAAGGTGCAAGGGTTAGATCGGTGAGTTTTTCAAACTTTTCTCATTTTCCTTTAATCTTCCATTTTAATATGATTTTAGGCCTGTAAATGCTTGGGTTTTGCTATAGGATGAGTTTAGATGAAAACTTAACACTTTAAGAGTGGTAAGAACATGTTTAGGTTGAGTTTTGATGGAGAGAACTTTGAAAATGTTGAAGAACACTCCTTTGTGTTCGTTCTTGTGTGCGTAGGTTTGGGCCTACGTGAGCAGACATGTTCTTGCACGCGCACCCTGTATTCATGCGTATGTAGGCTTGTTCTTGCATGCATGTATTTGTTCTTCAGTTTATGCGTGGGTAGGTTCCATACTGCGTACTCGTGCAAAATTCTGCGTACGCAAGATCCTTCCTGGGCACGCATGGCACTAGGTAGAACCCCTAGTTTGGGCATTTTAGCTCATTTTTCATATGTTTTTCATCTATTTTGCAATTCTAACATCATTCTTCACCATTTTTGCATTTGACAGTATGTCCTATGTCCTATCTCATCCTATTGTGAATCCAACATCACTTTCCCACCATTATTTTCACCTAATCATGAATTTAATCCCATTCTCTTCTTGTAGGTTTCGGCCCATATTCTGGTAGGGGAAGTACCAGCCAGGTGTTAGTGTGGTGCAACATCCTTGTCAAGGAGACTCGGGGCCACATCCGTGCTGTGGGTTTTGAGCTCGTCATCCACCTGATGCTTAAGAGGTCTACCAGTGCTATCTTAGCATAGACCCTAGCTGAGAGGTGGTGGGACACTACCCACACCTTCCACATTGTTGACTAGGAGATGACTATCACCCCCCTCAATGACTTCCACTGCATGACTGGCTTGCGGTTTGATAGGGTCCTGATTAGTTTGAAGGATGAGTTGGGCACTCGGCTGGGTGCAGAGCTACTCATGACAAGGTATGCTACTGAGATGATTCACTATATTGATCTTAAGGCGGACTTCATGCACTATCCATAGGGGACGGCTGAGGAGTGCATCTGGATGGCTAAGGTCTTTTTGTTGTACTTGTTGGGGTTATACTTTTTCTCCAATGGTGGGTAGACAGTGTTCATGAGGTGACTAGCCCTCTTCTGGGATTTTGAAAGGGCTTAGACTACCAACCAGGGTAGGTATGCTTGGCCTACTTTTACTCCTCCTTGGACACACTCAGCCGGGGGACTGCCCCAGCTAGTGGGGCCTTGAAAGCTCCTTGATGTTAGTTTCTTTCCCTTTTCTCTTGTCGCTCATGCATTCCCATCCTTATGGTCACATATCCACATGCCATCTAGGTTATGACTATGTATCACATTCTTGCTAATTATATTCATACCCGTAACATCTTGCGAACTATCATCATGCAAATTGTCATATCTGAATTTTACAAACTGTCATCTTGCAAACTGTAACATAACATCTTGCAAACTGTCATATCTGAATCTTCCAAATTGTCATCTTGCAAACTGTACCATAACATCTTGCAAACTGTCATCTTGCAAATTGTTATGTCCTTTTAGAGTTGGGTCGTGGAGTATGGTCTTATTACTGGGGGGACTTCGGTGGACTTGAAGAGTTTTACCTCAATTCAGGCCCACCTCGATTTGCTTTCTCGATGATGTAAGTTAGGAATATATTGCTTTACCCTATTTGCATGCTTCTTAGGATTCTCTTTCTAACCCAATGTCTTGTCACAAATTATGTGAAGCCCCTGGGCTGGTGCTGATCTTGTGGCAGACTTGACTTGGAGGCAGCTGCTATCGTTGCTTCTAGTCTTTCCTAGTCCCTTGAGGGTGGTGGACTAAGGGTGATCTATTTGTCGGAAAGGGTGTGCTATCAGCTAGCAGGTGAGGATGTGCCTCAGGTTCCTATGGACCTTCTAGTGTTCATGCTTGCTCCTCGCTTTATAATGAATGTGGAGTACAACCTGTCGGGGCCAGGCATCCCTTTCACTGAGCAAGTCACAACTGAGCTAGACTATGACGAGTTCAGTGGGACTCGCCTTATGTCGTCCCTCATTGCTGCAGTATATGTTCTTGCTTATCTCATTTTTCTTTGATCAGTCATCATTTGTATTCTTGTATGTTAATGACATTTAAATGAAACACCTGTGTTAGGAGGGCCCTGCTGCTGGTGCTCTTATTAATCTTCCACGTTTTCCTTGGTCGGTCTATGCCTACGAACCTGATGGCTTTGCTCAAGAGTGTCCTATTGGGCACAACACAAATGTCATGGGCTACCGTTTTCTTGATGGCACATGAGCGGTGAGTTTTCTTTCATCCTTGTTCTCTTTTCTTTCTATACTTGCATCCCAACACTTGTTCTAATTTCCTTTCCTTCAAAATTCAGGCCACTGTTCAAGAGCATAAGGAGCTCGTTTGGATTGCGGAAAACCTCAAGCTGAAGCTGATTGAGTATTCCCAACAATTGTACTGTGGTAAGGACACTGGTGATGATGGTGGTGATGGTGGTAGAGGTTCAGAGTCAACTCCGAGATATCAACTGAGGAAGAGGCGCTTCCAAAGACCCTGCAAACAGACAGACGTAGACACTGACACAGCATAACATAGCGTACTTTCTTCTTTTCTTTGTTGCTTTTATTATTTTTCTTTTTAGCACACATGCTTGCACTTTAGATTTGGTTTGAGACATTGGGTTGTATTTAAAAACATCTTTTCATATTTATGCTTTTATTTGGGATATGTACTGAAATTACAAACTTGTAGAAACTTTATGCAATTCTGCTATTCTGGGAACTTTGTACTTGAATAGCGCCTTGAGTAGTCCTTTAGGCTGTAAAACTTACAGGAGTAGCTTTTGGGAGAAAAAAATACTCAAAACAAGAGAAAACTTGGTTCTGCCTGCCTTCCTTCATCTCTTCTAGTTCCAAAGAGGCTCTCACTTCTTTTGATCCCTTTCGCATCTTTCAAAATGAGTGAACCTTTCTCTCAATCCTTAATTTTTCCTAGGTCTTTGACCTAGCAGGATTCCTCTAACTTTTGAATGAATCGCCTTTTAATTTTCAACCCATTGAAGCTCCTTGTATCATCTTTGAGCTTATTATTATTATTATTTTTTTTTCTCTCTCTATTTCTCTTCCTTTCACTCACGCCTTCTCTTCTTCTCTTTTACCTCTTCCAAATATGGCCATATGAGAGGCTCCAATTGTTTCATCCGACTTCAAGACATAGGAAATGAGTTATTGTCATCATTTTAATTTAAGCAATGAGAGAACCATCCATTTATTATCTTTACTTATTGTCATCATTTTTCTTTTTCTTTTTCGTTTCTTTTTTCCATGCCATGTAATTTTTGCCCATAACATCCTTTGAGGAATTTTTACCATGCCCATGGTCTTTGTCCCTATCTATTGCCTGTAGATTGCGTTTTCGGGTTTTCAACCTAGCGGGGTCTTTTTGCCTTAATTTTTGCCTAGGTTGCCCTTTCAGGTTTTCAACCTAGCAGGCTTTTTTCTTTTTTTCTTATCAAATGTGGTATCTTCGGAGTCTATCCATGTTGGTTGGGCGAAGCATCTCTTTTCCAACCAAATTTGTAATTCTTGTAGCACCTCCTAACATGATCTTCTCGATAATAAAAGGCCTAGACCATCTTAGCTTAATCTTTCCACTTGAATTAAAAGTTTTACCCCTAAGCACTTTTAGGACCAAGTCCTCTTCTTTAAGGTTTCCAGGTTTTACCTTTTTTTAAAATACTCAAGTTATCCTCTTTTGGTATCCTTGTACATGGTATTATGCCCTAGCTCTCTTCTCATCTATCAAAGCCAATTGGTCATGTCTTTGTTTTACTCAATCTTCCTTTAGGACCTTTCTTTTTGCTAGTATTCTCAAAGATTGTATCTCTACTTCAATGGGAAGTACTGCTTTACTACAATAGACCAAAAAGTAAGGGGTTGCCCTAGTTGATGCACAGATAGAAGTTCTGTAATCCCATAAGTCAAATGGGAGTTTCTTAGCCCAATCCTTGTATGTCACTACCATCTTGGCTAGGATGTTCTTGACGTTCTTATTAGCTACTTCTACGGCCCCATTGGTTTGTGGTCGATATGGTGAAGACTTGTGATGCTTAATGTTATATAGTTCCATGATTATTCTAACCTCTCCCTCAAAGTGGGAACCATTATCAAAGATAATCTCTTAGGGGACTCCATACCGACAAATGATGTTATTCTCTATGAATCGGGCCACATGCTTGGCTTTTAATATGGATTAGGAGGCCGCTTCCACCCACTTGGTGAAGTAGTCAATTGCCACTAGGATGTATTTGTGTCCATTTGAGGCCTTAGGCACTATTCTTCCAATCACATCTATGCCCCAGATTGAGAAAGACCATGGAGAGGTCATGTTGTATAGCTCACTATGTGGCACGTAAAAATGGAAAATATAACTTTTTAAATAAGAAAAAATCTATTTTTGGAAATAAAATGACCAAAGTGGCCCTCGGCCTGCGTACATGGGTCGCGGCTTGCGTATGCGGGCCAAAGCATGCTTACGCAGGCCAAAGCATGTACTTTTCAATATTTTCAATAAGATGAATTCTGATTTGGCTTACTTTGATGTGTTCTATAACATTGAAATTCTGCACTTAAATGATTCAAATGAATTTGAAAATGAAATTAATAAACAATTGGAAAAGAAAATTGAACCTATGGAACCAACTCTTGAAACTATTAATTTGGGCAATGATGAGAATCCACACTTAATTAAAATTGGCTCAATTCTAAATGAAAAAGAAAGAAAAGATCTTCAAGAACTCCTCATGGAATTTCAAGAGGTGTTTGCGTGGTCCTTTGAAGATATGCTTGAAATTGACCTCGAGATAGCTCAACATCAAATTGATACTCATGACCACGTGGTGCCCGTCAAACCAAATTTAAGAAGAATGAGGACCGAATGGCTCTTAAAGATCAAAGAGGAAGTCACTAAGCAATTAAATGTAGGGTTCATCAAACCCGTACACCAAGCTGAATGGATAGCCAATGTCATGCCCGTACCTAAGAAGGATGGAAAGGTAAGGATGTGTGTGGATTTTAGAGACTTGAATAAGGCATGCCCTAAGGATGACTTCCCTCTCCCTCACATTGATGTCTTGGTGGACAACATGGTGGGAAGTTCCTTGAATTCTTTCATGGATGGTTTTTCGAGATACAACCAAAACAAGATGGCTCCTAAGGATATGACCAAAACCACTTTCACTATCGAATGGGGAATCTATTGTTACACGGTAATGTCGTTTGGCCTCAAGAATGCTGGGGCAACTTACCAAAGGATGGCTATGACCTTGCTATATGATATGATGCATAATGAGGTAGAGGTGTGTGTTGATGACATGATAGTAAAGTCCAAAGATAGAGAAAACCACACCATAAACTTGAGGAAGTTCTTCAAGAGGATTAAAGAATATAGATTGAGGTTGAACCCATCCAAGATTAAAGCCATATTGGAGATGCCTCCACCCAAAAGTGAGAAAGAGATAAAGGGTTTCTTGTGTCGACCACAATACATTAGTCTATTCATTGCCAAGCTCAATTCCACTTTTGAGCCCATCTTTAAACTCCTAAGGAAGGAAGAATGAACCACATACATGGAACGAAGAGTGCCAAAAAGTCTTTGAACTTATCAAGGAATATCTCCTCCACCCACCTATCCTAGTGCCTCTATAACATGGGAAACCCTTACTCCTATACCTTTCCATCATAGGGGATGCGGTCGGAAGTATGCTTGCACAAGAAGATGATGAGTTGAATGAGAGGGCCATATACTACTTAAGCAAGAGGTTCCATGATTAGGAGACTAGATACACTCGCATTGAAAAGTCATGTTTTACACTTGTTTGGGCCGTACAGAATTTGAGACATATCTTTCTACCCTTCCAAATATGGGTGGTAGAAAGAATGGACCAACTAAAGTATCTCTTTGAGAAGCCCACTTTAAGTGGAAGATTGTCGAGATGGTTGATTTTATTGGCAGAATTCGATTTGAAGTATGTGCCTAGAAAAACTATCAAAGGGAGTATCGCGTCAGATTTTTGTGCCTAGAATCCCATAGAGGGGGGGGGGGGATGGTAAAGAAGATTTTCTAGATGAGGACATTTTGGATGACGAGTTAGGGTTTAGGGTTTAGGATTTAGGGTTTAGGGTTTAGTAGGGTTTAAGGGTTTTAGGGTTTAAGGGTTTAAGGGTTTAGGGTTTAGGGTTTAGGCGTTTGGGGTTAGGGTTTAGAGTTTAGAGTTTGGGGTTTGGGGTTTGGGGTTTGGGGTTTAGGGTTTAGGGTTTCGAGTTTGGGGTTTGGGGTTTGGGGTTTAGGGTTTCGGGTTTCGGGTTTCGGGTTTCGGGTTTAGGGTTTAGGGTTTTAGGGTTTTAGGGTTTAGGGTTTAGCGTTTAGGTTTAGGGTTTAGGGTTTAGGGTTTGGGACATTTCTAGTCATTTTTTAGATTTATGTGGTATTTTGGTCATTTTAGAGATTTCGGTAGTAACTTTGTCACTTGATTAGCGAGGATTTCAAAAGCATAACCCATTTTGTAAGTTCATATCCCATTTTATGTGGGTGTTACCCAATGTATGCGTGTATTATCCAATTTATGTGCGCGTTACCCAAAATGTATATACTTTTTTTTTTGAGGAAAAAACCATTATTCATGAAAGAGATGAATTTACATCAAAATATTGTGTCACTAAGGAAGTATTATGGGGATCTTCTCTCCAAATTACGTAATTAGAAATAGAGTTAGCAAATCTAGCTAAAGAGTGCATCTCGAAGTAATCAGATGACACATTAGAAAAAACCATTGCGGAGACTAACCACCAGCATCGTATTTTCATATGGGTTTGGTGGCTGTGGTGATGGTGGTGGTTGATTTTGGCTATGGTAGTGGTGGTGGATGATTTTGACAGTGGGTTTGTGGATTTTGGTTGTAGTGGTGGTGGATGATTTTGGCTTTGGCAGTGAGTTTTGTGTATTTTGGCTATGAGTTTTGTGGTTTATAGTTGTGGTTGTGGTTGTGGTTGTGGCAGTGGCAGTGACAGTGGGTTGTGGTTGTCATGGCTAGTGGTTTGTGGTGACTGGTGGTGATGGGGTTGTGATTGTGGTTGTTGTTTTGTTTTTGTTTTTGTTTTGTTTTTTTTTTTTTTTTTCTATGTTGTGTTGTGGTTGCCAAAGTAGAGTGGTGGTTGTGGCCGGTGGTGGTGGTGTTTGTGGGTGTGGATGTGGCTGTGGTTGATGGTAGAGGTGATTGTGGTTGGTGCTGTAGATGTTTTCTGGGAATGGGGTATATTATTTTATTGTAGGGGATATATTATTTTATTGTGATGTTTATATTATTTTATTGTGTTGAAAGCTAAAATAGATCTACTACGGCAGCATATATATAAGTAAAATAGATAAAATAACTTTTGGTGGAGCTAAAAAGCTAAATTTTTAGCTCCACTGCTGTGAATGCTCTAAAAGCTACTTAAACTTAGGGTTTTAAGATCCCCATTAAATAAATAAAACGTAATATTCGTGCAAATAAAACAAATTGTGGAATCAAACTTCTACAAGTAATATTTTTTGAAATGCAAATTAAGCTATTAGAAAATCTCCATTTATTAACAAAAAAAAAAAAAAAAAAAAACCTATTCGTGTGGGATCTTTTTTTAAACTTAAAGGTGACTTCTTAAGCTGAAAACTAAAGCAAATATTTGAGCCAAACACATTGTTAGGTAAGTCGAGAAAAATAGAAAATAAGAAATGAGATATGGGTTAGAGTTTTGAGTGATAGGTATTGAATTTGAAAAACTGAGTTTTGAGCCATGCTCAAACCAAACACCCCTAAGCATCTTCACACTCTTTTTATGTCATTAGTAGACAACTATACTTTTACACAAATTATTTTTCCAACAAAACAGACAAATGAAAATGAACTCATCCAAATACACTAGACAAGCCATTTGATAAGTACTACGTAATATTTGAACTTGAAATATTTGATTCATGCCAACTAAGTAATTTTTATTATTCTGTTGCATATATACATGTAGAAGTCCCAATGAATCTTAGTATATTTACATCATATTATACTTTACCGGTTTGACAATCACAGATGAATAGGATTAAGATAGAAACAATAGACTAAGTTGCCTGTGGCATTAAGTATATCCCTTTATATGGATAGAAGACGAAACAATCCGAAATAACTTTTTTACAGTTATAAATCTAAGACGAGGAATCTGTGTCAGAATTCAGATATGTCTGAAAAGTGATCTACACCAATGCTCATGGGGATGCTTCACATGCATCAGAAAGACGCCAAATTGCAGACAACTGGAATTATCACCGTAGACTGGAGAATAGGTCTTCAAGTGTGGCATACATGGGCTCAGCAGCCTTTGGTCTGCTCACCATCCCAAGAAGAATATCTGATGTGGTGAGATAAGGATCACCATAAAAACGTAAATTGGTATCCATCCTTGTTGCAACAACATTCCCTTCCAATGACACTCCCACAAATGCGCCTGCCATAGTTTGCAAGTGTCAGCAATTATAAACTTTCAGGCTACCGCAAAATTACTTTAAAATGCACAAATCATATTAGAATGGGGAAAAGTACAGAAAACAACATTCTTGAGTAGCACTACCTTGCAAAAATGAATATTTATTTATTTATTTATTTTAGGCTGATCTCTAAAACTAAAGATTTTGGTATCTTCCTCTAGTCACTTCACTATTTGCATTTATTTTAGGCTCTCAATCTTTAAAAAATCCTTACGCTTCCCCAAATTAAATAATTAGAAATAGATTTAGCAAATCTAGCTAAAGAGTGCGTCTCCGAGTAATCTAATGACACATGAGAAAAAACCATTGCGGAGACTAGCCACCAACATCTTTATTTCTCGCACAATATGCCCAAGCCGTGAATTGTCCACTTTCGGTGGAGAGAGCTTGCCCAAAACATTAATGGTACCCCCTCAATGTTGAGACCACGGAGTCCAGTTTCAATAGCGAAGAGCATTGCTTGCCTTTGGGGTATTTTTGTAATTCTAGAGATTTCAAGGTATTTTTTGTCATTTTTTGGTTTCGAGGTTTTTTTGGTCATTTTAGAGGTTTCAGCACAATTTTAGTAACATTAGATATTTTATGGGTATTTTGGTCGTTCAAGAGGTTTCGACATATTTTTGGATGTTTTGAAGTTTTTAGAACATTTTTGTCATTTTAGCGGTTTTGGTGGTATTTTGGTCATTCTAGAGATTATGGTAGTAACTTTGTTACTTGATTAGCGTGGATTTCGAAAGCATAACCCATTTTGTAAATACATATCCCATTTTATGTTTGTGTTACCCAAAGTATGCGTGTATAATCCAATTTATGTTCACGTTACCCAAAATGTACGTACTTTTTTTTTGAGGAAAAAACCATCATTCATGAAAGAGAAGAATTTACATCAAAAGATTGAGTCACTAAGGAAGTATTATGGGGATCTTCTATCCAAATTACATAATTAGAAATAGATTTAGCAAATCTAGCTAAAGAGTGCGTCTCCGAGTTATCAGATGACACATGAGAAAAAACCATTGTGGAGACTAGCCACCAGCATCTTTATTTCTCGCACAATATGCCCATGTCGTGAATTGTCCACTTTCAGTGGAGTGAGCTTGCCCAAAACATTAATGCTACCCCCTCTTTGATGAGACCACCCTTGCTTTTAGAGCAGAAAATAAATAAATAAAAAATTTTAAAAACCCGCGATAAATTGAATTTATCGCGATACAGTAAGTAAAAATGAAAGATGAATCTTAAATGAAGACAAAATTAATCTGTTAGATTAATCAGAAAGGGAATAAATAAAACCATTAATTAATTCGAAAGCAAATAAAATATTAGAGAAATATATATAAATAAATAAATAAAAAACCAAAGTGAAAGAAAATGGATAGGTTCCTTAAAGATCTTTGTTGTTTTGCTGGCTTCTGAAGATACACAGAGTTTCTTCAGATCCGAAGAAAAAGGTAAGAAATCTTAAATTCTTATGTTAAAAACAAAACAAAACAACATAAAAACTCAAGACTGAAGAAGAGAGAGAAAAAGAAAAAGAACAAGTAGTACTACTACTCTGTATTACTACAAAAACCAGTACTAAACTAGTTTGATATTTTTGAAAAAGCAAGTTTCTGTTGTTATTTTCCTTCTGTCTCTGCTTTTGTACATCCAAAAAGTTTGTACAATAATAAGAAGTGGTGATTTTATTTGTTTTATAATTTTGTTTTTTGTGTTTTCAGGATTTTTTGTGGCGAAATTTGGCGGTAGGAAGAGGTTTTTTTTGTGTGTTTTGTTTTGAGAGTGTGATTGTGTGAGTTTTGTAGCAGATCTTTTTTGTGTGTGATTTTGAAGAAGCTGTTTGAAGCTATTGAAACAAAGATTGTGTGGGATTGTTTGTTTTTGTGACTCTCGGTGAATTTGAAAAAAACAAACAAAGAGTGCGTAAAAAACTGTATTTTTTTTTACTTGTTAGTCTCCCGAGTCCAAGCGAGAACAGTTTTGACTAACTGTGATTTTTTTTTTTTGGTGGTGGAGGTGGAAGCTCCGTACAAATTTAGTATATGATTATTTTGTGTTAGGGTTTTTTTTTTTGGTTTCTAAAAGGTAGTAACTTTGTCACTTGATTAGCAAGGATTTCAAAAGCATAACCCATTTTTTAAGTACATATCCCATTTTATGTGGGTGTTACCCAAAGTATGTGTGTATAATCCAATTTATGTGCACGTTACCCAAAATGTACGTACTTTTTTTTTTAAGGAAAAAACCTTCGTTCATGAAAGAGAAGAATTTAAATCAAAAGATGGAGTCTCTAAGGTAGTATTATGGAGATCTTTTATCCAAATTACATAACTAGAAATTGATTTAGCAAACATATCTAAAGTGTGCGTCACCGAGTTATCAGATGACACATGAGAAAAAATCATTGTGGATATTAGCCACCAACATCTTTATTTCTTGCATAATATGCCCAAGTCGTGAATTGTCCATTTTCGGTAGAAAGAGCTTGCCCAAAACATTAACATGGTTCAAATGCCTTGCGTGAGCGCCAAGGTTTTTTACTTCCCACAAGGCCACGCCGAGCACGCTTGCGGCGCCGTCGATTTCCGCAGCTGCCCCGGCGGGCTTCCTCCTTACGTGCTCTGCAGAGTTTCGGCTATAAAGTTCATGGCTGATCCTGACACCGACGAGGTCTTCGCGAAGATTAGACTCGTTCCGGTGAGTGGCAGTGATCAGGAGTTTGATGACAATGGAATTGGAGGAGGAATGAACGGTTCGGAGCCGCAGGAGAAACCGGCTTCGTTTGCGAAGACTTTGACGCAATCGGATGCAAACAACGGTGGGGGGTTCTCTGTTCCGAGGTATTGTGCGGAGACTATTTTTCCGAGGCTGGATTACTCGGCTGATCCACCCGTGCAAACCATTTTGGCTAAGGATGTTCATGGGGTTACTTGGAAGTTTAGGCATATCTATAGAGGGACGCCGCGGCGGCATTTGTTGACTACCGGGTGGAGTACTTTTGTGAACCATAAGAAGCTCGTGGCAGGGGACTCAATCGTGTTCTTGAGGGCGGAGAATGGGGATCTTTGCGTGGGGATTCGGAGGGCGAAGAGGGGAATTGGGGGTGGGCCGGAGTCAGCTTCTGGGTGGAATCCGGCGGGTGGGAATTGTGGTGTGCCGTATGGAGGGTATGAATTGTCCATTTTCGGTAGAAAGAGCTTGCCCAAAACATTAATGCTACCCCCTTAATGATGAGTTCACAAAGTCCAGTTTCAATAGTGAAGAGCATTGCCTACATTTTGGGGTATTTTGGTAATTCTAGAGATTTCGGGGTATTTTTTGGTTTCGTGGTTTTTTTTGGTGATTTTAGTGGTTTCGGGACTATTTTAGTAACTTTAGATATTTTAGGGGTATTTTTGTCATTCAAGAGGTTTCGACGTATTTTTGGATGTTTTGAAGTTTTTAGAACATTTTGGTCATTTTAGCGGTTTTGGCGATATTTTGGTCATTCTAGAGATTTCGTTAGTAACTTTGTTACTTGAATAGTGAGGATTTCAAAGGCGTAACCCATTTTGTAATTACATATCCCATTTTATGTGGGTGTTACCCAAAGTATGCGTGTATAATCCAATTTATGTGCACGTTACCCAAAATGTACGTACTTTTTTTGTGTGGAAAAAACCATTATTCGTGAAAGAGAAGAATTTAAATCAAAAGATAGGGTCTCTAAGGCAGTACTATGGGGATCTTCTATCCAAATTACATAATTAGAAATAGATTTAGCAAACCTAGCTAAAGAGTGTGTCACCGAGTTATCAGATGACACATGAGAAAAAACAATTGTGGAGACTGGCCACCGACATCTTTATTTCTTGCACAATATGCCCAAGTCGTGAGTTGTCCATTTTCGGTTGGGAGAGCTTGCCCAAAACATTAATGCTACCCAGTCAATGATGAGAACACGGAGTCCAGTTTCAATAGCGAAGAGCATTGCTTGCCTTTGGGGTATTTTAGTAATTCTAGAGATTTTAGGGTATTTTTTGTCGTTTTTTGTTTTCCTGTTTTTTTGTTTTGTGATTTTATAGGTTTCTGGACTATCTTTGTAAATTTGGATATTTTAGGGTTATTTTCGTCATTCAAGAGGTTTCGGCGTATTTTTCGATGTTGTGAAGTTTTTTGGACATTTTGGTCATTCTAGAGATTTGGGCAGTAACTTCGTCACTTGATTAGCCTGGATTTTGTTAGGACATATGTGGAACTTGTTAAGAACATATGTCCTATAGAATTGGCTAGTCTTTTGACAAAACGCACTTTACTTGTAATTGGGTAGATCTAAGATATGTTTAATACTTCAAGAAATAAGATTTCAAGTCTAATGTTGAAGCCATGCAAATTTGTCTAAGAATCAAGTGAAAAAGTGTTGTTCAGTAAGGTTCGACTGATAGCTCGACAAATGTATCTTTCGAGATTTAATATATAATTCTCGACAGCTCTCGATAGAAGCTGTATCTATCGAGAATTACGAAATTCAGATTTCTAGATTTGTTTTTCATGCATATCCAAGCTATTTATGTAGGTTTCTTTTCTCACAACCATAGACATTTATAAGGATTATCTTAAGGACCGTCTAAGGTGATGCAACTTGATGCAAAGTGATTATTCACTCAAATTGTGACCGGAGACAATTTGCCCTAGTTCATCTTTCTCTTGAAGAAGCTGCTGTGTCTTTGCGCCTAGGGTTTTGTAATGAAGGAGCTTCTTGATCTTCATCGTGTGGATGAACTAAAGAACTTTATAGCCAAAATCTTTCTCAAGTTGGTGTGTTAGTCACGTACTGGGATCCGTGCATCGATTGGTTAGTCACATATTTGGAGCCGTGCATTGAAATGAGAGATTGTCGCTACATTACAAGTCCAATTATGTATTGGGGTAAGGGTTCAACTGTAAGTTGGTATTAGGTACTGTGATTCCTTTTACTTGTAACCGCTTGTTTTGATAATAGTGCATTCTTGGGAGTGGTGACCTTAAATTCACTTGGTGGGGTTTTGTCTCGGTGGTTTTCCCCATTCGTAAACAAATCACCTGTGCCAAATTTAATTTTCGCTGCATTTAGTTATTTGGTAATTTGTTTGTGCTACCACGCTTATTGCATGTTAAATTGACTTAATTAATTCACTTGACTAATTAACCAAAGGGGTCAATACATTCTTGGCCTATCAAGTGGTATCAGAGTGGGCACACTTTGATTAGGGTTAATCTTTGCTATGTGATCCATTGACCCTTGTTTTTCATGGATAGAGGACAATTTCTTATTATACCTCTTTTATTTGATGGCACTAACTATGCATACTAGAAAGTATGCATGAGAGTTTTCTTTCAGTCTTTAGATGAGAAAGTGTGGCAAGCTGTGGAGATTGGCTGGACCAAGCCAAAGGAAGCGCCGGCTGATTAGGATGATGCTAAGATCAAAGCGGCAAACTTCAACAGCAGAGCATTGAATGCTTTATTCAGTGCGGTCACCAATGAGGAGTTTAAGAAGATATCCTCAACTGAAACTGTTAAGGAAGTATAGACCATCCTCCAGACAACCTATGAAGGGACTAAGGCTGTCAAGGATTCAAAGCTTCAAAGGCTTACCACGAGCTTTGAAGAAATTAAGATGGAGGAGGATGAGTTATTTGATGAGTTCTATACCAAGCTAAAGGACATAGTGAACTCTGCCTTTAATCTTGGGGAAACCATTTCAGAACCCAAGATTGTAAGAAAGGTGCTCAGATCTCTTCTAGAGAGATTCCATGCTAAGATCACCCCCATTGAGAAATCAAAGGACATTGACCAAATTCCTCTGATAGAGTTGGTTGGCAACCTGCAAACCTATGAATTGAGTTTGACTAGGATTGGGAAATCAAGCAAGAGCAAGAGCATGGTATTGAAGGCCAAAAGCAGTGATACTGATGAGTCTTCGGATGATGAAGATTCTAAGATGAAATCCTATATCACGAGGCAGTTTAAAAAGTTCATGAAGAAGGCCAATGCTAAAGGAT
This sequence comes from Notholithocarpus densiflorus, assembly GCA_030021035.2. Lineage (NCBI taxonomy): Eukaryota > Viridiplantae > Streptophyta > Magnoliopsida > Fagales > Fagaceae > Notholithocarpus > Notholithocarpus densiflorus. The sequence continues at coordinate 19,723 of JARYZH020000440.1, read as the reverse complement.
TCGACAAGGACCGAAAGCAATCCAGTTTTTCACAGTTCAAGAGCCAAGCTAAAGGGAAGAAGGATGCTAGGGATGGCGGTCAGTATACTGTTCCCTCTGAACCAAAGTGCTTCGGATGTCAAGGCTTCCGACATATGAAACAAGAATGTCCAACTTATCTCAAGACCATTGGGAAAAGCAAAGCTCTTGTTGCTACCTTGAGTGACACCGATCCTAAGTATGATTCAGATGACAATGACGACGAGGAAATCTTGAATGCCTTCACTGCCACAGTAAATCCTACTGAGGGGATTGTTAAAGAGGTAGATGAAGAAGAGGACTTGGTGAAGTCTAAGTTCGAGAAAATGGATGAACAGGATGACATCCATATAGCCTATGCAAAGTTGTACAAGGTCTCTGAAAAGCATGAGAAAGCGTATAGGTTGGCTACCTAGAAGTTGAGTGAAGTGGAACTTGACCGAGAAGAGCTCTCTACAAAGTTTAATGAAGCTAATAAGATCATTGGAGCACTACGGTTTGAGAATTATTTCTTGGCTGAGAGGACCAAGAAACTTGAAGCAGAACTGTTTCAAGTAAGAGCTCAATTGGAAAGGACTTCGAGTGTAAAGCTTGATGAGATGCTTAGTTTTCAGAAATCTGCATCTAATAGAACCGGTTTAGGGTATGATTTCTCTTCTCTTAATATTGCTTCTTCTAGTACTACTGTGTTTGTTTCACTTGCTAATAATGTTAATTCTGAGAACAATGATGTCAAAACTGATTTAGCTAGTGAGAACATAGAGAAGGGTAAATCTATCTTAGGAGCACCCCCTAAGCTTGAAAAGCTAGTGACTAGAAACCCTAGGGCTAAGATGGGAAATAACCAAAAGCCAAAACAAAAGAAGCAGCATCTCTGTCATCATTGTGGAGCTACTGGACATACTCGACTTAATTGCTACAAGTGGTTAGCCACTCAACAAAGCAACATTATGATCTCATCTAGAAACCAGAATCAGTTTCCATCCTCTTTTGCTCCTCTTAGAGATCTTCTTAAGGCCTTCATGTTCCTTTCGAACTTGAACGGTTTCAATTCTTTCCCCTCACTACCAGATCAAGGGTTCGCCAAACGAAAAAGTTCTTCCAAGGTATGGAAGGAAAAATGCTCAAAGTGATTTAATCACTTTTTCTCTCTCCCTCTCTTTTTGTTTATGCATTACTTGTGTATTTTGCTTCTTTTCTTTTTTCTTTTTCTTTTTTTTTTTTTAGTTAGACTAGTTTTATGCTATGCTTTGTTCAACATGTTTTTGTTTGTTTGTTTTCAGTTTTACTTTATCTTGTTTTTCATAAAAACAAAAAAAATTGAAAAATCAGAAAAATACAAAAACAGTGTGTGTTTTATGTACTTTGGTACTTGTGTACCTTGGATGGCCAGTGAAACAAAGTTTTCTAAACTATGTATCTTTTCTAGGTTAGATGAGCATCTCTATGCACAACTAAGCAAGTGAGTTTTGTGGCTTGTGTTCGTGATGAGTAAGATTAAGTAATCTCTTGCACTTAACACTCATATCACTCTTTTTGACGGGAATGACTAAAAAATCCTAAGAGAAAGGCATAAATAACCATCTCACCACTAAAGCCCGCTAATCATGAAATAACATCTATATGCTTCGACATGGCAAAATTATGATATTTTTAGCTTAACATAATTGGGTATTTCTTCTCTCTCTTATATGCCCATGTATGATATGCTCAAAAGAAAAAATATGCAAAGAAAAATCAAAAAGTAAAAAGAATCAAAAAGTTTTTAAATATGGTTGCAAGCATGTTTCTAGGAGATGTGGGAGTTATAGGATGTACCTCGAAAGTGATAGTCCCCATCAAGCAGTTATGATTGTGTGTGAGTTAAATTGATTTTCTCATATCTCAAATTGTAGCAAAGAATTTGCGTGTTGTGTGTGAAAACATCGCAATAGTGCATAAGTGTCTCATGTTTTAAGTTTCAAAAAAGCGCCGGTATAGGGTTCCAAAACCGCTGTTAAAAGTTATATAAGAAAAATATAAAAATTCCTATAGCAGCACTTTAAACCCACTGTTATAGGTTCACCTACTACGACAGTTTTCACTTTTTAAAAAGGTCGATATAGGGTTACAAAATTGCCGAGACCTATATTGGCAGTTTTAAAACCGCCGGTGTAGGTCACCTAGGGCTATTGTCACTCTTGCTAGGAAATACTAGGAAGCGGCAGGAAAAAAAGCGTTGGGATAGCCCATTTGGGTCTATTCCAGCCAACATTATGGATACTGTTCCGTTTCGGCCGGAATGGTCAGAAAATTTCGTTTCAGCAAGCAAATTGGAACAACAAGCCCCTTTATTACACCTCAGATAAAATTTCGGCCTATTCTAGTGTGTTTCGGCAGTTCTGGGCTGTTTTGGTTAATTTCGGCTGAAATAAAGGATTCGGCCAGTATGAGTTTGGTGCAAATAAAGTTGAACTTGGATCTTCAGAACAGACCAAAATCAATCCACTGTTCCTTTCCTCAAACACACCGTAGTCTTTTGCTTCATATGTTGAGTTGTAGCAAAATAACAGTAGCAAAACTAGAGGAATATTGTGGCTCACGCAGTCATGCTTAACAAGTTTGGATCTCCACTAGTGAGAGAGAGGGGAGGGTAGAGAAGAGAGAAGATTTGAAAGGTAACTAAGATAAGTTTTGTGCGAGAGTAAAAAAATAAAAAAGAAAGATGAAAAGATAAGATTGTGTCAGTTTAATGTGTCAAAATAAAGATGTGATGAAATTCAAAATGGGAGGTGTAGATATCAAGGAGTTAGAGACCAAAAACATGTGTGGTTGAGAAAAAACAAAGAGAAAAAAATTAAAAATAGGAACAAAGTGAAGTATGGCTAGTGAGGAAAAAATATAGTAAAAACAAAATAAAATGTTGTAAATAGAGTTGGCTTGGCAGTGTGCTCCAAATTATGAAGCCACTGTCTAGGTTTATTTCAAATTTGCCTTTGCATTAAAAAAGTTAATTAGTATTTTAATTAAAATAATAATAGTTTAAGTGAATTAATTATATTAATTTCAAAATAACAATTTTTATAAATGTATGAAAATATAACTGTAGGGGGTAAAACTAACAATCAGGCTTAACTCGTATGAGATTGGGTTGGGAAGGAGGCCCAATACAATTAATTTGTAGAGGTGGATGGTTAAGGTCAACACTTTAATCTCTTGTAGCCAAGGGTTGGTAATTAAAGAAAGAAGGTTAGCATGGGTGACAATATACGTGGAGAATTATATTAGAAAGAGGGAAATTCTTATTTAAGTCCTTCCTTAGGATGGCCGATGAGCAATTGTTATTTAGGAATACACTTCTCGGTTTTACGATGATCACTTTCTCTCTCTATTTCCCTACTTCTCTCTCTCAACTTTTTCCGATCCCTTTTCAAGGAGGACCTTCCTTCTTATATACAACTGTTTAGATTGCATCACACTCTTTTACTTGGAGGGCTGTTGATCTTTCTTTAGAAACTTGTTCCATTGCTACCTTGCTGGTGGTGGTAGAGTAGGTTGCAAGCGGCAAGGGCACTATTCATGGGTTGTTTTGCCATTAATGCGGCAGACTAAGTTGATATAGTGCATTGAATGTGGAGGTGATAGATGCTTTATCTGAAAGTTTCCTCTTGCCCTTGCTTGTATGTCACTATGATCCTCCTCGACCTTCAATCTTATGGCCTTGGTGGCTTATCTCCAATCTCCTGAGAAGTATCTACTCCTTGGGCTCTTCGAGCGGGTTGTCCTCCTTGGTTTTCAGGACCTGACTGTCCTGACTGGGCTGAGCCTATTATGATGAATAGTTAATCCAGTTACATCTCGAGTGGATCCCGTCGGATGATTCATTCCCTTCGGAGGCCAGAGAGAGAAAGTGAGCTAGAGAGAGCCAAGGGCCTGGTTTTCAAGAACCCTCGCCGTGGTGTTTGTAGCTCTTGGTGGCCACAAGAAAGAGGATCGGCCATGGAGGCTCAGTTTGAGAGGAGTGAGAAAGAAAGAGAGAGCTACAGCTGTAGTGAGGAAACGGTGGAGAGAGAGAAAGTAGAAATTTGAGATTAGAGAGATAAAAAAAAGAAGGATTTCCTTAGTCTAATTGGCTTAAGAGCAGATGCATTTGAATCGAGTTGGACCTGTTTGGGTCAGTTACCATCTAAAATTAAAAATAATATAAGCCCACTCCCAATTAGACTAATAGCCAAAGCCCAACCTCCAGCCAACTCACAATAAAAACAAGTCATCCTTTCAAATTTTAAGCCCAATTAGCCCTACCCCATAAGGCCCAATCCAAAACACCAGAGCCCCAGTGAAATTTTAAAACTTAAACCCACATCAGGCCCAATACGACAATACGTGAGTTTGCACCAGCCCATTTCAAACCCCCACTTAAACTAATGAACCAAGCCCACATTAAAACCTTCAAATAAAATAAAACAAAACACTCAAACCTTCGAGCCCAAAACTGAGTTTGCATTTCCAACCTTTGAGCCCAAAACTGAAACCATTTCCAACCTTGTAATCCCAAACCTCTTGCATTTCGGCCCAAAATATTAATCAAGTCCAAATATAAATCAAACTAAATTCACCAAGCCCAACTCATGGATCCATCAGTGCATAAGTTTGCAAAATTGAACATTGACCCCAAACTTTTTCAAAATTATAATTTGATCGCACAATTTTATTGAGGTAACATTTTCAACCCCAAAATTAAAGGATTTCATAGTTTTAATTTAGCCCTAAATTAAAAGATTTCATAGTTTTAATTGTTAAACCAAATTTTTGTTGATATTTATCAATTTTTATGCGGTTGACCAAATTTGATTGAGCTTAAATTCAAAATCTAATAATGTGATTAAATTAATTTCGATGCTAAATTTAAAACTATGAAATTCTGTGTAATTGAATTTTCAATGTAACACAGGCTAAATTTGTAGTATGATTTTCATGAAAAATTGGGATCATTTTGGAATTTTTTAATCAAGCATGCCATTGAGGCTTGAGTATCACTTGACTGTTCATTGTTTAGTGACATATTTGTGAAAATTGAAAACAACACCCGCTTTAAAAATTAGGGACACTTTAATTATCAAAGCTCAACTCTAAAAGCTAAGACTAACCTTTTTGGAACCCTAGGCCACTCTTAAATCAACCCAGCACCTTGAGGCCCATCAAATACTTTGAACCCTTACTTTAAATTAAAATTTTGACCCTAAAACTCTTCAAAACTATATTTTAGACCACTAAAAACTCAAAAAATATCATAAAGGCCCTCTAGGCAACAAAAATGCATTTTCAATTTCATTTTGTGCCAAAATAAAATGTTTTCCTTTAAAGTAATAAATTTGTCAAATGCCTTTGTTTTCACGCTTTATTAGAAGTTAACATTTTCTTGTTATTTCTTTGTGTCTTTTTGCAGGGAATAAATACTTTGGGAAAAGGAATTTGCAAATTTGTAGTTGTTCGGCTATGCTATGCAATGAGATTAGCATTATTAAATTTACCATGCTATTTATATTTTTAGTCAATGTCATGCAATCACATTTTTAACCATGTCATTTGATTTTGTTTTTTTAAAATAAATTGTTCACATGTCATCTTATGATAAATTATTTGCATTTAGCACCAAATACGCGTCGCTGAGTGAAAACCTTTGAGATTGTGGGAATAATATAGAGTGCAGGTAAAATCCAGGTAAATCATAAAAAATAATAAAATTGTCAAATGAAAATGTTTTCCTATTCTTTAGGAATTTACTCATTTGTATTCTTTGTTATTTCTTAGTGTCCCTTGCATGAGGTGAAATACTTTGGGAAAAAGAATTGCACTTGGTATGCTATGCTACGCAATGAGGTAAGCCTAATTAAATTTATCAAAGTCATTTACCTACTAGTTAGTGCCATGGAATCACATGCTTATCTATGACTTTTAATTTTGCTTTCCTAAATAAATTTGCTTAAATGTCATATATTCGGATTCAGATCCTCTAGATTTCTTAGGGTACTTTACCAAATAGATTTCCTTAAATTTTAACCATTTTTTAATGATTTAATGGTCTAGATTTTGCCATGTTAGCATTCCACTAACAATAATCTTAATTGTTTTGTTTACAACATTATTTTATTATTTTAAGAGTATTATTAGCGGAATGCTGATATGGTAGAATTTAGACCCTTAAATCATAAAAGAGTGGTTAGGATTTAAGGAAATCTATTGGTAGAGTATTCTAGGAAATCTAGAAGATCTGAATCCCATATATTCACATGTAAACTTAAGTAGGTTGTACATGATTGATGTGGGCAGGATTGGTGGGGAGGAATTTTAATTAAGGTAAAGTTGGATCAAATTAGACTTTGTTCACATGTCCTCGAAACTCAAATTCTCCAAGCCCAAATTACTCTCCTACACACTTAATTCAAATCAAGCCCAAGATTAAATAAAAAGAAACACCAACCCGTTTCTCTTAAACCTTTGCTTTGCATACAGTTGCTCTGTTGACGTGGAGAGCATTGTACAAATAATTTTTCCCTTATAAAAAAAATACCGGCAGAATAAAAGAATATTTTATCTCTTCTCTTTATTTCTTCACACACACACACACATTCTCTCTCTCTTCTCATCAAAGAACAAATGGAAGCAACTCTACTCTCATAAGGAAAATTATACATACAAGTTGAACAAAAAAACAAAGTAAAATGTAATGTAATTACAAAATACAATCTCTCCCACAAATTAGGATAATCAGAATAAAAAAAAAAAAATTCAGCTTTTATGTCAACAGTTACAAACTACAATAGATCTGGACAAAACACAAGATTGAAAATGCAATAAAAAAAAATTACAATCTTTCTCAAAGTGTAATGAAATTAGAACAATACAAAAAAAAGAAAAAAGAAAAAAAGATCCAACTTATATTGAGTGAAATTTGATGGCAGTAAGGAAGAGGATGAGCTGAAGTAAAGGCAAAGTAGACAATGAAAGAGGAAAATGATGTGACTGACACGACTCTCTCTCTTTTAGGGGGAAAAAAAATAACGATTCTCCTCTCTTGGCGATTTGATCTTCTCTCTCTCATGATAAGTTTATAGATATTAACAATTAAAGTTTAAGGCCTAATTTAAGGGATAATCTCTTTAATTAAAAGTTTCTTACCATTTAAAACCCTGAAAAATTTTGTAGGTTAAAAAAATAAAGCCACCGTGAACAAAATGAAGATTAAAAAAGTGTTAAAAAGTAATGATGGAAAATTAAAGAAAAGAATGAAGATAAGAAAGAGTAATCAATTAACTTTTTAATGAATAGATTTTCCTATTTTGTATTTGGGATTTATTTTTGTGTAAGTGTTCATGTATAGCATGTGCAAACTTAGGATAGAGATTTATTTTATGCTACATCCTAGGGTTTTTAGAGGGTTTAGGGTTTTTAGGGTATGGGGTATGGGGTAATAGGGGTATTAGGGGTATGGGTTTAGGGTTTATGGTTTAGGGGTATTTCTTCACCAAACGGGCCCAAATAAGCCCAAATAAGGGCCCATGCCTCACCAACCAAAGAGAAGGTTGGTGGGCCAATCTAGCTAGCCCAAATACAAGGGAAGAATACAACATTAAACCTAAAATGAATAGAAGTTGGATCGGCCATCTAGTTCAAATGAGAAAATCTAGTTTTTATTGCAACTTTGTTATAACCGTGATGTGCCAGATTGTGAATGATAGAGGAAAAAAAAAATGACAAAGTTCAGTAACAAAATTGGTTGTAGCCTAAAGTTACCACTTTACTCAATATCTTTTTATTGGAGGTGAATTTTGTCAAATTTATTATTGGATTACTTTTTCTTTTCATATTTTTCATGCTTGCAAAATTTCTTGGAAATTAAAGATCAATAGCTATGTCATCATCAATAAATTGTTTAAATTGCAAGGTTTTATTATTTAAAATTGTGTACAAAATATAAGCTTATATATTATGTAGTAAATAATTAATATTCGATTGGTACAAAATTTGAAATGTATATTAAAAGCGTAATAAACATGCAATTCAACTGTTCAATTTTCAAAATATGTAATAATGTTAATGATATTGAGTAAGGTTGTAACCTTAAACTATTTCCAATTTTCTAACTAAACTTTGTCTCAAAAAAATTATGAGTTTATGTGAAAGTGATAGACAATTATTCACAATCTGTCACGTCAAAATTGTTGTCCTAGAATTACTCTGGCTAGATCAAATATAACCCTTTCTTAAAAAAGAATTTCAAATATAACTAGATAGGACAATTGGACATGCAGCATTAACCGACAAAATATAAGAAAAATCAGTTGTCTCATTTTTTGCATTTCATTTTATACTCTATCAATCACAATTTGTTACATATGCTTTTTTTTCTTTCCTTACAAAAATCATTAAAGTTTAAAATAGAACAAATTAAAATTAAAAACATGAACCTTTCAAAAAAAAAATTTAAAACATGAAAAGATGTGATTAGTAGATAGAAAGTGAAATACAAAAAATGAGACAAAAGATTTCTATTTGACAAAATACATTACGAAGGGAACTAGTTTCGAAATTTCCTTTTTGTAGCATTCTGCCGACTGACACATGATGTGGATAAGAATCTTTTAGATAGCTGGCTTGAAGCCTTATGCGATTCTATCAACCACACATTTAGAATCAACGTCAATTATGTATTGATTGTATCCCTCTGAATTCCTTGGATATTTTTCTTGGATATTTTTCTTGTTCTTAAAGCTAACATGATAACCTCCCAGGGATATATATAAAGGAGTATATCTGAAGTAAATGTTCCCAAGTAACCCATTAGTTCCACCCAAAAACCATAGTAAGCAACTAAGCTTCACGATGGCTCTTAAACTACTTACCTCACTCCCTATGTACAATTTCAGTAGAGTACCTGTCTCATCTAAAGATCCCATCTTACTTGTAACATCCAGGACCAGAAATGGCTACCTTGCTCGTCCTGTCCAATGCATGGTCGCCAACAAAGTTTCAAATAGTCCTGATATTTTGCGGAGATCAGCAAATTACCAACCTTCCATTTGGGACCATGATTACATTGAGTCCCTAAGGATTGAATATGTGGTACGTACATTTTGTTATTGTTTCTTTAGTCAGTGTTAACAGTTAATGGCATAGTTAAGTGACAAAGTTTTAGGTATTCCTTCTCTCATCTATATATATATATATATAACCGAAACTTTTAAAACTCTCACAATTTTTTACGTCAGCACAATATTTAAATAAAATTATCATTTTATTTAAATAAAATTATTTTTGTTTAGTCCAAACTTAACAAGGAGTGAAACTTTATCTCTCTAACAAGTCTAACTTAAAATCAAACTCATCATTATCATTTTTTTAAAATAAAATTATTTTTGTTTAATCCAAACTTAGCAAGGAGTGAAACTTTATCTCTATAACAAGTTTAACTTAAATTTCTCAAAAAAAAAAAAAAAAAAAAAAAAAACTCAAACTCAAACATTGATAATTTATCTCCAAATTTGTGAGATTAATCTTGAACAGCAAAGCAAACCCTAATATTTCTAATACTTTTTAAAAATTAGGAAGGATTAGGATCTTTATGGAGAAAACAAAGAGATTGATTGCAGAGAAATATTGAATTAGTTGTTTTTTAATTTTAGGGTAAATGATATATTTGGTCCTTATCCTTTAAGCTATTTGTTAATTTGGTCCCTAACCTTTTAAATGTGTCAATTTAGTCCTTAACCTTTTGATATTGTGTTAAAATAGTCATTGCCGTTAAGTGTTGGATGGAAAATGTTGAGATGGCTAACAGTGATATTAAAATATTAATCTAAGTTGCCACATGAGATGCAACATGGCCTTAATTTAAAAAAAACAAAAATTCAGCCAAATTGAATTCGTTTGAGCTAATCAAATATATTAATTAGCAAAACTGGTAGATCTGAAAAATCAAATTGAACAACAACAAAACACGACATAACCTAACCGAAGTCCCTACTCTAGGAACGTTGAGGAGAAGAAGAGAAAGAGAAAGGACATGAGGGAGAGAGATCAAACTGTGTAGGACATGGGGATCATCGGAGTTCCTCAGATCTGGAGGTTCTAGATTTTTCTTAAAGGGTGATGTGGCGAGAAACCGTCACTGTCTCGTTGGGTACCTTCGCAACAAGAGTTCTTCAAAACAAACGCGTGGCAGTGTAATAATGGACAAGCTATTGCTTTGAAGAACTCTTGTGTGGGTATAACAGCTCTTCTCTAATGTGGGTATTGTGATTGAAGTGCTATTGCGGTACTTGAAGTGATTATTTATGGGTACGTGAACTGCTGCTGCGGTACTTGAAGGAATGGTGATTATTTGCGGTCGCACATAAGGTGTTTATGGAAAGTTCCAACACAGGGCTCATACAGCTGCTTAACTCTAGTAACAAAGTTCAAGTATAGATAGGCTATATGCTAGATGAGTTTCAATGGACGCTGCATTCAAATTTATTTTTCATTTATTTTGAGAACTCATGAAGCCTTTAGGTGGGATTTAGTAGTTGATTTTGGATCTTCCATTAACTGCAAAATATGATAGGCAAATTAAATGAAAAGAGCTTACGGAGGAAGCTGCAAAAAAAAAAAAAAAAAAAAATCCAACTGAAGAGTTCCATTAGCTCCAAAGATGTTAAGATTAAATCTGAAGAATTTTTCTTCTGTTCAAATTTTAAATCCTAAATATGTTTGTGATTTTAATTTTTGTAAAGTTTTTGCTTTTATGGTTATATTTTTTTTATTATAAAATCCCATGTGGCAGCCCACGTGGCAACTTGAGTGGCATAAAAATTATATTTTAATTCTACCGTTAACTATGTCAGAATTTTCATTCCAACATTTAACGGTAAGGACTATTTTGACACAATATCAAAAGGTTAAGGACCAAATTGACACATTTAAAACGTTAGGGACCAAATTGACAAATAATTTAAAGGATAGGGACCAAATATGTAATTTACCCTTAATTTTATTTGATTGATTGTATTGAAGTTTGTCTATTTATGTATTTGATTCAATTCGTGGACCTAAATTTCTGTTTGGATTGTATATTTGTAATATATACACCCGAACAAGCCCAGCTTTAATAAGGACTTTCTTCTACACCCGAACTCTAGGAATGAAAGCAACAATCCTGAATCGAATTGACTGTATAGCTGATTTGATATTTGGAATGTATATTGTTGTCTCCTTTAGTTCTATCAATATACTAAGCATGTGGGCACCAACTTTCTATACTTTTGTACTCTTACTTTTGAGAATTATTAATAACTTTATATCTTTTATAAATACTAATAATAATAAAAATGTAATGGTTGAATGGATGATTACAATATCTTTTGGATAGTATTGCATGTTACGTTTAAACTGATAAATTTTTCTGTGCATTACACGGGTTAGTGACTAGTTTTAATATGTTTTTCTGGGTCAAAATATATTTTAGTAGAAAGTACACGAGTTTAGTCAAACTCATGGTTTTTAGACCTGGACCATTCAAAGAATCGGTAAAGAGAGAGGTTTAAGATTTTTAAAGTTGAACCAACTGAGGTCGAACTATGATGATGCCATAATTACTTTAATAATTAATTAACGGGTAAATTACAAAGTTAGTCCCTATCCTTTACACCAAATGTCAATTTGGTCCTTAAGCTTTCAACTGTGTCAATTTGATAACAATCCCATTTACGGAAGCTGGTCTAGAAACCAGCTCAAAAAATCTGAGTTAGTCCACTAGGATCAAACTTGCACTACCTTGTGCCACAGATCCCTTTGCAAATGAGTGATTTGCTACTACTCTTTTTTTACTTTCTAGATATTATAGAATCATCACGTAGACCTGCCAACAGTAAAAATAATTTTTTACTATTCTATTTGATACATCAGTATTTTCCAACCAATGATAACGGCATGGACTAAATTGACACGACATTGAAAAAGTTAGGGACCAAATTGACACAATTAAAAGGTTAGGGATTGAATTGACATTTGGTGGAAATGATAGGGACTAACTTTATAATTTACCCTTAATTAAAACTCAAATACAGATGTTAAATTTATAAAATTAGCAAAATTGACTAATTTATATATCTATATAAAACCGAAGCCTCTGAAACTCCCACAATTTTCCACGTCAGTATTATTTTTTTAAAAAAACAAAAATTCTTTTTTTTTTTTTTTTCTAAAACCCGATAATACAAAAACCTAAATTGTGTTAAGTAGTTTTCAAAAAAAGAAGAAGAAGAAGAAGAAGAAGAATTGTGTTAAGTTTACTTCAAGTATTTTCTTTCTTATTGTCAAGCATCAACATGCAGTTGTAGTTTAGTGGTTAGACTTTAGTTCTAACTCTGACCGGTTGTACCTAGGTTTGGTAGATAATAATGAGGGATGTCTAAGAACGATCAAGTTGCAACTAGCATGCAGATAGAATGTTTTGTTTTTTCCTGATATGCTTTTCTAGTTTTTTCGTATAATCCAAAACTCATACCTTGTGCATGCTAGACTAGATAGAGAGTGTGATATGATTATATAGACATTAAAAGAGCTCATTTCACCCCATCCAACAATGTAGAAAAAGAGATAGCCTTGGCCTAGAGCTAAATCTTCTACGAACCTCTCTTCTCCATTTCTTTCACCATTATTACATCATTGAGAGAGTTTTGTAACCTTCCCCTCATTCACCAAATACAAACTGTTGTGAGGGGAAGGTTACAAATACAAATTTTAGCTCTAACTCTGACCGGCTGTGCCTAGGTTCTAAACCTGGAAAGCGCACTTTTATGAATTTTGGTAGATAGATTTTTGGTAAATAATAATGAGGGATGTCTGAGAACGATCAGGTCGCAAATAGCATGCAGATAGAATGTTCTATTTTTTTCTTGATATGCTTTTCTAGTTTTTTCATATAAGCCAAAACTTATATCTTGTACATGCTAGACTAGCTAGAGAGTGTGATATGATTATATAGATCTTAAGAGAGCTCATTTCATCCCATCCAATATTGTAGAAAAAGAGATAGCCTTTGCCTAGAGCTAAATCTTCTACGAACCTCTCTTCTCCATTTCTTTGACCATTATTACATCAATGAGAGAAATTTGTTACCTTCCCCTCATTCACCAAATACAAATTGTTGTGAGTTGTGTTGAAAGTTTGGAAATCTTTGGGGTCATTTCAAATTCAAATCTTTTGGTGGCTTTCCGTTGGCGGCCCAACAATGGTGTCTCTGGTCAACTAGATAAAAAAAGGGCTTTGTGAAGTCAGTTGCTAACTAGAGCTTGAAAGGCACAATTTTATAGGGGGATATGAACTTGGGGGTTCATAGTCTTTCATATATTGCAACTATTCACGCTAATGGAGATTTTCCGACTGTGTTATGTGTGGGGGGGGGGGGGGGGGGACCCGAGTGCTTGGGTTTTCCTCTTCCTAAACACTTCTTGGTGTTTAGCATGGTTTGGTTTATTTTTCTACATTTTCATATTGTTTTCTTTATATGGTTTAGTTCATGTATGGTTATGTTTGCAATATGAAATTTGGTTAATCACTTACATTAAACTAATTGGTAGTTTAGGATTAAAAGTGATTAAGCCATAGAATTTGATTATGGGTTTCTTTGTAATTTTTTTAATAGTACTAGTAGTAGCTATTACTGGAACTGAATAGACTTTGTTGATGAAAAATTGTGATGTAGGGAGAAACGTGCACTAGACAAATTAATGTGTTGAAGGAACAAGTGAGGATGATGCTTCACAAAGTGGTGGACCCTCTAGAGCAACTTGAGCTGATAGAAATCTTGCAAAGACTAGGATTATCTTATCACTTTGAAGAAGAAATTAAAAGAATATTAGATGGTGTGTACAATAATGATCATGGTGGTGATACGTGGAAGGCAGAGAATTTGTATGCCACAGCTCTTAAATTTAGACTCCTAAGACAACATGGATATAGTGTCTCTCAAGGTATTTGAGGATCTAACAAAAAAAAAAAAAAAAAAAAAATTCACAAGTGGATATTGAAAGTTGGATTCAGTTCTATAGGCACTACAACTTAAGTTCTTCATTAAATTCAACCATATGATTTCATTAACTAATAAATCATGTGGTTGAATTTAACTCTACTTGAAAAATTTAATACTAATTGCGTTGAATTGGTCAATGCAACTTATTGAATTTAATTGGAAACCTAATGTTTAGACTTAATTTTTTACCCTTATGCCTAACCTGTCATTTATGTTAACACTCTGGTGTTGCTCATTGTAGAAGTTTTCAATAGTTTCAAGGATGAGGGAGGGAGTTTCAAGGCATGCCTTTGTGAGGATACCAAGGGCATGCTATCCTTATATGAAGCCTCATTCTTTTTGATAGAAGGTGAAAATATCTTGGAAGAAGCAAGAGATTTCTCAACCAAACATCTAGAAGAATACGTTAAGCAGAATAAAGAAAAAAATCTTGCTGCTATAGTAAACCATTCCTTGGAGCTCCCACTGCATTGGAGGATGCTTAGGTTGGAAGCAAGATGGTTCATTGACATATATAGACACAATCAAGACGTGAACCCTATCTTGCTTGAGTTTGCAGAATTGGATTTCAACATTGTACAAGCAGCCCACCAAGCAGATCTAAAACAAGTGTCAACGTAACATTCTATCTCATGGCATCAGGAGAAATAAATATCAAATAATTTATAGCCTAAAAATTTATGCTATTGTTTGCTTTACCTAATTGAAATGTACCAAAGTGCATTAATTGCTATAATTCTAACACTCATTTGTTCTTTTTTGATTCATACAAAGGTGGTGGAAGAGCACAGGCCTTGCAGAGAATTTGAGTTTTGCGAGGGATAGACTGGTGGAGAATTTCTTTTGGACAGTGGGAGTAATATTTCAGCCTCAATTTGGATATTGTAGGAGAATGTTAACCAAGGTCTTAGCACTGATAACAACAATTGATGATGTTTATGATGTATATGGAACTTTGGATGAACTTGAGCTCTTCACAGATGTTGTTGAAAGGTTTGTATTAATGGAGAAGGCATCTCATGCATCTAACATATATATCACTGCTCTCACAATATGTGGATCAGACAATTATGAGGTTCACATGAAATGATAGGAATGGTGCATATGCCAGATACATAAAATAATTATTAGTATTAATGACACTATGCCTCATTTGCTTGAATGCTATCTTAACATATAGATCACTTGTGGCTACATTGTGTGATACCAGATGGGATATCAATGCAATGGATCAACTCCCTGATTATATGAAGATATGTTTCCTTGCTCTACACAATTCAGTTAATGAAATGGCTTTGGATACTATGAAGGAACAAAGATTCCACATCATTATATACCTCAAAAAAGCGGTATGGAATTGACTTCTAAATTCATCAATATTAATTCTCAACATTTTTTTTCTTGAATACCTTGTGTTATACTACCCCTAATTCATCTTTCCACAATAATTTGCAGTGGGTAGATTTATGTAGATCTTATTTGTTGGAGGCAAAGTGGTACTACAACAGATATACACCGAGTCTACAAGAATACATTGAGAATGCAAGGATTTCAATATCAGCACCAACTGTACTAGTGCATGCTTATTTTTTTGTCACAAATCCAATTACAAAGGAAGCGCTGGATTGCCTAGAAGAGCACCCCAACATAATCCGTTGGTCATCAATAATTTTCCGACTTGCAGATGATCTTGGAACATCTACGGTATGTTAACTTTAAAAAAAAAAATTCATGTTTTGTATTAAATATTATAAATCTATAGATGTATCTTATTTTTTTGTTGAAAGAAAAGTAATTGATAGTCAATAAATCAAGCATAACAACAATTGGTGTTAAACAAAGGAAGGGACTGCCACCATCCACGCATATAAGCAATGTCGTTTATTGCTTATTAAATTTTTTCAAAAATACTCTTATTAAATTTTTTAATTTTTTTAGAAACACACACACAAGGGAAAGAAAATGAATTTTGAGCGGAGTATATGGAGTGCCTTTACGTTAGAATTACCTTACTAATTTAAACTTTAGAGAAAGAATGATTTGATTTTTTTTTAAATAAAAAATAAAAATAATGGATTATCCATTAATTTCACAAGGTTCCTTACTCATAAACTACACAATCTTAAGAGTTTCATCTTGAATCTTTTGAATACTTTGCATTATCATAGGCTAACATCCATTTTTATATATGTAAAAACTCAGGATGAGTTAAAAAGAGGTGATGTCCTAAAAGCAATCCAGTGTTATATGAATGAAACTGGTGCAAGTGAAGAAGATGCCCGTGAGTATATAAAGTATTTGATTAGTGCAACATGGAAGAAGATGAATGAAGACCGAGTTGCGAGTTCTCCCCTCTCTCAAATATTTATTGAAATTGCATTGAACCTTGTAAGGATGGCCCAATGCATGTACCAGCACGGAGATGGACATGGTGCTGGGAACCATGAAACTAAGGACCGAATATTGTCATTACTTATTCAGTCCATTCCCCTAAACAAAGATTGACATTATATTAATTATTTATATGTAAGGATGCATATATGAAAATTTTAACAATTGTACTGTCCGAAATTGTAGCCAAAATCTTTTTCCCTTTCCTTTTACTTTGGATGATATATTTCTTAAAGAACGTTTTTTTTCTCCTTTGTTGAGTGAGTTTTATGGCTGTTAAGTTAGTTATGTCTGCAATACTTTTTGGCCCGACTAAAAAAAAAAAAAAAAAAACTGAACACATATATCGCATGTTTCTCATAAATGTGTTCCTAACAAATCCATAATCTTGCTCATTGTCACAAGTCAACCTTGTTAGGACATATGTGGATATTGTTAGAGACATATGTTATGTATATTGGCTAATCCTTTGACAAAATGCACTTTACTTGTAATTGGGTAGATCTAGAATAGGTTTAGTACTTCAAGGAACAAAAGTTCAAGTCTAGTATTGAAGCCATGAAAATCTGTCCAAGAAACAAGTGAAGAAGTGCTGTTTATTAAAGCTCGACAAATTCATATCCATCGAGGTTTAATGATGGATCTCCACAGCAGCTCAACAGAAGCTATATCTATCGAGAATTATGAAATTCAGATTTCTAGATCTGATTTCACGCATATCCATGTGTATTTGTGTAGGGTTTCTTTTCTCACAACTTTAGACATATATAGAAATTATTTTAAGGGCCGTCTCAAGTGGTGCAAACTAATGCAACTCAATGCAAATTGATTGTGCATGCAAATTGTGACCAGAGACAGAATTTGCCCTAGTTCATTATATTTTTTGTAGAAGCTACTGCGTCTTTGCGTTAAGGGTTTTGTAATCAAAGAGTTTCTTGATTTTCATCGTTGGATGAACTGAATAATTTTGCAGCCAACATCTTCCTCAAGTTGGTGTGTTAGTCACGTACTTGGATCCGTGCATTGAAAGGAGAGATTGTTACTATATCACAAGTCTAATTGGGTATTAGGGTAAGGATTCAACTGTAGGTTGGTATTAGGTATAGGGATTCTTTTTACTTATAACTGCTTGTTTTGATAATAGTGAATTCTCGAGAGTGGTGACCTTAAATTCACCTAGTGGGGTTTTGCCTCAATGGTTTTCCCCATTTATAAACAAATCACCTGTGTCAAATTTATTTTCCGCTGCATTTAACTTAGTTGGTGATTTGTTTGTGCTACCACGCTTATTGCGTGTAATTGAATCTAATTAATTCACTTGGATAATTAATTGATTGATTTACCAAAGGGGTCAATACATTCTTGGCCTATCAAGTGGTATCAGAGCGAGCACACTCTGATTAGGGTTAATCTTTACTGTGTGATCTATTGACCCCTGTTTGTCATGGATAGAGGACAGTCTCTAATTATACCTCATTTATTTGATGGCACTAATTATGTATACTGGAAAGTACGCATGAGAGTTTTCATGCAGTCTTTAGATGAGAAGGTGTGGCAAGCTGTGGAGATTGGCTAGACTAAGCCAAAGGAAGAGCCGGCTGATTGGGATGATGCCAAGATCAAAGCGGCAAACTTCAACAGCAGAGCATTGAATGCTTTATTTAATGCGGTCACCAATGAGGAGTTCAAGAAGATATCCTCTACTAAAACTGCTAAGGAAGCATGGACTATCCTCCAGACAACCTATAAAGGGACTAAGGTTGTCAAGGATTCAAAACTTCAAATGCTTACTACGAGCTTTCAAGAGATTAAGATAGAGGAGGATGAGTCGTTTGATGAATTCTATGCTAAGCTGAAGGACATAGTTAACCCTGCCTTTAATCTTGGGAAAACTATTCCCGAACCCAAGGTTGTAAGAAAAGTTTTCAGATCTCTGCCTGAGAGATTCCATACCAAGATCACTGTTATTGAAGAATCAAAGGATATTGACAAAATTCCTTTGACAGAGCTGGTTGGCAACTTGCAAACCTATGAATTGGGTTTAACTAGGATCGGGTAATCGAGCAATAGTAAAAGCATGGCACTGAAGGCCAAAAGCAGTGATACTGATAAGTCTTCTGATGATGAAGATTCTAAGATGAAATCCTACATCACTAGGCAGTTCAAAAAGTTTATGAAAAATGCCAATGCAAAAAGATTTGATAAAGACTGAAAGCAATCCAGTTCTTCTCAATTCAAGAGCCAAGATAGAGGAAAGAAGGATGCTAAGGATGACGGTCAGTACACCATTCCCTTTGGACCAAAGTGCTTCGGATGTCAAGGTTTTGGACACATGAAACAAGAATGTCCAACGTATCTCAAGACAATTGGGAAAAGCAAGGCTTTTGCTGCTACTTTGAGTGACACTAAACCTGAGGATAAGTTAGATGACAATAATGATGAGTGAATCTTAAATGCCTTCATTGCCACAGTGAATCCTATTGAGGGGATTGTCGAAGAGGTAGATGAAGAAGAGGACTTGGTGGAGTCTAAGTTTAAGAAAATAGATGAACAAGATGACATCCATACAGCCTATGCTAAGTTGTACAAGGTTTCCGAGAAGCACGAGAAACTTTATAGGCTGGCCACCAAGAAGCCGAGTGATGTGGAGCTAGATCGAGAGGAGCTCTCTACAAAGGTTGATGAAGCAAATCAAACCATTGGAGCTTTGCGGTTCAAGAACAACTTCTTGCTAAAAAGACAAAGAAGCTTAAAGCAAAACTGTTACAGGTTAAAGCTCAATTGGAGAGGACTTCTAGTGCAAAGTTCGATGAGATGCTTAGCTTTTAGAAATCTGCTTCTGACAAAACCGGTTTGGAGTATGATTTCTCTTTTCCTAATATTGCCTCTTCTAGTACTACTGTGTTTGTCTCACCTGCTAATAATGTTAATTCTGAGAACAATGAATGTAAAACTGAAATAGCTAGTGAGAACGTAGACAAAGGAAAATCAATTCTAGGAGTACCCCCTAAGCTTGAAAAGAAAGAGACTAGAAACCCTAGAACTAAGAAGGTTAATAACAAAAAGTCTTAACTGAAGAAGCCGCATCTCTGTCATCATTATGGAGCTTCAGGGCATACTCGTCCAAATTGCTACAAGTGGTTAGCCACTCAACAAAGCAATAGAATGATCTCGTTTGGAAATCAGAATCAGTTTCCATCATCTTTTGCTCCTCTTGGAGATTTTCTCAAGGCCTTCATGTTCCTTTCGAACTTGAATGGT
>JARYZH020000439.1:0-202517 GCA_030021035.2 Notholithocarpus densiflorus | reverse complement strand
TTTGATCCCAATAAAGTCCAATCTCATCACCTTTGTTCAGGCCCCTCCTCGTCACAAATCTCTTATTCCATTTTCTAATGAGGACGTAATCCCCACAGAAGTTCTTGAAGATCAAAGGATGTTCGGACTTGGTATCACAATCCCAAACAGCAACTCGTACCCCATTATTAACGCTTTCAATGAGTCTTGCATCCCATTGCGGCAAAATATGCTTCTTAACCAAGTCTTCTGGCAACAAGAGTTGGGAAATGTCACTTAACGCAATCTTCTTCTTGATAACCCAAGGGTCAAAGCCAAGCTTCAAGTCCAATGACACAACGTTAGGCCCTGCTTCTTTTCGAAAAGTCCAGTGAGCACCAAGTTTCATTCTTTTGATTCCACAAGCTGTACATGAAACAGAAGATATGGCTAACTTTTCACTTGCTTTCCTCTTATTGGTGATGCAAGAACCATAGCCCAGCTTCAATTCTGTTGAAACCTCTTCAGATTCCTGATGGGTTTTGGTTGCAAACACGTTTTCTTGACTGACTTGGAGTTGATCAATCTCTGGAATAGGAATAAAATTATAGAAGATAGGTTCTTTCTCTGTACTTTCAGAACCAGAGGAAACAATAATCTCATTAGTTGTGAGATTTTCTTTCTTGGCTTCAAATATTGAGAATGTAAGTTCTCTGTTCTGGCCATCTTTTCCTTCTTGGTTTTGCTTACTCATATGCTTCATGGCTTCAGTGAATGAAGTGAAGGACCTTGGGCTTAAATGAACCTCCATTACGTTTTGAAAAAACATAACTGAAAGAAAGAATGGGTTTCAGAGAGTTTGTGTTTCTTGGAGACTTGGAATGAAGAGAAATGTGAAATGCTTTGATTTTTTGCCGCCTCTATTCTAGCTAGTCCTGTGACACTAGGCTAAATAAAACAGTAAAGCTATCCTAATTCCAAATAAGCATTCTTCATATTATCCAAGAATAAGCCAATCAAATAACCAAACACTTACTAACATGACTCAAGTTCCCAAATAGTTCTCGAAGAGCACGGGCACTGCCGGATCAATGCATGACGCAATTAGACAACCACCTAAAGCCCCTAATGAAATAAAGAACCTCAAATTTTTACTAATAGAGATATCCTTGTATCAATGAGAGTATTTATTAAGTCTTAATTATTCACCAATAAGTAAAAAGTAAAAATAAAAAAAGGTTGTTTTTTTCATTGGATGTGATTGTTTGTTTTTCTCAGTTTTAGAGTATAGAACTTATTAATCTCTCACACATAAATGCTAAAAGAACTTACTAATCTCCCATAGTAAATAAATTTATACTCAAATTTTATTTAGAGATATTAATTATATAAAATTTTATTAAAATTTTCAATCATAATTTTTTAGTATTTGGTTGCTTCTCTCAATAAATAGTATTTACTATTTATTTTAGTTGTATGGTCATTGAGTAATACGATTGATTTTTTTCAATTTGTAATCTTGCATCTAAAAAAATAGATTTTAAATCTAAAAAAATAGATTTTAAATGAAAAAAAATACCAAAAGTTAAATAAATCTTTTATTAATATTCAAATATGCCCTATTTAAAGTAGTCGCCTTAGGCCCCACAATGCCTTGAGCCGGCCTTGAGCATGGGTAATAGAGGTTGGTTTTGTTCTTAAAGAGCACGAGTAGGATCCAGTGGCAATGGAAGAGGTTGGCTTAGGCAAAGACACAACTCTCTCCTTCCTCCAAGGGTCAAGTTGAAATAGTGTTTCTAAGACACGATTTGGTATAAAATGAATACTATTTAAATTTTTTTCCTTAGAGATATCCAAACTGATATGTAAAACTAAAATTTTGTTTTTAGGACACGATTTATATATAACATGAATAAGATTGTATTTATGCCTTAAGGGTGATGAATAAGATTGTATTTATGCCTTAAGGGTGGTCGATTGAATATCTTTGTCTTAAAGGTGGATGTCAATATCCAAATTGACATGTAGAATTGAAATCATGTTTTTAAGGTTCGATTTTTACATAACATGAATAAGATTGTTTTTTTGCTCTAAAGGTGGATGTTTAATGTCCAAACTCATATGTGAACTAAAATAGTATTTCTAAGACACAATTTTGGTATAAAATAAATATTATTTTAACTTTTTTCTTAGAGATTTCCAAATCTAGATATGTAGAATTGAAATTGTGTTTTTGAGATATGATTTCTACATAACATGAATAAAATTGTATTTTTATTTTAAACTAGTGCAAGTCCTGTGAGATGCACGATTTTGAGTATAAACTCATAAAACGTATAATTTTATTTTTTTTAAAATAGTTAAATGAATTATTATTACATAATTGAAAATAAAAATCACCTTACATGTTTGTGTGTGTATATGCATGAAAAAAAAATCTGAATTCAATATTTAGAAATAATCCATAAAACAATTGAAACAAAGTTAAGCTTAAACCTCAATCCAATAATTAAAAACAATTAATCTAAAGATTTCTCCATAATTTCTAAATATTATATATTTTTTAATCTCGAAATATTAAAGTTGATAAGAAATTATTAAGTTAATGTATATATAAAAGGTCATTTTCCAAATATAAATATAAACATTGGGGTGAATGCAATTATGCAAAAAGCTTTTGTAGGGTGGTTCTACTCCTACCAACCCCACTCATATCATGTGTGATTCCAAAATTTTGTATTCCATTGAATCTAAGTATCTAACATTTAAGAAGCTCATCAAATGTCAAAAGCTTTGTAGTTCAACTGGTTGGCATATTTAGGTGTTTCCAAAATATTCAAGGTTCAAATTTCATCTCTTCCATTAAGTTAATGATAAAACTATTATTAGTAAACGTTTCTTAGGCTTGTCTATTTAGCTTTCTTGCCAATTTGATATCAACTTTTTTATTTATTTTCTTAGAAGAATATAACACAGCTAAAAACCTATAAACAATAATTTAATATTTAATATTAAAAATATTATCAAACTTATTCATAATTTAAAATTAAGAAAACAACACAAATCATAAATTAAGATATAAATGTAAAAAAAAGAACAAATAATATACCTGTTTGTTTCCTCTATCACTTTGAGAGATGAAAGTATGAGTATGTAACCAAAACCTGAATCAATTATTGTAGAAGAGAACAAATAAGTACAAAAGTTTAATATTATAAATTGGGTTTGTAAGGTTGAATTTAATCAACTATTGTGTTGGCTTTATTCCGTGCCAAATTTGCTTGTATTTTAGCAATTAGTAACCCTGTATTTAGGTGGGATTCATGTAAGGGTAGTGTGTAAGAGAGTGTGAAGAAATGTTCAAGATTGTGCAAAGAAGTAGAGACTAGCGGCTGGGACTCGCGGGTGACTCGCGACTAACAAGCCGCCAACTGCAGCACACGAGTGAAGCGTGCAAGAAGATGAACAGTCATGCCAGCTGGAGTACTACAGGACAAAAATTCCAGACTGGCCAGATCGTTAGCTCGCGACTTGAACTCGTGACTCAGTCAAGTCGCGAGGCCAAGCCGCCAACCAGCCCTGTTTTGAAAAATCTGTCTCTTTGCATTCCACTCTCACCCTAGTATAAATACCCCTTATACCCACGAAATGTAAAGAAGTTCCACAGAGAATTTTGAGAGAGAAATCCTAGAGAAAAACAAGATTGACTCATCTCGAATCTTCACATAGAGACTCTTCAAATTCCTCTACTCTCTTCCTCTCCATTGTTAAATCCTTGAAAGGTTCTTAGCCAAATCATTTTCTCACCATACCCACATCTGTGAGAATGCTTTTTGGTGCTTTGGGAAGCAGTTAGGAAGGGACCAATTCATATTGGTTGATGCTATGGGCTATAGCGGAATCCGGTAAGCTAAAGAAGATATAGATTCGGCGTAACCTCGTTGGAGCAAGAAGCTTGGAGGGCTTAGATACACTGGGTAGATTAGGCTTGAAGGGTCTATTGCTGTTCATGTATCCCAACTACATTCTTTAGTGGATTATTGACCGCTTAGAGGGCGGCGGAGAGGTTTTACGCCGAGGGCTTCGGTTTCCTCTTCGATAACACATCGTTGTGTTGTCCTTGTGTTTGCATCTCTCTTCCCTTAATCTTTGCCATTTAATTTCTGCTGTGGATGTGATTTTAATTGGTTAAGATTGTTTATCAATTCTGTTATAAGCTTATGTTCATGTTCCACACATGTATTTTTTGATAATAAGCTTGAATTGGTAATTTATAAATTAAGGGTCTAAATGTTCATAGTGTTTTATACACTTTTTGAACTTTCAATTGGTATCAAAGCGGGTGCACTTTTTGTGGTTTAAATACCTTAGTGCGATCCTTGACCCCGTATTGAGATGGACTGGTCTTAATCTTTGAATGTTCTACCATTTTTTTATGGTAACAACTATGCTTTTTAGAAAGTCTGGATGAGGGCTTTCTTGTGTTCAATTGATGATACTGTTTGGAATGCCGTAGAAGTAGGTTGGACTAGGCCGGAGGCCTCAAAATCCACTTGGGATAAAGCAGCCCTTGCGGCAGCCAATGCTAACAGTAAAGCTTTGAATGCAATTTTCTATGGTGTTTCTCCAGATGAGTTTCATAGGATTTCTCACATCACTGTTGCCAAGGAGGCATGGGAGATATTGGAGACCACCTACGAAGGCACGAAGAAAGTAAAAGACACCAAGCTGCAAATGCTGACCACTCGATTTGAAGAGCTCAAAATGAGTGAGGACGAGTCTTTTGACTCTTTCTATAGCAAGCTGAATGAGGTGGTTGTCGGCAAGTTCAATTTGGGGGAGAAAACGGAGGATTCCAAGATAGTAAGGAAGATCCTTCGGTCATTGCCAGAAAGCTTTCGTGCCAAAGTGACAGCGATTGAAGAGAGTAAAGACCTTGATGATATAAAAGTCCAATAACTGATTGGGTCTCTTCAGACTTATGAATTGTCGCTGCCCACATAAAGGAAGAGCAAATTTCTTGCTCTTAAGACCATTAATGAAAGGGTGGAAGCCCATGACTCATCGGATGAGGATGTGGTTTGACAAAGACGTTGCATACCTTATGAAAAATTTTCAAAAATTCTTGAAATTCAAGGACAATGGAAAATTTGGTGATAAAGGGAAATTCCAAAGTTCAAGAAGGGAGAAAAAGAAAGATGGAAAGGAATCCCAATCTACACAAGGAATCACTTGTTTCGAGTGCAACGGGCATGGACACTTTAAGAAAGAATGTCCTAATTATTTGAAATCGAAGGGCAAGGTGTATGCCACGACTCTTAGTGACTCGAATTCATCTAATTCTGATTCTAAGGAAAGCTGTGACGGAGAAGGAAATTACTCCGCTTTTATGACTATTACTCAAGTTGAGTCTTCGGATGATTTGAATTTGCTTGTACAAGAGCTTGGAGAACATAGTGATGAAGAATCAATGGAAATTGTTGAAGAATCAGATGCTGAAGAAGATGAAAACACAGTCGGTCTTTAAGAGAATTACAACTCACTCCTTGAGAAGTCGGGAGAGTATACAAGGGTGGCCAAGGCAGCTGTGAAGAAGATAAAGAAGGCAGAGGAGGACTATAAAAGTCTCCTAATTCGCTATAAGGAGGCCAAATGTGAGATAGAGACACTGAATGGTGAGTTGTCAGTAGCTTATACAAAAGTGAGATTTCTTGAACTAGAGGTAGTGCAAGCTAATGCCAAGATAGAGAGGGTCTCCACCAAGAAGCTAGATGATGTTATTTCATCTCAAAAACATTTCTCAGACAAGTCTGGGTTGGGATATGCCGGAGGGAGTAGCTCCTTGGTCAATGTCACCAAAGAAGTGAAGTTTGTGAAGGCCAAAGAGCCGGTTGTAGAAGAAACTATTCCTGAGAAAGTTAAGGTTGAAAAGAAGAAGAATGTGGCTGATCAACGGGTGTTAAATAAGTCCCGTAATCAATTAGAAGCTAGACGTGAAGCTAGAGGAAGATCACTTCCAAGATCATAATGGGGTTCTAGAACGAATCATTTTTGTCACCACTGCAGATTGCAAGGACATACAAGACCCAACTGTCATAAGCTGAGAGCATTGAACAATGCAAGCGCTCCACGGTCACGAGGACCAAGAAATGACAAGAGGTCTTGGGGTGGTGAGCAACCAAGAAGTCAAAACGGTGATCCCGGAATGGACGTGATGAAGATGATCGATGCATTCACCATATATCCGATCCTATAAGGAAATCACCCCAAACGCACGTGACGTGTGGGTGAAGAAGGGTACTCATGCATAAGCATTACAACATGTCCATGCACTAATACTTCCTATGTTATGTGATTATGTTTGGTTGTTTGGTTGTTGCTAGTTTGAATTAAAAATTAGTTGTTTGTTTGCTTTTGCTTTAAATGTTTTTACATTGCTACTTGTGATCAATCTTTTCTTGTTTTTGTGTCAAATATCCAAAAATACATAAAAAGTAAAAAATCCAAAAAGGTTGATCAACTTTGTTGAGTGTTGTCTCAAAACTTGTTTTGCCTTGTACCTTTGTACTAATGGTCTTGTGTATTTACGAGCAATGATTGTAAGGTTGAATTTAATCAACCATTGTGTTGGCTTTATTTCGTGCCAAATTTTCTTGTATTTTAGCAATTAGTGACCCTGTATTTAGGTGGGATTCATGTAAGGGTAGTGTGTGAGAGAGTGTGAAGAAATGCTCAAGATTGTGCAAAGAAGCAGAAAATCGCGGTTGGGACTCGCGGGTGACTCGCGACTGGCAAGCCGCCAACTGCAGCACACGAGTGAAGCATGCAAGAAGATGAACAGTCATGCCAGCTGGAGCACTACAGGACAAAAAGTCCAGACTGGCCAAACCGTTAGCTCGCGACTTGAACTCGCAACTCAGTCAAGTCGCGAGGCCAAGCCGCCAGCCAGCCCTGTTTTGAAAAATCTGTCTCTTCGCATTCCACTCTCACCCTAGTATAAATACCCCTTATACCCACGAAATGTAGAGAGATTCCAGAGAGAATTTTGAGAGAGAAACCCTAGAGAAAAATAAGATTGACTCATCCCCAATCTTCACATAGAGACTCTTCAAATTCCTCTACTCTCTTCCTCTCCATTGTTAAATCCTTGAGAGGTTCTTAGCCAAATCCTTTTTTCACCATACCCACATCTGTGAAAAGGCTTTTTGGTGTTTTGGGGAGAAGTTAAGAATGGACCAATTCATATTGGTTGATGTTATGGGCTATAGTGGAATCCGGTAAGCTAAAGAAGAAATAGGTTCGGCGTAACCTCGTTAGAGTAAGAAGCTTGGAGGGTTTAGGTACACTGGATAGATTAGGCTTGGAGGGTCTATTGTTGTTCATGTATCCCAACTACATTCTTTAGTAGATTATTGACCGCTTGGAGGGCGGCGGAGAGGTTTTACGCCGAGGGCTTCGATTTCCTCTTCAATAACACATCGTTGTGTTGTACTTGTGTTTACATCTCTCTTCCCTTAATCTTTGCCATTTAATTTCTGCTGTGGATGTGATTTTAATTGGTTAAGATTGTTTATCAATTCTGTTATAAGCTTATGTTCATGTTCCGCACATGTATTGTTTGATAATAAGCTTGAATTAGTAATTTATAAATTGGGGGTCTAAACATTCATAGTGTTTTATACGCTTTTTGAACTTTCAGGGTTAATCTACCTATCAATTTCTAATGCGGAATTCATGAATTTAAGTAAGTGTGTGAGAAGTTTTTATTAATTTTTTTGAAGTCAAAGAAAAATAGCTTAAACAAAATGAAAAAATAATAATGAAGAAAGAATGCATACCTGTGTTGTCATGGGATTTAGGCATTTGTATATTGAAGTAAGCTTCATTTCAAAAAGGATATATATATTAATATATAGGTAAAGTTTCATTTGATATAGAATTTAAATCCTATTGAATTTAAATCATTGTGTTTGTTTCTATCCCATAAATCCTATAAAAAAGCAAAATACAAAAAGGTCATACGAATAGGAAAAAAAGAAAAGAAACGTTGATACACTTACTACTTAGTAACGTATATGTATATATGTATATATGTATACCCCATCTTTATATATATATATATATAGGTTTTTTTTTTGAGAAGCATTATATATAGAATTTTAAGCTGTATAGAAGTTGATTGATACTATGTAAAAGAGAAGCTTTTTCCTTAAACTCAAATACTTATTACGTTATTTACAAATTTATTTTATTTTATCCAATTTTTTTTGGTAAATCGGTTTGAAGAAATAACTTGTTATCTTTTGTTCTATTTTTTAAAAATCTACTAGTTTGGGTAGCATGTGCAAGGAACATGCTGCCCCTTGAGTAAAAAATTTAAGATAAAGTTTCTATTTGAAGAAGTATAAAACCATACACTAAAAAATGCATGTCATGCATTGCTAATATCATTCATATAATGTTGTGAAATTTTAAAGTACTCGCAAGTGTACGAACCGTACCGAAGTATAGTTTGGCAAGAACGAGGTCGAACCCATAGGGACTTGAATGAACGTAGGAAAATTAATCAAATCTTAACCAAATTAATCCTAATCTAGTTTAATAAAAATTGGTTGTTTGAAATTAAATGTAAGCAAATAATTAAACTAAGCAAAGATATAATATAAAGCAGTAAAGAGATGTAAACAATCTAGAGAAAGGAATTAAGGTTTTGGAATCCGCCTTATAAGTCATATCAGCATATATTTATGATCATTAATTTTTCCCAACTACTGCATGATAATCTAGAAATCAATCTTGCTATTATAGAAAATATTATTATTAAAACTTCTATTTAAATATCTAAAGCATGCTCTTCTTCGCTTCTTAAGTATGAAATCAAATCATCAATTGTATCCGTTGACAAACAAATCATAAGAGATATCTAATTTTATAATCAAGAAATAATAAACCAAGCATTCAATTAATTAAGATAAATCCTAAATAATGAGAAAAACATGATTGAACTCATATCTAGAATCTCATCTTAGTCAATTGATATGAATCAAGAACAATTTAAATTATTAAAGAATAACTATTATGGGAAAAATCAAATCACATAAACATACTGATAATCCTTAACAAGGTTTCATCTTCAACTTTAATTATAAATTTAGCTACTCATAGTAATTGAAAGAAAACACAAAAATAAAATACTAAACATTAAACTAGACAAATAAAATAAAACCAACTGTCATGGAAAAAAACCAAAGAGATAGCCGCGCTCTATATGTTTAGCCCCCAGCTGTCCTCTTAAACAAAATAACCTAGAGGATTATATATGAAAATAGCCGCCTTACACTATACTATATTTCTAATACAATCAGAATAAGGAATTCATATTTCCAAGCCACGCACATGCAAGGGACTCTGTGGCCTAGCTTTACACACTGACTTGTATTTCTTTTGTGATACGAACACCTCATTGCTTGATTGTAAGAGTTTCTTTCCTAGCAAACTTCATCCATGTTGGATTGCATCTTGGCTTCTTCTTGAATACACGCCTGGGCTTGGTGTTCTACTTCTTTGGGCTGAATCTTTACTGCATGGCAAGCTCTCTTCTTTTAAGTTAGCTTTATAATCGGCTTGGCCCACGTAGCATACAACTTGTAACTTGTTCAGCCTCTCAACATGAGTAGCCTTTATTTTCCATAAAACAAATATAATATATAATTAGTCATAAAATAATATAAAAGAAGGATAACTATACGAATATAATGGTACTTTACTGAATATATTTCATGCACATCATATAAGAATTTTGATTACTTACAAACTTAGCATAACTATTTAACATATGAATATCTTTTTTAATATGATAGTTTCTTAAAAGCTATTTGACTAAAAAAATCTAAGAATGATAGCAAATATCATCTTCCAATAATAAGCAACTGTGTTTTGCTAAGACATTGTCATAATATTTGAATTTTCGTAATGAATTATATTAAGGAGAAAATTGAAACTCTTCATCAAATATCTACAACTATCCACTATGGGGATCTTTATTCATACTTCCTTCTTTATTAACTTACATTTAATGCATGTAATTGCAGTGTTTAGCTTATTTAGTTTTTAATAAACACCATTTTAAGCAAGAAATAATGTTTTTTTTAAAAGAAAAAAGAACAAGATAACAAAAGCCATATGTGTCGTCGAATTATATAAAATTATAAATTTAGAAAATTAAAACCTACTAAATCAATGTTCTCTAGGTAACAAATAAAACACCCTATATAGTAGGGGTAGTTCAGGGTAGTTTAGTCTATCATATAAAACTAAAAAATGTGAAGGAAAATTTTGGGATATGAAAATTTAGTGGGAGTAGTTTAGACATTGCACACTGGAAATCATAACATTCCGCTAGGGTTTAATTGAAAGAGTAACCATAAAGGGTATTTGCTTGTTTCCAAAATATAAAGAGAGAAATTGCTCGATTTTAAAGTTTAGGAGGAAAATTGTGAACTAACCCAAACATAAAGGGGGAAAGTGGGTTTTTGAGTAAAATTGTGTTGGTGCTTAATAAAATAAAACAAAAGGCCAGCCTAAGAAAATTGAGTGAAACATGCTTACCAAAATTGTCTAAACCAAAAACATTTAGGTACATAACAAAATGTCAATATTTTCAAAAATAACTTTAATTTTAGTTGTGGTCAATCTCGGTTTGATAGTGTATTATTTTATTTTTGACATATAAAAAGTAAACTTACACCTCAGTAGTTTTGAAAATATGTGACAACAACAAAATGTCACAACATTTTCACAATACATTTATTTATAGTTGTGGTGGGTCCCAATTTAATAATTTTTTATTTTATTATGACCTATAAAAAACTTACACCTCAGCAATTGTGAAAATATTGTGACAATAACAAAATCACCAACTACTCTTTTCCTTCATTGTCGAGAAATACAAAGAAATAATAAAAACTGAATGCACAACAACAGTGCTTGTGCATATTTGCACAAGAACCATAGCTAATTAAAATGCATTTTGCATAATAAATGCATAAACTGATGTGGGTGACTTTTGGGGTTAGTTGGGTAAAAATTGGCACTTATGCCATTTTGTATTAATTGATGTGAATGCTTTGAAAAACTTACAATGTGTAAATATTATGACAATAACAAAATGTCACATTTTTACAATTCCTTTATTTTAAGTTGTGGTACGTCTTGATATGGTAATTTTTTATTATATTTTATTTTGATTTATATGCAATTGATACCTTAGTAATTGTAAAAAATATTGTAACAACACCAAAATGTCGTAATATTTTCACAAGAGTTTTATTTTTAGTTGTGGTTAGTCTCAGTCTGATAGTTTATTATATTTTATTTTGATCGGTAAGAAACTGATATCTCAACTGTAGGGGCAGAGACCCAAGATAGGATATTGGGCCATGGGCTTATCCTGGGACACTAAATTGTCTAAGGAAAAGCTGCTACCATTGCATTAAATTCACTGAAACTATTTTCCTGTCCGCATTTATGTGGAGAAGACATCTGAACAATGAAGCTTTGGCTACTACACCTCACAAGGAACCAGGAAAGGTGCTAATGGGACAGATACTCAAATAATATCCCAACGATCGACAAGTGTAGGGTTAAGGTGATCCAAAGGGCTCTATATAATGTAAAAAAGGCCCTCCATGACAGGGGGAGAAAAAGGAGAGAAGAAGGGAGGGAACGAGAAAGAGGAGAGAAGCAATCTGAGATATCTTTGTAACCATCTTCATTATTCAAGAAATGATAAATTAAACCTCCTCGGACTATTGCCGGGGATAGACCCCTTTGTTCAAGCATATGTTCGCTTTACATTTTCAGTTTTTCGATCCTTTTCAGCTGTTGTTATACTCCATAAAGCCCAGTTCTTCTGCTCACTCTCTATAAATTTATTGTATTGGGTTTGTTAGGCCTGAGCTCACTCACACTTTAGGAATAGTGCTCAAACCCAGCCCCTACATCAACAATTGTAAAAATATTATGAGAATTTTTTGTGTAGGTATAACAACTCCTAAAACCAAAATAATCTATCACCACATATAAATATTTTAAAAAATAAAAATGGAAACAAGCCCAAAGCATACTGGCATGAATGGTGATTATTAGACCAAAAAGAAAAAGCCAAGTCACTTGAAATGGTGACTTTTTGCTCACAAAATTTGGTCTCTCACTAAAACAACAACTTTTGCTTTTTCACAACAAAACCAAAAACCCAAAAAAAGACAAAAATTGAATAAACCAAATCCCTGTAGAAAAGCTATTGACACTTTTTATATAGTTAGTAGAAAAAATATAAACAAATATTATTGCTGTTTTTTTTTATTATATAATTTATAAAAATTTATGTAATTTGGTGCAACCACTTAGTGTAAATTTGAACAAAAAACTTGCTATCTTTTGTTCTATATATATTTTTTAATTTGAAAAATATAAACAAATAATGATGCTATTTTTTTAAAATCTATAAAAATTTATACAATTTGGTGTAACCGCACAACCACAGTTTTAAAGCCCAACTCGCATTATATAGTATATGATATGATATGATGTGAATATTGATATCCGAAACACAATTTCGGTATAAAATGAATACAAAATTGCTAAGAATTTTATAGCTTAATTAGTTGGCACATTCTATTATTTTCAAAAAAAAAAAAGACAAAAAAAATTTAAATCTCTCACTCCCAAATATCAAATTATCAAGATTAAAAAAAATAAATCAAATTAACCAAAAAAATTTGAAGAAAATCCACCATCTCTCACTTTTAAAAAGTTAATTAATAAATTTAAAACTGCGGTCGCGCGAATCCGACTTGACCAAGGTCTCAAGCCACCTCAACACAACTACACTTTGTGGCTAGACCGCTAGAGCTCTCTACTCTACTAATTTAGCAAAGAAAAACAAAAAAAACAAATACGGCGTCGTTTTGTTACCGCCAATCTTCGTCTTCTTTTTCGCTCTCTGCTACTCAGTACTAACTGTAACTCTCTCTCTCTAACAATGGATTCGTACGCTCCATTGCTTGATAGGACCAAAGTGCCCCAACCTTCGCTGCAAAAATTCGCTGTAATCTCAATCTTCTCGAAGCTCCGGTCCGCCCCGAAGCACCTAGACTCCGAATCCGAACCCGGCAGAGACGCCATATCCCAGTGCCTCCACTCGGCTTCTCCGCCCGTCGTCGACCAATCGGTTCGCGAGCTATGCCGCCTCGTCACCGAAGCCAACTACGGCGTCTCTCGCGCCTTGCTGGAGCTCCAGTCCGCGCTCGAAGGATCCGACCCGAATCTGGTCAACCTCTTCGTCAAAGCAATCGGGTTCCTCGTTCGGTTCGAGTTCCAGAGGAGCAATGGCGCGTGGAGATTCAGTTCCGCTGAGACTCACCCGTTTGTTAAGGTGAGTGAGAGAAATGATACGAGTTTAAGTCCCTGTTTGGTTGCGCTGAATAAAATTTTAATTTCTCATTGCGTTGGATTTGGGACCGTTATTTTTTACTTTATAACAGAAATTCGTGATTATTTGCAAATTGTTTCGTTAGGCTCTGTTTGTTTTAGCTTATTTTGTTCAGAGTGATGCTATGTGTCATCGATCACAAAAAGTAATTCAAATATTTATTTGTTGTAATTTTGAATTAGCACCAACCACATTCATTGTTTGTAACATTTTGTGGTAAAATTGATAGTAATTTTAGCATTTTATTTTGCCAGGTACCATGGTACTTTTACACACCTTATTTTTTTTATTATTAAAAAAAAGGTGAAAATGAGCCCTTCCAAACAGAACCTAAAAGCTAAAAAACTGTATGTGTATGACTAAACTGCACTTTGGGCCTTTTAAGTTTTGGGTTGTTTTCATTTTGGCTCTTTATGTTTCTAAATTTTTATTTGGCCATTCGTGTTTAAGAGCATTTTCATATTGGTCATGTCATTCATTTCTGATAGTAATTTGACTGGTAAGTGCCACACAAGTGTTGTCCATTAAGGCACATTACCTATATAATGACAAGTGTCAACTGATTACTAATGGAAATGGACGACAAGACCAAAATGAAAATGAAATCAAATATGAAGGGCCAAAATGAAAAACAACCCCAAATTGTAAGGGCCAATAGTATATGGTAGTCAATTGTGTCTTATCCGATTCTTATTTTGTTTATTGTGTAAAAGTATAGTTGTACCTAGAATAAGCTGGAATACAATGAGGCTTTTAAAAATTGTACCAAGGAATAAGCAAAATAAGCTAATGGAAATGAGCTCATCCAAATAGACCCTTTTAAGTACAAGTTGGATACAGCAAAGCCCAGTCTTAGTTTTTGGAAATTTTGAATATTGGTGATCAGTGTGGCCAAATCATTGTAGAATTTGAGGCTTAAAGTAGTTTTTGCTTTTTTTCTTTTTTGGTAATGGTTTGCAGGTCCTCTCGTGCCAACCAGAGGTTCAGACTGAGCTTGTGCAGCAAGTGTTATTGTTTATGGTACAGAATAAGCGGTTGGGAATGGTGGAAGTTTGCGAATTCTTGAGACCATTTTTGAATTATTTTATTTTGAGGATACCTGTTTCGGATTCGTCATCGTCTTTGTTTGCGAGGCATATAATATCATCGATGGCATCTCTTTGTTGCTCGTTCCCTCTAGAGGCAATGCCAGTTTTTAAGTTGCTCATGGAATGCATCAAATTTCTTCCGTGCAAAAATTCAGAAGTAAGCATGCATGTTAGTGAAAGTATTGTCTATACTGGCTTCATTTGATTCTGTTAAGGTGATTAGTTTAAGTAGGGAGTCTATTGTTTCCCGTGTAGCTTTATGCTAATTATGTTCTTACTTCGTGATAATTTGCAGGACTTTAGGAATTTTATGTACTTTGTGGAGTGTGTGGTGGATGCGTATATAGTAGTATTGAGAAATTTGTCTGGAAGGAAATTGGTATGCTTTTATAGCTTTACTTCAGTGCACCCTTGGACTTTTAAAAGAATTCTTCTTGTTTGTTCTGTCTTCAATCTGCTATCATGGGAATGTCTACTTATATTGAGTTTATAGTTAGGCAGTTTGTACCGTACTACCTTGTTTGTGGGTTCACTTCTGGTTATTAATATTTTCCCTTCTTTTTCTCTCTGTCCATGTTAGTGGTTGATTGCTGAAGCTCAACTATGTGGTGTCGAACTGTTAGAGACCATTCTTTCTTTATGTACGTGTCATCGCAGGCATTCTGGTGGGAATGAGCTCATAGTGGAACTGGCAAAGCGGTTATTGTTTGTCCAAAAAGATCTTGGGTTGCAATATGTACCTGAATTATCATCTGTTGTGCTATCCATGTTTGTTATCCTCACAGAGTCAGAGCTTGAACATGAACAACTTTCTATATTGAAAATTTTCCATTTCCTCTTAAAGTGGAAATGTGAAAATGGTACGTTAACTTGATGAGTTTATAGATATTCTGTTAATCAAAATACACATTGTTAAAACTATAATATCTGTATTTTAAGTTTATAGGTTTCTGTCAATGTGAATCCATGACACTCATCGACAATATCCATACACTCATAGAGGGCGTTACATTTGCTCAATCTTTTTGTATGCCTTGGGCACCTGGGAATCCATTTGGTTTCCTTTCTATTATAGTCTATTGCGTTGTTCTTATCATCTGCTAATGATTATGAACTTTCGCCTATAATTTATGTTTTGCTTTATAATGAATGTAGTGAATGATCCCATTTAATCAATTTATATTTTTTAATATAAGCAGTGATCTCACTGTACATATTGCTTGGTCTGTTCTGATTGTGTTTCTCTGTTTATTTGGATGAGTTACTAATTCTTTTATTCATCCTTTTTTTTTGCTTTTATATTATTTGCTTTTGCAGAATATGATAGTGGCAAAGCTGCCTGTGGTCCGAGTGAAGAGCTTTTATTCATATTTCCTGTCATCAGCCTTTTGTCGTCTCCTTCTAAATGTGTAAAAGGAGCAGCAACTGATATGCTTGTCACATTAGAAAAGCTCTTAGTGAAAACATTGGTAGCACCAGCGAGTGAACTAGCAATGAAAGGGGGATTAAATGAGCTAGCTATGAAAGGGGGATTTCCATATCTCAGCACACCTGGATCTATTGCTTTTAGACTGCTGCAGCATTTATGGTTTCAGGTTTCTTTTTGTATCTTATATCTGGATTGTTTATTTCTTTGAAATGTTATTTGATTTTTATATTTGTTTTAGTGCTAAGTAGATGTTGAAAAGAGTGCTTAAGGGCTTTAATGTGGCTTCTGTTTCAAATTCATGCTATTCATTCGGAATGTATAACTCTCATAACAAGAGGAAGCCTAAAAATCCATATTAGAAATATAATAATATAGATATGCAAGTCTTGCCAGCTATATAAAATTTCTTTTTGTTTTTGTTTTTTCAGGATCAGTTTTCATTATCTGGTTTCTTCTTTTTAAATTTTGCTTCTAGTTCTAAAGCTGATGGCAAAGAAATGCTTAACTTACCGAAATCTTGGGCTTCTCAACTAAGGGAATACTCTTTATGGATCATTGACAGACGAAAATCGTCCCTGCCTCTCTCTCAATCTCAAGAATTATTTGTAACTGGTAATTGGTTGTGTTAATTAGCATGCAATAAACAGGATTGGTTTGGTTTGGTATAATTTTTTAAAGCTTATGGCCAATTTGGATGAAGGGGGAGTAGAGTAGAGTTGGCTGGAAATTGCTAGAAATTGTGAATTTCTAGCCAACTCGACTGTACTCCCCCTCCATCCAAACTGGCCAAAGGTTCATTTGCATCAAATTTAGATTGCCCCACTATTGTACCTTGTAGAAATGCCCTTGTTGCTCAGTGCTGTTGCTGGTGTTTTGGTGATGCATCAGTCACTGGGGAATGCTGCTCTAGATTCTTTGGCTGCTATTGGTGTTATGGATCCTAGAATGGGAGTTCCTTTATTGCTAGCAGTTCTATTTTACAGTAACATATTCACTATGAATGATACTATAAGCCATAATATGTTGGTAAGCTTTCCTTTTATATGCTGGTTTGTTTCTCTTGTACTTAATGATGGGCGTGTTAGCTTTGCCTTTTGGCTCTGTTATCTATCACTATATCTTAATATTCCTCCTTCCCAACCGTTCTTGCAGTTAAAAGTTTTGGGAGTGCTTCCATCACTTGCTTCGCATTCCATGATGATTCCACTCATAGTCCAAACTATCCTGCCTATGCTTCACAAGGATGCCAAACCGTACGTCCTCTGAACGAAATATCCTTGAAGTCTTTCATTTATTCTCTTGTGATTATTTTAGTGGCCTTACCTTATCATGGCATGTTTTGTGGCAATTATTGCTATGTCATGGAGGGGGTTCATGCAACCCCCCGTATTAGATGTTTATGATTACTTATAAATTCTTCTGAATTTTTTCCCCCTACAAATTTCATTATTAAGGAAGGCCATAACTTGAAGAGTGAATGGGATCATTTTTCATGTCTTTTTGTTTTGCTTTTTTGTTGTTTGTTTTATTTATTTAATTTTTTTTACAGTATCCCAAAGTTTTCTTTTCTGGGCATACATACCTTCTTTGTATGAATGACTGTATTCTGATTTGTGGTGAATGATACAATCTTGAATGCATAACCAGGCTTGTTGTCCTACACACGGGTGCACTGGACACACATAAACATGCTTGATTGTACTATGATTTGGCAAAGTAATCTGACATTACTATTATACCACCAGAAACACTTGTATGAGAATGAAAAACACATAAATCTGATGTAATAGGATCATGGGTTTGTCATTTAGGGAACCATGGGTTGCTTTGTCTTTTCCATTCTATATATATACCAGAATTGTACTCGATATACCCAATATATGGAGTTTTGATCAATATCTACTTCTATATCAAATTGTGAGGTTTAAGCTGGCTTGTGTAGCTCTGTGGGGGCTGGCTTGTGTGGCTCGGTAGGGGCTTCTTGTTTCCTTTTTGGATGTGTGGCTGTCTGACAATTTCTTGTTTCATGGCATTGTTGTCTGTAGTGGTTCATTTCACCTGATCTGTTTGTCAACATCATGTGTTGAACTGCTGATTATATTAAATTCACATGGGGCTTACCTAGGGACTTTATGTTTCACTCATGTTGTTTGTTATCATTTGAATGTAACATGTACAATTAATAGTTTGCTTACATTTTTTTAAGCCTGTTTCAATGGTTTTTATTTTATACACAGAACATTATATGCTACAGCCACTCGTTTGCTTTGTCAAACCTGGGAGGTCAATGACCGTGCCTTTGGGAGTTTGCAAGTAAGATTTTTCTCGTGCTTCTTTCTTTGTTGCCTGATGGCATATGGTCTTTTTCTCTTTTAAAAGAAAAATTCTGGGCAGTTAAACTAAGTATGGAACAAAATGCAGATAATTTGGCGATTGCAGACAGGCCAATCCCCTGAGCACTACCTCTTATGCTGTGTGCTTGCCATTTTCTTAGTTATTATTGCTAATTTGTTCTCTTTTAATTCTCCATTGCTTCTTCTCAACATTTAGGGTGTACTACTCCCGAAAGGGTTCACTGAATTCATGTCTGAGAGAAATATTTGCATCAGTATTGCTGCTTCCATTCAGGATGTTTGCAGAAAAAACCCTGACAGGGGTGTGGACCTTATCTTGTCTGTTTCGGTATGGGTTTTAAAAGCTGTTTTGTCTTTACTTTGTCCTATGCATGCAGTTCTAAATTCAATTCTTTATCTTCGGATCGACAGGCTTGCATTGAGAGCCGAGATCCTGTAATTCAAGCTATTGGTTTTCAAAGTCTTGCCCATCTTTGTGAAGCTGATGTAATCGGTAATCTTAATTGTGTTTAAACTTAAAATATGTTTTCTATTTCCCATTTATTCCTTAAGAAGCTTAAACTTAAAAATATGGTTTCTTCATATTTCTGAATGTCTGAAAACCTCATCATATCTTCAGCAACCTTCAGCAACTA
This sequence comes from Notholithocarpus densiflorus, assembly GCA_030021035.2. Classification (NCBI taxonomy): domain Eukaryota; kingdom Viridiplantae; phylum Streptophyta; class Magnoliopsida; order Fagales; family Fagaceae; genus Notholithocarpus; species Notholithocarpus densiflorus. The sequence continues at coordinate 183,561 of JARYZH020000439.1, read as the reverse complement.
TGGAGAACATTATAAATAGTGAGATCTCTCTGAGTTGATCTTTCTAATGTTTACTGTGACTGGTCAAGATATACTAATAAATTATGATCTTTTGTGTTATAAAAATGACATAGAATAACTACTTGGTTTTTAATTTGAAAATTTTCATGTGAACTATATGTGTGTTAGAGTTTCTCTTAATTCTTTTTAAGGAAAAAAAATCATTAAGGCAGTTCACACGTCATGGTTGTCTCAACTCTAAGCTTGACCCTATGGAAAAAAAGAAAGGTGCCGGGGTCCTATAATCCTTGATTGCCAGATTTACTTGGCATCAAGCAGGCACTCTCCCGAGTGCTCTAGCGCGCGCTAATTTCGGTTCATCTACTACTACTAGTTGGTTGGAGTGTTGTTTTCACTGCACAGATTGCTTATGTGGAATCCTAAAGAGAATCATTTATAAATCAAACATTATAAACAAATAGCCGTGGTTGTCCATCCATAATTATCAATATTATGGTCAAATTTTCTTTTCTTAAGGGTTTCTAAATCTGTTTGGAAGAGGGTGCCTGCCAATGTTAACTTGTGTAGCTTGCCCAAATGCTTGCTTCAGAATATGTGAAACTGTGTGCATCACATGCATGCATGTGTGGTTGGACATAAGGTGTTCTACAATTGCATAATTGATGTTGTGGCATCTTTACATTAAGTGTAGAAGCACTTCAAGTGCAAGCCTGGTTCGATATAGCTTGAGGCCTAAACGACAATTTTAAGTAGGACTCTCCTCCCCCCCCGCCCCCCAAAAAAAAATCCATATATATGTGTGTAGTTTAAAACTCATTTTTCTTGTTTTTTGAGATGCAAAATTACTGATTAAGTTTTGCATTTAGGTTTATCTACTTTTCAATTGATAATATGACTAGTCCACTTAACGCTCTCGTGACATAATTGATAATAAGTAGGATATATTATTTTTTATAATTTTAATTTTGAGAAACTTGTTTTTGCAATAACCTCTGTAACAAGATTGTTAGTAAAAATTTGTAAGAGATACATATATTTAGAAAAGAAGAAAAGAATTTAATCTTTTTATATAATTAATATTTGTTACATTATGTTTTGAACATTATTCTGATTATTTTCCTTGTTATCTTTCCTTTGTTTTATTTTATTTTTTTCTAAGTCTTTATTTTATTTTTTTGATAGGTAAAAGAGATAGGGCTGTTGCGAGAATTGAACTCGCGACGTTAAACAATAATAATAACAATCCGTTTGGGAACAACTTATTTAGCTGAAACTGAAAACTTTTTGCTAAAAGTACTGTAGATAAAGCTAAAAATTAGCTGAAGTAGTAAAATGGAACCTATGAATAATATCAAAAAGTGCAATGGGACTCATGAATAGTAACAAAAATAAGCTAAATAGTAAAGAAGCTTCCCAATATAAGCTTATCCCAAACGCAACCTAAATATCTCTTTTTTTCCTAAGTCTTTTTAATGAATTTCTTGTTGAATTATGCGATTTCATATAAAATTTCTATTTTTTCCCTAGTAATATCTTTTTCAAGGGATTCAGTTAATTTTTCTATACTTCTGTCATTTTTTCTTAAATTTTTCATATCAATATTGATATTTTAAGCATTATTATTATTATTGTTAAAAAATTTCAAATAAAAAGAAACACTATCTACAATATAAAACTATAATATGACAAGAATAAACTAAATTTTAAAGTGTAGAACAATAGAATCTAATTTATCAAAGAATATTCCAACATTGTCAACCTGCCTGAACAAATTCGGATTTAAAATATATCTGTATGAATTAATATTGGCAACACCTTGGTTAATTTATATGAAAACCAAATATTATGGTTCAATGTAAAATTCAACAAAAAAGAAAAAGAAAATTTATTTAATTGTAGAAAAGAGTTTTAATTTACTTTGGGGGGTAAGTTGAATAATTTGTTCTAATTTTGATGAAGGAAAGCAAAAATCTAATTTCTGATTTTGATTTTGGTGATAAGAGCAAAAAGATTGTTTGGTGTGTGGCCATATGGGCGATTGGGTGACTAAAGTTGACAATCTACTGTGTACTGGGTGGGATATTTGCTTACAAAAATTGAAACCTCGAGTTGTTATGGAAAATTGATCATCAATGATGATTTGGCACAAACATTTTATAGTTTCAATTCAGCTGGAATTCTATTGGCATGCAATTTTGGGCCCCATATTGGAGTGGGGAAGAGAGCACACAACCCGTCTAGGTGTTTTTTTTAAATTATTTTTTCAAGTAAAACTAATTATTAACCTAACTTTTGGGGGTCTTTTAATAATAGGGGACCCTAGGCAACAGCCTAAGAGCCAGACCTGTTCAAGTGCCTTTGATAATAACTCTTGACAATATCTGTGCGACCTGAAGTGATACTTCAAAAAAAAAAAAAAAAAGTAAAGTTATTTGGAAAAGACAGTATCATTGTTTAAGGATATGTTGACTTTTCTCAATGCTAATGTTGTAATTGATTCTAAGTAATTTATATTCTAATATTGTCTGTCACTCATATGAATTTTTACTAGCTTATTTCACATATTTGAAGCATTTTGAAAGTATATTCATTAAATTGTTTCTGTCCAGATTTTTATACAGCCTGGGATGTCATTGCAAAGCATGTGTTGGATTACTCTGCTGACCCAATTCTTGCACACAGGTAAGTATTTCTGAGTATGATCCTCTATTTTGGATTATTTATCTGTTCAACTGGCACTGATACCTTATTAATGCTGGGAAAATTTTCTAGAAAGTTGGGTCAGGTTGTATTCAAGTTATTGTGGAATCCCTTTCCATTCACAACCTATGGGAACTAACAACTATCATTAATAGTAGGTGACGTCTTCCTGGAAAAATAAAATAAATTAGAAGAAAATAGCTTGGGTCATGGAGTGATTTGATAACATGCTGAATGTTGCTGGAAATCCTCCATGTAATTTTAGGGACATGTCTCCTTACACCTCTGCTCACTGGAATTATTAAAGTTGATTACTTTTAGCCTTTCTGTTGTTCAGTTATCTGCGGCTTTCTGCAACATTCTTTTTGGCATTTTTATTTAACATGAGAGTCGCTTCTTCAATACAGCATTTGTTCAGTTGTTCTGATATTTCATATCAAATTTTGTTTTCATGTCTTTCAATCCAGGGATACTTAAGTACCTCTTAATTTTTGCTTCTTGGCAGCATTTGCCTTCTGCTAAGGTGGGGTGCAATGGACGCCGAAGCATACCCAGAAGCTTCAGAGAATGTTTTGCAGATTTTGTGGGGCATTGTTACCTCTGTCCACCCTAGTCATGGGTTACAATGGGCAATGGCAAGGACTTCTGCTTTTGAGGCATTGACCCAATATGAGGTAACATCTAAAAATGGTTGCAGTAATCTTCCCCCAATTTTCATTACTTTATGCCTCTAATTGGTGGACTATAATAAATCCTGCATTATTTTTATTTTTTTGGCTGGTGACATTGTCTGATTTCTTGCCATTTAGTTACTTTCTTTTTGATGTAGTTGTCTTAATTATTCTTTTAAATAATATTTGCCCAGGTATCACATATTGAAAAGAATACTCCAGATTTCAAGAAAAGGAGCACGGAATTTCTTTTTTCTGAGTCAAACCCTAATGTACTCAAGGCCATGGAAGAATTTCAAGTCAAGATCTTAACATATGAGCACATGTAAAGCATGAATTTGCCTTTAACTTTTTTACTACACATGCTGGAGATATATATGATCATAGTTGTCAAAACGTGAATCGTATCGTGAATTGATTTTAGATTTTTCTGTATCTTCTATTATATCGCATCGTGTATTATAAGATACACAAACACCTAATAAAATTTATAAAAAAATTATAAATATATGTATATAAAAGGTATTTCATGTTTACCAAAAAAAAAAGGTATTTCATTATAAATTCATAATATATTCAACTAATGACTAATTTAATCATCACGTTATGTAATAAAATTTAACAAAGCTAACTAAATAAATCAAATTAACATATATTTATAAAATACAGATTCAAATTGATTAAACTCAAATGTGATTATACATGACATATGAGCCCAAATGATACTTTCTTTTCATCATATTTATCATCTTGTGAAATCAATTACATCTAAGTCAATGTTATCATCATGTTCATTATCTTGCAAAATTATTTATTCATTGACATTTTCTTCATCATCATCAACATTTACTATCTTTTCTAGTTCTTTTATTTTAATAATTTCCTCTATTTCTTCTTGGGATTCTAGCTTCTTAGAATTAAAAAAATAATAACAAAAAAAGAAAATAATTATAGTTATTTAATACCTTATTCATGGTATAGAAAAGAAATTTGCAAATATGAAGGTGAAGTGTTGTGTAGTCCAAATTTGTAGAAAAAGAAGGGAGAAAATATAATAAAAATTCATGGACATGTTATTTTATTGGGCTCAATTAAGTAACCCAATAATTTTGTGTTAAAAACAAGTTTCACAGGACTCAAATAAAAGAAAATTTTTTAACAAAAAACTCATTTTAAATCCTCATCTCTATGTATCGTATGATACATAGGATTCTACGATATGCATCTATGTATTACGATTTATGAGCACTTTTGATACGCCCTTATGATCTTTTTGTACATGATATGTATATGATACCAATTAGCTTTTGTCAATATGCTTCAGCAATCGGCGAAGACTGGTCAAGGAGAAAAGAGTTGTAGGAAGTAAGATTGAGAAACTTCTGGATGTATTTCCTCAGGTTGTCTTCTCTTCAGGTATCATGAGCTTAGTGTCCATATAGTGTTGCTTGTGACCTAAAAAATTGCGAGTTACTTTTTATTCCTGCTTGTTGATTAAAAAAAAAGGTCTGAATGATAATTCTTTCTACCAAATTGTGAGAAACTGTTTAACTACTCCCACCTGTGCGGCTTACCAAACTATCCAAATTGTTCTACTATTATTACAAGTTATTTTGAAAAATAAGAGAAAGGTATGGGTATAAAGTGACATGTTGCAAAAGATAGTTCTTTAGTAGAGTGATAATGGTGGATTTTATTGATGATAATTAGTCAAAAAAATTTTACTGTATGAATTCCCTTTATTTTCTGTGACAGCATATCCTCCTCTCTCTTTTTCCCCTAGGTTTTTGTTCTGACCTTGTAAGAGTTACATTCGCAGGAGAAAGAAGTAAGGCTAGAGATTTACCTGGTGCAGCTCTTTTATGTCTTTCATTTACTCCTAAAGATGTGAGCAACCAAGGGGCTTCAAGAGTAAGATAATCATAATCGACGAGATCTTCTTTTTACCCCTTTAGGATTTACTGACATTATGTAGTGTACAGGGATTACGAGATCCACATGCTGAATATGAGAATGCAATGGTGGAAATAGCGGCATCTCTCCAGCTCTCAAGAAATATTTTTGTTGCACTTCTTGCACTGCAGTCATGGAAACCCTTCATGCGACGTTGGATAAGAGCTGATATCTTGTATTTTGATGCTAAATCACCAACCATCATCCTGGACAAATCTTCCAAAGCTGCTAATGATATTCTGAAGGTTGTCTATCACATTTGGCTTTCATAATACTCCTTTCATACTCTAGTATTTGGCTGCACCAATTTCAAAGAGATTATTTGGTGTTGTAATTCCTTTTTAATTTTATCATGCAGAGTATGATACGAATAGCAGAAGAAGCTATCCCTAGATCTTCAGAAAATGTTGCACTAGCCATTGGTGCACTTTGTTTGGTAAGAGTTTTGTGTGATTGTAAAGTTCTCTAGAATTCATAATCTGTGCATATTTTTAGTTAACAGTGAATGGAAAAATACATGAGATCAATGGAACCGTTGTTAGATATATCTATCTTATTTATAACATCTGGTATTAATATCTTTATTGTGGGAATAAACACTGCCTCATAGGCCTCAATTGTGGTCATTTTTGCAGTATAGATGTGTCAGTTGGCATTTCCCACTTTTTCAAAGTGTCTTAGCATATCTCTTCCTTACAATTTTAACATTTTTGGAATCAAGTAATTGGCAGGCTAGGCAGAAACCTGCTTCTCCAATTGATCCTCTCAAGGGTCTTCTATGCAGTCAATGATTTTGGAGTGAACTTTCTTTATCAGTAGCGTCATTCCATTAGGAAATTGATTCCTTGATTTGCGTTCTTTGCTCAATAGAATGCTTTGGCTTTGATTGCTTTTGTCAGGTCTTGCCTCCATCCGCCCACACTGTTAAATCAACAGCTTCAAAGTTCCTGCTTAATTGGTTGTTGCAGCATGAACATGAACACCGCCAATGGTCAGCTGCAATTTCCCTTGGATTGATCTCAAGTTGCCTACATGTAACCGATCATAAGCAGAAATATGAGAATATCACGGGACTTGTTGAGGTGGGCACAGTTCTGGTTTTGACTGTTTTGGATTTATTTTTTAACTTTTAATTAAATAGTGTAGCATATTTCAAATATTTCTATGGCCTCTTAACTCAAATGACACATTCTCCCCTGGTAAGAGTAAGATGGAGGGTGAGGTCATGGGTTCAAGACCCTCCTGGTGCTTTTTATAGAGCGAAATAATTTTTCATATTTTTAATTAAGATAAGCAAGTAGTTATGATCTTATGTTGCATGTGTTGGACATTTTAATTAATTTTGGTGTCATTTTTCACTTTGTCTCACCATATGGTTTCAATTAGATGCCTACTTATTGCCTTAAATCCTTAAGGAGGAATTCCCAGATACTGTTAACTTATATTTTCTTATGCAATTTACTTAATGTTCCCTCTTCTTAACTAAAACGGTTAAATGTACTCATACCACTCTGGTGAAGGACCTGCTCTTTTTAATTTTAGGTAAAAACACTATTTTCGTCCCTGAAATATAGTTTTATTTCTGTCCTTCAAAATTTATATGTCCCTCACTTCCATCCACTTTCATTAAGTTTTTTGCCGGTGTGTCTAATGTAATATATGTTTTAAGGACAAAAATTGAACCTAGACTGCAATTCTAGGATGAAAAGAATATAGTTTTAAGGTTTAATTTTTGCCCTTAAATTATGATCAAGGTTCTAGTTTTTCCCCTTACGTCAGACATGTCCCTAAATGGCTTCATCTTGTTCTTACAAGAATAGGAGATTTCATAAGAGTTAGAACTCATTGAAGAAGAAGTTGACCTACACACACACACACACTGCCTCTTCAAGAGAGAGAGAGAGAGAGAGAGGGGGAGGGGGGGGGGGGGGGGAGGGTAAGGTTGCCTACCAATTATCAGTCCTAGACCTCACAGAAGTGGGTGCTTTGTGCATTGGGTACAACCTTATCTATATATGTATGCATGTATGAAATTTGAACATGGAACACCATTAATTTTGTACCTACTTAATATGCATTAAAAAAGGTTTTCTGATTTATCTGCTTGCTTTCAGGTTTTATGTGGTAGCAAAAGCACCCTTGTCAAAGGAGCCTGTGGGGTTGGCTTGGGATTTTCATGCCAAGATCTTCTTACCAGGGTTGAAGTTGCTGATAACTCTGACTTGGACAAAGCAACTAGCAAGATTCAGGAAGAGCACTTGCTTGGAAAGATTGTGAGGGCCTTATCTCTGATGATATGTCAGCTTACTCAATCTTCATCTGATATTGTGGAAAGTCTTTCTGCATATTTCACGCCAGACACGTATGATCTTGATAGTATTAGAACTGCTAACCTGCCATTTGAGAACCGTGATGACTTGGAGGAAGATATCTGGGGTGTTGCAGGACTTGTTCTTGGTTTGGCGAGCTCTGTTGGTGCAATATACCGAGCTGGGGCACATGATGCTGTGCTCAAGATAAAAGGCTTAATCCTATCATGGATTCCACATGTCAATTCGTTAGTTCAAAATTATGGTTCTTGCAGTGAAGGAGCTGAGATTTTTATGTCCGTAGGATCCTGTCTTGCACTTCCCATTGTAGTGACATTCTGCCAGAGAGTAGAATTGATGGATGATAATGAGCTAGATCATCTATTGAATGGCTATATGGAGCTCATTTCTGAATTAGTTTCTGTTAAAAAATCTGGCAGCTTACATCAGAGTTTGTTAATGGCATCATGCATTGGAGCTGGAAGCCTTCTTGCCTGCATTTTGAATGAAGGGGTGCATTCTATTGAAGTTGAATGTGTCAAAGGTTTACTAGAATTGTTTAGAAAATGTTATTCTGATCCTTACCCTCCTCTCATTCATTTGGGTGGGATGCTTGGGGTTGTTAATGCTATGGGAGCCAGTGCTGGGATTTTGGTTCATATAAATCATCTAACCTCCTCAATGCAGACTGGTTATGAGAAAAAGGTACTTTTTTGCTGTTCTTATTAGCTCCTTTTATCTCTGATTACCTTTTGCCTATTTGCATGTGTATATACAATTAAATATTCTTTGTTTTCTGAACAGGAATCTCGCTATCTCAGGGGTCCTCTACTTTCAAGTCCTGTTTGTCAGCCAGATTTGACATCATTGATGCAAGATATATTTCTGGTTGCACAGAATTCCGATGAGCATCAGCTGCAACAATATGCAGCATGGGCGGTTTCATTTCTTCGACATCATATGTGGTCCAAGGAAGTCCTTGACAGTGATGATATAGCTGGTTCAAAATCTGTCTCTCATAGTTTTCCTGATGACAGTGTAATTATGAGGCTTTGTTTGTGGTTAATGCATCTGAGTGTTTCTGAGGTAGGTCTGTTACTACAAGTTCTGTGGTTTCATAATGAATTGATTTTTTTTTTGGGCTAACTTGTGCGTCTAGACAATGCATTGATGTTATTCCATAGCTTATTTCTTTTCTCAGGTACTTTCTCTGAAAATAAGATGCGTTTTGATACAGTATGCTTATCAATAGTGCCATTTTTGTATCATCCTTGTTATGATTATTACATTTTTTTTTCTCATTTATCTTGATTTATGTTGATATAATCTCTTTGGTACTTCAGTTGTTGGGTGGTGGACATAAAGTATTTAGTATTGTATGTTCATGCAAAATCTTTTGGTTCCCCCCTCCCCCATAGGATGCCAAGCTCATTTATGTTGCATAGTATATTTACTTACATGAAATAAATGAGTCTTGCAAAAAAGGTTGAGCAATCAAGCTCATACTTGATCGCTCATTATATATATATATATATATATATATATATATATAACGGTCGTCTGCATTAATTAGGTTGAAATCAGAGAGACTACTGATTTCCTTCCCAACAATGTGTTCTACGTGGTAGTATGTGTTATAAACCAATCCTTGAGTTTCCCTCTCTCTCTCTCTCTCTCAAACACACAAACACACGCACGCATTCTTCTGATCAAAATTTCTAATTTCTTAACTTTCTTAACTTCAGAAAGGTATCATTGCACATGTTGGCACGGTAGCCACTGTGTTAAGGTGCCTTTCACATGCTTCTAGGTTGCCAGTCTTGGATTGGGGCGCAATCATAAGACGCTGCATGAGATATGAGGATCAAGTTGCTGAGTTATTGCCACCAGATTCAGCTCTCAAGAAAGGAATCCTCAGGGAGGAATGTGTGCAGTTTTCTATATCTCATGCAAACCAATTTGATCCACTCCTAACTTTCCTTGATGAGCTCTCTGACCTGTCCAGATTTAAGACACTTGAGCTGAATTTACAAACATGTCTGCTCATTCATCTGGCAGACCTAATAAAAGTATTCTCCGGTTCCAGGATTGAGAAACTGCTCAATGACATAACTCACCACATGTCTTCAGTTACTTCAATATTACGAATTTCATGCTGGAAAGGTCTGTATCAGTGCCTAGATGAAGCTTCGCTCGACTCTGTAGACTACATATACCACATTGAGAAGTGCATGGAGGTGCTATTTTCTTTGTTGCCAATGCAATCTGCCTCCGTCATGGAAGTGGATCAGCTAAGTTTTGTAGAGGAGTGGTCTGAGGCTATTAAATGCTTAGGAAAGGCTCGGCGGGGTTGGTTATTGGATTTTTTGCAGGTATACCTTAAATTCTTGTCCTCATGATTGACACCATTAACTTGTGAATAAATATTCATTTACATTGAATTTTATTAAGATACACATATGGCATGAGAACCTTACTACACTATATGCTCTATACCTTTAATTGCCTTGTGCACCTCACAGGTTTCACAGGAAGACCTAGTCCATGGAGCTGGTCAGTTTATTGATGTAGTAAAAAAGATTCAAGTGAAAGCCAAGCTAGTCAGGATTGGTTCCCTCCCATTGACTGAGCTGGGAAGACTCAAAGCTTACATACTGAACTCCGAATCACGTGGTTAGTTTCTATACACAAAGACAATAAAAAAAGTTTGGATAGATATGTATGAGTCAGTAAAATTAAATTTTTTAGAAAGAAAGTATTTTGCCACAATGCTAAACAGAGATTGGCTATAATTTTTAATAATATTTTACGTTGCCTATCAAAAAAAAAAGAAGAATGAGTAGTACTGTGCAGTGCTTTTACTTCAAAACGTCTAAACCTTCTGACATATAAACTTTTTTATTTGTAGGTGTCTGGGATGTGCTCATTGAAGTTGTAGCAACTCTACAACATGCAGAGGGAAGTGTTAGAAGACAGTGGGTTGTTGATGCATTGGAAATTAGCTGTGTATCAAGTTATCCTTCCACGGTAGGGACTAGGCATGAAATTACTTTAATGTTGAATGATTAGGATAAGAATTATATATGGGACCATTATAAAAACAGATATAATCCACCCTTGCGCCTGTGTGGGAATGGAAGACAAAAAAATCCATTATTGCTGACCTATGTTAGTAGAAACGAGGTATCCCCGAAAATTTAAAAAAAGAAAAAGAAAAGAATAGAAAAGTAAATCTATGTAGACGAAGATTCCACATAATTTTGTTGGTAGTGCCTGCTATATGAGAGACCATTTTGTTTGACATTCAGTTCAATGGCAGTGTCATAGTTTATTTAATTTAAATGCTGTTAACATTGACATCTTGGAGCCTGTTTACTTGTCCTATGGTCCTTCCTTTTGCCTTAAAACAGTGTATCTTAAAGTCATTTTGGTGAAGGGCTAGTGTATTTTAGGATTCCTCTCAGCTGGTGAAGTGATTTGCATGTTCTTCTGGACAGTGTAGCGGCTTGCCAGAACTGGGGATTAAATGAAATATTGAAGGGGAGAATTTTTTATTGCCAACTTACATTTCTTTGTGCCCTTTCTTTTTACTGAATCCAGGCACTGCAGTTTCTTGGTCTGCTATGCGGTATCAGCTGCAAATATATGCCTCTTCTAATTCTGGACCGTCTTACCGTGTTGAGTGATCTACCAGTTACCCTGACTTCTCTTATGTCAGACCCCAGTTGGGAAGTTGTAGCAGAATCCATTGTTTCTTATCTTTGGGTATCAACGGAACGCATTTACAATTGGGCTACTCAAAACTTAAGCAGTGATGATACACCAGGCATTCAACCTATTGATGAAAGTGAGAATGATATGGTTGCTTTCCTATTGCGTGTGATGCATCGTGCCTGTGTATCTTTGAAAGATCATTTGCCTCTAGAGAAGCAGCTGAAGCTTGCAAACATGGTTGTCAACTAACAAGCACTTGTCTCTGCAATGGCATTCAAATGTATAGTATGGAAATCTATTAGACAATTTTTGGTTTTCTCATGAGGTGGTCAACTGAGGCCTGCTAAATTTGCATGTAAATTCTTTTTAACTTCAACATTGTAAATTTCAGATAATGATAATGAAAAATCTTGCATATATTCATAGGACGAACGGACAGCCTTATCTTCCGCCATTCTCTTTTAATAGGTCTGCCTGAGTTTGGAATTGGACCATAATGATCTTTACATTGTAACTTTTCAAAAAATCATGAACAAGTCCTGTTTGGATTCATTGGATGACAAATTTAAGCTACATCCATGGCCTCGGAGTAGTAGGTTAGCTTAGGTTAGGTTTGCGTTTAGGAAAAATGAGAAAGTGTATTGTTGAATGGGTAATGCTACAAAGTCTGGTATTCAACAATATATAAAACCTAAAATTTAAATTAAAAAAATAATGGAAACCACTTAGAATTATATATAGAGAGAGAGAGAGAGAGTAAAAGTCAATTAGACTCTTACTCTGACATCTCTAGCTCATCAAGATTCAAGACAAAAACATCCATGACAGAAGACAGACTATTTTGTAAAAGTTCCACTTAGAATTTGACATTGGGTATTTTTGCCCGTTAAACTAATTTTTCAAACATATTAGTTATGTGACCAAAATTGAATTGCAGTCCAGTGTCCTCGAATTATTATTATTTTTCTTAATCAATGAGCATTATTTCCTCACCTTGGGCATGATTATCATGTATCTTGTGCATAAGGATATATTAAATTAAAAGTCAGTTTTTTCTCACCTTAATTAATTAAGAGGGAAGCTTTAGGTGATCGAGCGTTATTTATTTATTTATTTAAAGAGTCGGCTAGGTGATGGAGTGAATTGGGGATCTAAAGATTAGAAACTTTTAGTCCTTATAGACTATTGTTGAAGACTAGTAGTTTTTTTTTTTTTTTGAGAAAATCCTAAGACTAAACTCACACACATTTACTGGGGGGAGGGGACACAAGTATAATATCACACAACTTACACATTTCAAAAGCCGGTAAAGACTAGTAGTTGGTTATGGGGTTTTTTTTTTTTTTTTTGGAGAATCACCTGAACGTAATCATATATCTCCTTTTTTTTTCCCTAAAGTTTAAAAATAGAAAAAGAAAAAAGAATTGATTTGTGTCTTACGTGTTATAAAGAAGTCTTTTAAACATATGACTACAATGTTTTAAAGTTTGTTATTTTGTTAGAAATTCATTTGGTTTTCACATCCTTACCGAATTGGACTCGGACAAGCATGAATAATACTATAAAACAAAGCTTCTAAGCCCTCTTTTGGCCATTCCATCAATTGATTTCTAATATTCTTAAAAGTTTTCCTCTTCATTTATGTCAGTGAATAGGATATCTCTCTTTTTCTAAGGTAAAAGAAGGTTGTCAAGGATGGAAAAAGATCAATATTGAAAGACAGTGAAAACCAAATCATGCCAATCTGGTCTGAACTTCCCTCAGAACTCCTTCAACTTGTCTACAAACACTTACACCTTACTGGTCAACTTCGATTTGGTTTAGTTTGCAAGTCATGGCTTCTGGTAGCCAACAAAAAACCTTATCCTCCAGCACCCGAGCATCCATGGTTGATGACAAAGAGAGGCAACCATGAAGAACCATACGAGTTTTTAAGCCTCACAGATAAAAGGGTTTACAAGATGTACAAGTTTCCACAACATGAGTCCATTAAAGGATGCTCTAAAGGCTGGTTGGTCACAACAGAAGACCGCGAGTTGCACCTCTTAAACCCCATATCTAACGTTCAATTTCAACTCCCACATCATTTTCAGTTTACATATGTCCCAGATCTTTGCAAAATCAAGAAAGCCATCATGTTGCATGGTCCAGACACTTTTGTTGCAGTGCTTTTTTGCCTGGGAAATTTGGCCATTTGCAAAGTAGGAGAGCATATATGGAGAAATACCTCCACTTCTATAAATTACGACGATATCATATTTTACAAGGGAAAGTTATATGCAACGTATATCGACCATGATAACCAAGCATGCTTCAGTGTTTTTAGTGTATATGATTATGACAAGAGCATTCACAGCAGATGTGCCAAATGCCAAATATTTGACACATATGACACACCAAACACAAAAACGGAGCTTTATCAAATATGTTAAATGTGTCAAATTTTTGCAACATGCTACAGTATCATTGCATTTTTGACACGGTACGGACTCAAATGGCATTTGTACTTTATTATTTCTTATTCATCTTTCTCTCTCATCCCACTCTGAGCCACTCCATCTCCACTTCTCCGGATCCTGCTCTCTCTCCTCCCTCTCTATCTAATCGCCCTCTCTCTAGTAAAGGATGAGTTTCGATATGGGTATATTCTGGCGTGGGTTAGGTGACAGTGTGGGTCGTGGGTATGGCGGCGTGGTGGGTCGCGGCGAGCTTGGTTGCGGCAAGTTGGGTTGTGGCGAGGTGGGTCACGGCGAGGTGGGTCACAGACTTATGACAGAGGTGAGTGGGTTTTGATGGGTGGGTTCAGATGGGGTTTGGGGTGGTTTCCTTCACCGGTTTTTTTTTTTTTTTTTTTTTCCCTTTTGTTCGTTCTCTCCTCTCTGTTCAATCTCTCTAGTTGTGTTTGATGTGGGTTTTGCTTTTGGGTTTGTTTGATTTGCTGTGCCGATCTCTCTGGTTGTGTTTTTTTTTTTTTTTTAAGGTGGCGTTGGTGGATGTGGGTTTGTGCCGGTAGTGGCTGGTCGGTGTTGTTGCGGCAATGGTTGTTGGTGGCTGTTGTTGCGGCAGTGGTGGATGTGCCGTTGTTGTTGTTGATGGTGATGAGAGGGAGGAGATAATATATTATTTTAATGTGTGGGAAATATTATTTTAATGTATAGAATTGAATGATAAAACATCTGATAAATGAAATATTGTAAAATGATGTGGTAAAATAATAAATTAGGCTTTTAGTGTGTCAAAATGACATTTTTTTTGCAACATCTACTACAGATGCTCTTAGTGTTAGTTTGGTACCAGAGTCTGATTTTTGTTTAGGTTTCGCGAGATTCAGCCTCAGCACATACCTAGATACATCGATATACTTGGTGGAGTCTTGTGGGGATTTATTGATGGTGACTAGTAGACACAGACAAACTGGATTTGATGTTTTCAAGTTAGAAGTGAATGGTAGCCAAGGGCGATACATTAAGATTAAAGATTTGCATGATCAAGTGTTGTTTTTGGGTTATGGTTATTCTTTATCTCTTGCATCACAAAATTCTCCTCCGGGACTAAAAGGGAATCATATATTTTGTACTGGCTCCTACTTTAATGATTGCAAAGTTGTCTTTTCACTCAAAGATGGAAGCATTAAATCATTGCCACCTCGAATGGCTAATCTGGAAGATCCAATTTGGTTCACACCTACACTTACTTGAAGAATGTAAAGTTTACTGGCTAAATCTGAAGCTAGGATTCTTATGCGAACTTTCAATTATTTAATTAGATTCTCTACTTCATTTGTTTAGGGTTTTTTGTAATTTGTATTAAGAACAATAGAATGATTAGCTTACTATGGTTTTTGTTTTCTACTCAGTGTATGGTTAATTAATTGGTCACACCCATGATTATATCTCTAAAGATATATAATATAGTCCATTGATGATGGTTTTTATTATTAGGCCCAAAACGATGCTGTTTTGGCCAAATTTTAATTTTTAATATTTAATTCCTAATTTAAAAAAAAATGGTAAATTGCAAATTACACTCCTAAAGTTGGGAGTGTTTAAATTTTACACCTTAACGTTACAGGATTTGAATTTTATCCCTTAGAATTTGGGGGTGTTTGGATTTTACACCCCAAATTATGAAATTAGAGTGTAAAATCTAAATATCCACAAATTTAGTGGTGTAAAATCCAAACATCCCTAAAAATTTTGGGGGTAAAATCCAAATTCAAAAATATTAGGCAATAAATCTAAACACTCCAAAATTTCAGGCTGTAAAATTCAAATTTTGAAATTTCAAAGTGTAAAATTTAAACACTCCCAAACTTTAAATTTACCACAAAAAAAAAAAAGCCTCACATCAAAACTAGGAGTTTTTTGGCTGAATATTGCAAAAAAGTGAGTTTATTTGTGATATTGGAACTGTTGAAAGTTATTTGGGGAAATGAGGAAAGAGGTAAATTTTGGCAACACCGTTGCCGAAATTCTAACAAAAAAGGATGAGAGAGGAGAGAAAAATGATGTGATGGCTGGAGTGAGAAAAAATCTGAATTTCGGTAATGAGGTTACCGAAATTCCTGCTGCCCAGATGAAGTGCCCGAAAGAGAAGTGCTCGAAAGGGAAAAAACCAATTGTGGCAACCAAGTTGCCGAAATTGTAGGGGAGTGAGGAAAGAGAAAAAAGGAATTATGGCACCTAAGTTGCCGAAAATGGGAGGAAAAAAAAAATGTTGTGGCAACCAAGTTGCTGAAATTGTAGGGGAGAAAAAAGGAATTGTGGCAACCAAGTTGCCGAAAATGGGAGGGGAAAAAAAAAAGAATTGTGGCAATCAAATTGCCGAAATAGGAGAGGATTTAATAGGAATTTTGGCAACCAATTTGCTGAAAATGGGAGAAAAAAAAAAGAATTATGGCAACTAAGTTGCCGAAATTGTAAGGGAGGAGAGAGAAAAATTTAATAGGAATTTTGGTATGCCAAAAAAAAAAAAAAAAAAGAATTGTGGCACCAAAAATTGGAGCAGTCAGTCACCTCTTCCTGATTCTTATTCTCCAAAGTACATAGAATATATTCTTTATTCATTCCCAATAAAACCTAACCTACTGATATCACACATAGAATCTATGTCATGTATAGATTCTTTTTTGTCTTTTTATTTCTCCTCCTCATTATAAAAGGTAGCATGTAGCATCACTTTTTGCATTGCATCTCCTCACAGAAAGTTACATTTTTCATATTGTTTCATTTACTTCCGATTGTTCATTGCTTTATTACTCTTTTGCTTTGCTCCAGTGTGCACAACTAAGGATTGTAAGTTTTGGGTTAATGTGAGTTTTTTGCTTTGCTTTATTAACT
The DNA here is from genome assembly GCA_030021035.2 of Notholithocarpus densiflorus. NCBI lineage: Eukaryota > Viridiplantae > Streptophyta > Magnoliopsida > Fagales > Fagaceae > Notholithocarpus > Notholithocarpus densiflorus. The sequence goes on along the minus strand of JARYZH020000439.1, from coordinate 166,875 downwards.
TATAGTTCTAGAAATTAACAGATTTATTATTATTGTATAAATATATGCTTTGTAAATATTAGAAGCTAATACATTGTAAAATATTATGTATTGTTGTAGTTAATATTGTTTGTATGACAATGATTATGATTATGATTATGATTATTGTTGTTGTTGTTGTTGTTGTTGTTGTTATTATTCAAATTTTAGATTTTTGAATTCTTTATGGTTAGGACTACAAGCATTTTTAGTTATATTTGAAATTTACCATAATAAATTGTAATAGTCACCATACATGAATTTGATTATTTTGTAGTTGATAACATATAATCAGCCTATGACTTAGGTGCTTCTCAAAAAAAAAAAAAAAAAAAGATTATGCTTTTAGGTTAGGAATACTTTATTTTCACTCATTGCAGAATATTGCCTTGTATAACAAATCTTAAGTATCTTGTTGATATCATTATAAATAAAATATTTTGAACTCTTTTAAGGGTCAAACTGATTCACATAAACTTTTCAATATTGTTGTTGTTTTGTGTTTATTTATTATTATCTTATTGTGTGTTTTTTTTTTTTTTTTTTGGTTGCAAGTATCACTCTATAATTCTCACCCTTTCAGTTGGTATCACAATTGTGGTAAGCATCTCGACTCTCTTGTTAAATTTATATGTGTGTTTTGTTAATTTTGAAATTATTTAATATTATTTATTGTTATTATTATTATATGACCACAAAAATTGTAATAAATTGTATTATTGTGATCTTTTTATAATCAATTTTACTTTGTTATTATCAATTATTACATCTATTACTTGGACAAAATATATTGCATAATATGTTTGTTGGTTTATAATAAAGATATGTATGTGTATTATTATTATTATTATTATTATTATTTTTTATTTAGTACAATAAATCGTACATTTGTGTTTCTTTTTCTTTAAAGTTTAGTTGGTATAAAAATGTATTAAGTTTCTTGAATCTTTACTTTTTAGGGTGGTTATAGGTTGGGAAATAAAAATTAATTATATGCTTTATAAATATTATACGCTAATATATTGTAAATATCATATATGGTTATATTATAGTTAATGCTAATTATTGTATGTATGATTATTTTTGCTAAAACTATTATTATTATTATTATTATTATTATTATTATTATTATTAAAAAATTTGCTTCATAAATCCTTTATTTGAGTTTCTTTCAATTTTATTATGAACTACAAGCATTGTAAGTTATATTTAATATTTAGCATAAAAAACTGTAGTAGTCACTATATATTAATTTTATTATTTTTTTATTATTGTTCTTTTGTTTTTATTTAGGATTATATATTTTTTTAAGAAGATATTTATGATTACCTGATTGTGTTTTTTTGTTCTTTCTTTCTTTTCTTGCAAGTATCACTCTATAATTCCTACATTCCTTCACTTCGTATCGCGATTGTAGTAAGCTTCTCGGCCCCCTAATTTAATTGGAAATTATTTTCTTAGTTTGTAATTTTTTATATAGATGGTTTGTAAAAAATATACCTTCAGATATTGTAATTTTTTAATCTCAATGTTTATATATTAAAGATATTGTGAAAACACATCTTCACTTACACTATACTTTATATTATGTGTGTATGAATTTAAGAATACGATAATTAGGGTTGATTCCATTCCAATTATGAGTATGATTATGATTAATTTCTTATGTTCTATTTAATTTAGGGTTGACAAAGATCTTAATAGTACTTTATTTTCAATTCATTAATGTCATAGAGGTTATCTCAGTTTAAAAAAATGGTTAATTTAGTTTGATTTATAGACAATTTCCTACTAATATAGAGGTAATGGATGTTGCATGGTTTAACTCATTGTAGCACTTAATGTAGGATATATTCGAAATGGAGCCTGGGCCATTCGATCCTTCTCTGCTAACCCAACAACAATATCACATCTCTAATGATGCAATGGAAGGCAATGTACGTTGCAAGATCAAAATTTATTAATGTCCTAATAATATCTACAAGTATTCAATTTACATGAAAATAATTTCAACATTACCAATATAATATTGTACATTTAAAAAAAAAATTCAGGTTCCACCTTACGAGTGCGACCCTAACCGTTTGCCCCCCCCCCCCCCCCTGCGGGCAGTTAGGCAAGTGTATTGCCCCATATTTGGATTAATGTAAACTATACCGTGTCACCCGTCTACCGCATATAGATCTTGACTGGGGTCTTATCACTTCTCTGGTGGAGCGTTGGCGATCTGAAACCCATACATTTTACCTACCTACTTGTGAAATGTCAATCACTCTACAGGATATAGCAATCATTACATGATTGCCTATTGATGGCAATGTAGTGTGCGGGCCCACTAATTTGGACTGGGGAACAATTTGTCAGAATTAACTTGGGATTATACCACCTACAACAACATTGCAATAACCTAGGTAAGGAATACATTCTCAAACCTACCAGAGGGTGCCAATGTTGTAACAATCCAACAGTATGCTAGGGCATACATGTTCCAGGTTTTGGCTTTACTATTTGGAAATTAGAGCCAAAGTAGATTGCATTGCTTCTTTCTCCAGTTGTTAGCAGACTTTGGTGTAGCTAGGGAACATAGCTGGGGTAGTGCCACACTTGCTTTCCTTTATAAAGAATTGTGTATTGCTGCTATTAGAAAAAGCACGGAGGTTGCAGGCCCTGTTTTCATATTACAATTATGGGCTTGGGAGCATCTTCCATATTTGACCCCAATTCCAATAAATCCAACGAATTTAAATGGTGACGACCAATACGATTGCAGGTATAATATTTACTTTCTATTTCTATACAACATTGTATACTGTAGCGTTTATCCTTGATACTTCCAAACCCTAAAATTAGTGGCAATCATTAATTGTGTATAGGTGGGCGACCAAGAGAACTTTTACTCACACACCAACGCATGTTCTATGTGCGTACCTTTCTAATCACAACACACATCATAATCAACAGGTAATATATGTTGTCACAATGCATCAATGGTTAATTTACTAGTTATATTATTGTCTTGATCGATTATAACATAGTTATTGTAACTGGAATTGCACGTTGTTTGGAGACCGTACGATAATTATTTGCATCCATGGTGTCTTGCAGAAAAACATATATGGACTACAACAGCGCCATTGCCCTGCTTCCAAATTGTGGAGTATTGCCATCCAGAAAGAGTCATGCGACAGTTTGGGTTGTTGCAAAGATGTTCAAAGTGGCTTACTAACAATTTTGATAAATCTGTGCATTGTGTAAAGTTGACAAGAAAGTCCAGTGTCAATTGGCGTAGGCAGCATGCACAATACTACCGACTTTGGAACGAGCGAGCTCAAAATGTAGTTAGGGAAGACAATTTCCATTTAGGTGTGGACTACACAACATGGTACCATCAACATGGCTACCTATTCACTACACCAGAGGCAGCTGCCCATATGTACCAGGTTATTATTTTAGCTTTTTCAATAATACTGCACTAATATTGATAACAAATTATTTACACAAAAAAAATAGCTTTTCTATTTTAATAATATCAATAATTTTTTTTCTTTTTATGTGGTAGCAAACTAAGATCAATAATATGTTAAATATGGTTGTTACAAACCAACAGAGGAATGACCTGACTACAAAACAAATCCTTCAGCAATAGTAGAGGGCCTCAGTCGAGTGAAGTTATCGATGGAAACAAATATTTCCTCCATCCCTATTAAGAGGGTGACACACTTCAGGCAACAACAGAGGCACCAAGGAAGACAGCACCCACAAACCTCTACTGAAACCCGCTCGTCCACCTCTACACAATGTGGACAACACTACACAACCATTAAAATATTAACACTACACAACCATTAAAATGCAATACAAGAAGGTAATCCATTAAAAATATTCAGTGTTTAAATAGCTAGAGTTGAGAGAATTCTATTAAAGAGGATTGGTTCACTGATAATTTATTATTGTCCATCATAGTAGTTAAAATTATTTTTTGTTTCCCTTTTCTTAAGTAACTTAGCATAACGTTAACATTTAGAATGATCTGTTATGGTTAAGTTAATTATTTTATGTAGCTCTTCATTTTGCTTCTTCTACAACAAGACAAATTATATAATGTTCTCATGCATCCATACGATAATAGATAAATGTTTCTAATATCATACAATTTTCATTATTATTTTTATACTTAAAACTTAGATTTTTTATTTATGAGCATATACTAACCCTTTTTTTTTTTGGTTTTCTTATAGGATACATGTTTATTATAGGCTAACAAAGTAAGTATTTCTTAAGGAAAATTTATGTCAATTTTGAAATATATTTTTGCTATATGAAATTTTAGGCAATAATTCATGGACAAATAATTTAAAACATATCATACAAATCAGTTCATGTTGCAAAACACATAATACAAAAACAAGATTTTCATGAATAAATAATTTAACAAAAACAAGATTTTCATGCTTAGCCATGCCCCTAAAACATATCAACATGAATATTATAAAAAGAAAAGTAACCACTTAAGAGATGTAACTCACCTTGTAAGAGATAAAGAATGAATAAATATTTGCAAGTGTTTGTTGAATGTATGACACACATGAATTGAAAATGGTTGATAGAATTATGAGGGAAATAAGAGTGGAGAAGAAGGTTGATAGAATTTTTAGGGGAAAAAGAGTAGAAAATAAGAATCATGGAAACTTCAGTAACATTAGTGCTGTTTAAATATGATGCAAGTTTCATATAAGTTAAATTCTTAGATTTTAAACTGTATAACTAGATATGCCAATTGACCAAATACAACACAACACAGACCAAGATGGGACACTCTAATACAAACAAATTAATAAACATATATTCACTGTAAAGAATCTCTATTTCTTTGTTTTTTATTTTTTTGGTTTACAGTGTGCATATCAATCATATTTTTCTTTCATAATTTTCTCTATTCAGGGCATGCATGGACAGGAATCTAGCACAGAATAAGAATCTATGTACTTTTTTCTTTGTTGAGAATAAGAATCAATGTACTTGAATCTATAATTATTTGTTTCATAGGGCAAATCAGCAAAGAATACTTTTACAAGATGAAATGAAAGAACATGACATACACACAAACCAAACTGATTCGGTCAAAAAAACTACTGACATACGGAAAGAATAAGAATATGTGTACTTTTTAGAATAAGAATCCAAAATATTTTTTTTTATCTAGACAATTCTCTCTCTCTCTCTCTTTTCTCTCTCTCTCCAATTTTCGGCAACTCCATTCCCACAATTCTTTTTTTTTTTTCCTCCCATTTTTGGCAATTCCATTGCCACAAATTAATTGTTCTCCTTTTTATGGGCTGCCACAATTCTTTTTTTTTTTTTCCTCCAATAATCGGCCCAAATCTTCTTTTCTCCAATTTTGGCACCTTGGTTGCCACAATTTTTTTTTTTCCCTCATTCTCGGGAATTTCATTGCCAAAATTACTATTAAATTTCCTCTCTTACAATTTTGGGAACTTGGTTGCCACGATTTTTTTTTTTCCTCCCATTTTCGGCAACTTGGTTGCCACAATTCATTTTTTCTCTCTTCTCACTCCCTTGCAATTTCGGCAACTTGGTTGCCACAATTGCTTTGAGCACTTCTCCTCGGGCACTTCATCCGAGCAGCAAATTTTGGGCAGGAATTTCGATAACCTCGTTACCAAAATTCAATTTTGTCTCACTCCACCCATCACATCATTTATCTCTCCTCTCTGGTACTTTTTATTAGAAATTGCATCTTTTCTCATTTTTTTCAAATAACTTTCAACAGTACCCCTATCACAAATAAACTCACTTTTTTGTCAAAAGACTCTCAAAACTAGTATTTGTTTTTTCACCCTCGACTCTCCTTCCCCAAATCAATCCACAACGCGCAACTCAGATAAACCCAAAGCCTCACCGATAGCTCCGCCGTGATGGCTACGCCTTTGACGCTCCGCCGCTGTAGCTCCGCTACTTTCCTCCTCCCTTTGAGTCCACCCAGATCAATCATCAGGTGATGAGCTTTGCCATTTTCATCTGAGATAGAGAGCCAGAGAGTTCACTGTGTTAATATGAGTGAGAGACAGAGAGAGTGAAATTAAAATTTAAAAAAAAAAAAAAAAAAAAAAACAGATTTAATTTGGAGTCCAGCACCTTCATTCTTTCATGGTTAAACGTTGGTGCATCTTCCACGAATTCCTCTGCCAAACGGTAAAATTTCTTTGTCCAAACCTCACTTCATTCTTTTGCTTGGAAAGGGATTACAAAGAAAAATAAACCCGAAAGAATAAGCTTCAGAATCACCAAAGAATGCTTTTTTCGATATTTATAGCTTACTGTGTCTGTTAGTGATGCCTCGAACTTCAATATATTCCATTAACCAAATCCTCATTTTATCACACAAAAACTCTGCCTTTCATTCAAAACCATTCCTCAACCTTAATAATTTCATACCCATTTCAGCTTTCTCTTCTTCATCACTACAGACCATACAAGATTCAGAATCCAAATCCATCTCAAACCCACTTTACCATTTGCTGCCACAAACCCAAAACCCCAACAACATTGTCAATCTCATTTGTTCAAACCTTAAACAAAATACCCATTTACCTCTTTTTCAAAATGAGCTTAAAGGGCTTCTTCCTCATCTGGGTTCTCATGAAATTTCAAGAGTTCTGTTGAGGTTTCAATCTGATTCCTCATCAGCTCTCACTTTCTTCAATTGGGTCAAGAATGATTTAAGTCTCAGACCCACTATCCAGAATTATTGTATTATTGTTCATATTCTGACTTGGTCTAGAAAATTTTCTCAAGCCATGAACTTGTTGTGTGAATTGATAGAAATGGTTAAGGTCGTTTCACCAGATGATGGTGATGTTTTTGGAAGTTTGGTTTTGTGCGGTGAAGATTGTAATTGGGATCCAGTTGTCTTTGATATGCTTATTAAGGCTTATGTGAAAGCCAACATGATTGAACAAGGTTTTGGGACTTTTAGGAGGTCTGTGGAGGTTGGTTTTGTTCCTAGTGTAGTTGCTTGTAATTGTCTTTTGAATGGGTTGGTGAAGCTGAGATGTGTTGATCGGTGTTGGGAGGTATATGAAGAAATGGGGAGAATTGGGATACACCCAAATGCTTATACGTTTAATATGTTGATTAATGTTTTATGCAAGGATCAAGATGCGGATAAGGTGAATGAATTCATAGAGAAGATGGAAGAGGAAGGGTTTGATCCTGATGTGGTGACGTACAATACATTGATTAATAGTTATTGTAGGAAAGGAAGGTTGGGGGATGCATTTTATTTGTATAAGATTATGTATAGGAGGGGTGCATTGCCGGATTTGTTTTCGTATACTGCCTTGATGAATGGTCTTTGTAAAGAAGGGAAGGTTAGGGAGGCTCATCAGCTTTTTCATCGAATGGTTCACAGAGGGTTAAGTCCAGACACTATGTCTTATAATACTCTTATTTGTGGTTATTGCAAGGAGGGAAAGATGAAAGAGTCAAGGTCATTGTTGTATGAGATGATAGGAAATGGGGTTCGCCCGGATAGTTTTACTTGTCGAGTTGTTGTGGAAGGATATGGAAACGAGAGTAAGTTGCTTTCAGCTTTGAATTTGCTGTCAGAGCTTGAGAGATTTGAAATTCCTATTTCTCCTGACATTTATGAATATCTAGTGGTCAAACTGTGTGAAGAGAATCGGCCATTTGCTGCTAAAAGTCTTCTGGAAAGAATCTCTCAGTATGGTTATGTGCCTGATATTGATGTCTATAATGAGCTGATTCTATCCCTTTGCAAATGTAATTATGTGGCAGAGGCATTATCTATGAAAGCTGAGATGGTGAATAAAAATATAAAACCCAATCTTGTTACATATAGAGCTCTTATAGCCTGCTTGTGTAAAATAAACAAAAGTATGGAGGGTGAATATGTAATGAAAGAAATGGTTAAATTTGGTGTGCCACCTGATACGGCAATATGCAAGGCATTAATAAATGGATACTGCAAGGAAATGGATATCAATAGAGCAGAATCATTATTGGGCTTCTTTGCCAGGGAATTTCAAATCTTCGATACTGAAAGTTACAATGCACTTGTGAAAGTCCTCTCTGAGAATGCTGATGTGGCTACTTTGATGGAACTTCAGGATAGGATGCAAAAAGTAGGATTTGCACCAAATAACCTAACATGCAAGTTTGTGATTGATGGATTATGGAAAGCTACGACACTGGACAAGAACAAGCTTAATCTGGAATGCATGTAGGAATTGGAATTACAGGGGAAAATGCCTTGTGTTCCCTAACTAGGTGATCTGGGATTTTGTTCCATATAGATCATCTAACCTCCACAATGCAGACTGGTTATGAGCAAAAGGTACTTAGCTGTTTTTACTGGATTTTTTTCTCTGATTTCCTTATTCCTATCTGGTTATGCATACAGACGAATTTATTTGTTTGCTGAACAGGAACCTTGCTATATCAGAGGTCCGCTACTTTCAAAGCCCTGTTTGTCAGCCAAGGTGCAAGAAATATTTCTGGTTGTACAGAATTCTGATGACCATCAGCATTTCTCTCTCTGTGGTTGAAATCTAAGAATGGACTTCTGATTCCTTCCTAACATTGTGTTCTACGTGGTGGTATGTGATGGAAGCATGTCTTTGCATTTCTCTCTCACACACGCACATAATTATGTTCTGTCAAAAGATTCTTCTGACAAACTCGACCTGGTTCTCATTCCAAGAGGAAGGATGTACAAGCACATTGAGTTATCGTGTTGCAAATATGAAGCTTTTAAAGTGTTGGCTAAGAACTATTTGGACATTTGCACCCACTTTTTGAAAAGACAGCCACTTGTTGGAAGAGGTGAATATGACTCCTGCAGATGCTGCTGAAAAGTTTGATGCCAAAGGCTGGATGGTGGCGCTGTGAAGCCTGATTTGAGCTCTAGATGGTGTTAGGGAAAAAGAAGAAGAACAAGGCAAACAAGGAAGAACACAAGATGAAGAAAGTAGAGAATCTTTCTCCAATTGTGATGATGATGAAGATATCAAAAGCGATGATGATAGCTCAAAGGATAAAGATAAGAGAAATGTCTCAGTTAGAATTTATTAGTTCTGATTTCATGGTTGTCCATGGAAATGGTTTTGTTATTTGTGTGTGTGTTTCTTTTTCATTTATTTTTCTGGTCAAGTGTTTTAGTGATATCTGGTGTCTTACCTTAATTCTAAGGAATTGCTTCTACTTGCCACTCCTATAAATCCAGAATAAATTATTTTAATTTCTATTTTAGCTTATCTGTGTCCTTATCATGATCACTATGTCCCAATTCACAAAACATATTCAGGATTCAGAATCACTAACTTATTAAACAAATTTGGAGATCAAGATGCAAATATGTTAAAGCAGTTACATGCAGGGGCGGAGCCACTTGGCTCCTTGGCCCCCCCAAAATTTTCCAAATTTCCATTAGTGTATATAAAAAATTGACATGGCCCCCCCCAAAACTAAATATCCGCCCCCCCCCCCCCAAATTATTTCAACCATTCTTCTAGAGTTCTAGTCCAATGCAACTTCAAATAAAAGAAGATCCTTGGCCCACATCCAGCCCCACCAGCCAGCCCCAAATCCCTAATAAAACAAAAATTTTCTCCTTTAAACTAAACACACTTCCAGCCCAGCCCAACCCCAAATCTAAAATGCCTGATCAAACAAAACAAAGGCATCTTCAAATTTTAATCCTCACCGTTAGAAAAAAGGAGAAAACAATCTGACTGTCATACCTATGCCTTGTTTTTTTCCCTTCTGTTCTCAATTCACGCCTCCATAGTGTCATGCCTAATGCCTCTCCTTAGAAACAATCTCCTCAGTCCTCGTCCGCTTGCCGTGACGCCGCAAACTCCACTAGCCCGCTGACTTGTTCATCACCTCTCAAGCCCTCATCTTAATCTCAATTCCTCAAGGTATCTCATTCTCATCTCACTTCTCTCTTTTTTTCTCTACAACTGAACTAAATACTGAAGTCTGAATAGCATAATAGAAATATCAAATATGTGTATGTGAATATGTGATATCCCTTTGCCAGCAAAGCAATTTATGCTTATTTGACTCGGTCTTTTTGTGTTTATTGTTATTGTATTCTTTATTCTTGCCCCCACTGACTCCACTGGCTCTATGACTTTTGGCTTTTGTGTTGTTTGTCTCTTCAGTGGGAGTAGGGTGGGGCTTGCATTGTGTAATTGGGTAGTAAAGTAAGTAAATTATAAATGAAAAAAAAAAAAAAAAAAATCTATGGAAGGCAATTGGGGTGAGGGCCGTGAGTCTGTGTATTTTGTTTATGTTGTTTGTTTATACTTTTGATTGATTTGTTTATTTAATTTTTTTTATCCTAAAAGGTCATTACTTAACTAAAGGTGTCTTTATATTATAATTCATGTAAGAAGGAATTTTATATGATAATTTATTATATCTCTCTCCCAAGTTAGTTATGAAGCTTTTAAAAACAAGACTTCGCAATAGAATGGAGGAATAGCTTTTGGCAGATAATATGATAGTTTATATAAGGAAGGAAATTGCAGGGAATTTCACTATAGAGATGATAATGGATGAATTTTATTCCATGAAAAATCGTCGCTAGGCATGATTTGATGTGAATGTTCTTTTTTGTATGTCTACATTGAATTAGACAGTTTTTCATATTCATTAACGTACAAGAATATGATGATATATGAAAGTTGATAATTTTGTATTCAATAGACTTATAAATTATATTTAGTATATCTCTACTACAACCCGGCCCCTCCAAGTAATTATTCTTGGCTACGCCCCTGGTTACATGCTAGATTTATATCTTAAAGACGGAGTCCGACCTTAGGTTGTGATCAATTACCAATTGTTCTAAAAACTCTAAATATTAAGAAATGATGAATCTAATCATATAAATTAACACTCTCATTTCATGTGTGTGCCCAAATTGCCCTTATTAAGTGAAGCCTAACTCATGCAAAAAATTTAAATGGGAGGTATGGTAAATGGTGGAGACAAGACCTAGGTCACTTGCTTTGATACTATGATAAATTACTGATTGTCCCAAAGCGTAAGTCATTAAGAAATGGTGAATTTAAAACATATTAATCTAACAAGTTGCACCAGTGAATTTAAAACATATTAATCTAACAGGTTGCACCAGCTAGCAGCTAGTATTACGTGTATTGCTGAAAATTGACAAATATAGGTGGCCAAAAACCAATGGAGACCACAAACTTGTGCATTCATGGTGGCAGAAACACTGATAGCTGAGAAACTTGTACTAGTTCACATTATATTCAACTCTATTTGTTTTCTTTCGAATTCAATATTTTGAGAACGGAATAATATCTAGCATCGTTTGACTTGTTGTATATGTTAGAACAGGAATTATCAGTTCTTTCACGTTGCATAATTAAAAGTTAACTTGAACCTAAACTGTACAAACAAAATGAAGAAATTCATCAAATTAGCAAGTGTATAAATTTTCCTGTGTTATCTTGATTGATAAACTTCTTGAAAATCCATCTCAGCCTTTTTTTTTTTTTTTTTTTTCCTTTTTTGCTTCACAAAAAAAGTAGTACTTTTGTTTGACATTAACGAATTCGAGTAGTTTCAGTGAAGGGATTATAAAAGCAGGCCAAATTGAAAAACAGACAAGTGGGATTGGATTGAGATATGCTACAAGTCGTTTAGAGTACTGCAATTATTGGGGAAATGTAGATGCCCGATCATTCTTTCCGGAACTGTGGCAGAGTAGTGCAAATTTGCAATCACTCTTCATTCTTTTTTTAGGTGATTATACTTTCGGTTCTTGAATTTTTATATAAGTTTGGTTTTGGTTTTTAAGATATGAAAAAGTTAAGATTTAATTCCTGCAATTTCAAAAAGGGAATAGTCTATGGAGTTAATTGAATTTTTTTCTCTTAAAAATGTGGATGCTTTGATTTTAGTTCTTTAAATAAGGTTAGGGTGATTGTGGTCCCTTACATATGTAATTGGTTTGATTTGGTCTCCTGAAAAATAGGGTGCCTTAGGTTGATCATGTAAAGTTGTAAACCCAAAAATAGATGCATTGATTAGCTTGTTCCGTTTTTGAAATTTCATGGACCAAATAGCAGATAATGATATTTTTTAAATTTGAGAACCAAAATCAAACTTATACCAAATTTTAGGAACAAAAAGTCTAATTCACTCTTTTTTTCAGTTAATAAATAATTACATATGCATTATGTAGATCTTAAATTTACACTTTATCTTGCTCTTATAAAGGAAGTTCTTGAATTTACACTCAGTCAAGAGCCTTGTGGTTTAGTTTCCTAATGTTTTTAAAGAAGACATTCAGTAGGGATTTTAATTATCAAATTATAAAAAATAAAAAACTTGAATTTACACTCCACCTTTCCTTTACAAGTGAAGGTGTCATCCTAATTAGAGTCCATTGGAAAAAATTTATTCATTCTAAAAAACATCAGGATTTTTTTTTATTCAAGTTTAAATAATCTAGGATAGTACTATGTAATAATGTATATTGATTGATCTTTCCATTAGTAGTTTTATGCAAATATAATCTGAATATTATACATATTAGCTCTAATATATTAAAGAAAAATGTTAAGTGGTGCTGGGACTAGGTGGTTCTGAAAAAATAATTTAGAGTATTATGAAAAATTAGGCCATATCATTATCTATTTTAAATTTTAAGCAATTGTTCTTAAATGGATTTATTTTCGAACGATCTATAGTTGTCAAAGTTAGCTTGATTTTGCAGCCTCAATCTAATTTTATTTTATTTTTTTCCAAATTAGTTCCCAAAATTTTTTATGCTACATTAATAATCTTATCTAATTATTAAATTTGTTTAAGTTTTCCTCTTTTCATGGACTTATTCAAATAATTATCTTACTAATGATGGACAAAAAAACCCATGATAGTCCTTTAGGTGAACCTAGATTGCATGATAGTACCCAAATTCCAAAGTCTCAAACTTTTAATTTGGATCCCAAATATGCCAACCACCAAAATATCATATGAAACATTCCATGCGGAGATTTTCAAAACTTCCCCTTTGAATTTTGGGGCACTGATTTTCAAAATTTGGGTGGGGTAAAGGAGGACGAGTATGTTTTTTTAATTAAATAAAAAAACCAAAACCTTACAAACAATTTATATTTTTCTATATTAAGAGCAACTACATCAGTCCGTGCAAAATTCTTGTCTATTTTGTAAGAAAAAACATACTTTTTTTCTATTTTACATACACACTTTTACAAAACACCCACATCAGTTTATCTATTCTATCATCTATTTTATTTAAATAATAATATTTCTTTAAGTTTTTATTATATCAAACAAACCACTACCCACATGGCCCCACCCACCTTTTTCTTTCTTTGTTGTGAGAAGAAGACAGATGAGAGAGCAACCTAACGGGGAGAGAGAAAAAAAGAATAAAAAAATTATTTGCACATGAACAATAACCGTGCATATATGCACGGTTACTGTTTGCAAAGCATTTTTGTATATTTGCATATTTTTACAAGTACTGATGTTGGTGTTTTTTGGGTTAAAATGTGCAAAATTGAGCACTTTTTGTATTTTGCAAATTTTTGCATGTGGTTGCTCTAATAAAAAAAATCATTCTCTATTGTCATTACGCGGGCTCACATCCTCTAAAAGGTAAGTCCTGGTGGCAATATATTGAAAATTCTTACCAAGCTCAAGATTCTCATATATAAATTTGCCTCTGGATACTTAAGATTATGATGTAGTTGCAGAGGTTTGAATTGTGCAAAATTCATATAGATATCAAGTATAATTTTTTTTTTCCATTTTTGAAAATATTTACAACAGGTTCTGAAAGCTGGTCAAGATTGGAGAACCTGAAGACATTAAGGGGGTGTTTGGTTTGTGTTTTCAAATAACAATTTTCAGTTTTTAAACAACATTACACGTATTTTCATGCATTTTTTTACCCACACGTATTTTTACAAATGTTTTCAAATAACAATTTTCAATTTTCAAACACATGTATCAAACGAGTCCTAAATCTCGGTAGCAACCGTTTAAACCGGAGCATCATAAAATCATTGAGTGCAATCAAATCTCTTAAGAATCTGAATCTTAGTTGGAATTGCTGGAAGCATTTCCTGCCCAAGGCATGTTGATCTTTGGTATTATTTCACAGAATCTGTAATCAATTAATTCCAATCATTTTTAATATTCCTGAAATTTTCTTTTATACAGAATTATCAGCTTTGGAAAACTTGGAGAAGTTGGATTTAAGTTATAACTTACTGTATGAAAGAGTTACAACCCAAGGGCCAGGTTAATGAAAGAGTAACATTACAATTTTTTTAATTTATATATATTTTTATTTCTCTGGTGCCTTTTCCCAGGTGTGTACTAGTACCGCCGAAATCATCAAATGCCCTTTTTTCAGTTTTAACTTAGGAATTAAGAATTAAGATAGTTTATTGGGGTTTTCTTGAAGTTGTTTCCATAAACATCCTAGGCTTCAAATATAACTAAAGAAGCCCACAAAACGATTAATTGGGCCTTCCCAGTGGCCCCTCCCCCCTCAATCATCTTTTTAATTTATTTCTAATTATATGTGCTAGTAACTCGTGTAACTCTCTATGAATGGGAGTCTTACCATTTTTGAGAGGGTATATAAAAATCCCTATAAGTGTACATACACAAATGTAAAAAAGATAGATGTGAAACATGTGTAAAAACCAAATGTGCTCAACAAAACCAAATTTGATGCTTGAAAAAACCAGACTCCCATTGGCTCCTTTTAGTATGGAGATGAAGATAATTACAAACTTTTCCTTTTGATCAAATGTGGATAACTTCTTCACCCATGCATTTTAGAACTTTCTCCAAGCTGAAACCAAACTCATAAAGGCCTAATCATTGGAATCAATAGGCTCCAAGGCCGGAGGTAGTATTAGAGTTACAAAGTACAACTGGGGGTTCTAACTTCTGATCATCACTAAATTACTTATAATGTGAGTCTTGCGTTCAATGGAATAAAGACTTATCTTGTGTACGTAGACTATAAGCATATTCCTTATTATCTTTGATATATTTACTCATTCAATAAACCTATTTGTTCCTTAATTTATTTCCTCCTTTATGTAAAAAATGAGATCCCTTTTGATCCGTCATTAGCCAATAGGAAAAGGAACAAGAATGAATGCCTTACATCAAGTGCCATGAATCAAAGATCTAAGGAGAGAGACGAGGAGGAAGAAATATATACAATAATATACTCTCATATTTGCATACTTAACTTGAATTCTTTGCTATTTTGTGACTGATTTTAAATAATCTTTGTTTTATAGATGATAATGGTTTTACATCAGGGACGGATCTAGGTGGGCGCCCTGGCCTCTTTGACCTTAAAAAAAAAAGTAGGTATATTCTCAGCCCAAAAATAATATATATTTATTTGGGCCCCTTCTTCCAAATTTTTTTGCCCCCTCCAAGATCATTAATCCATCCCAGCCCAAACCCAAACATGTCAGTCCTTAGTCCAAAAACTTAACAAACTTTATTAAAAAGCAAAACAAAAAAAATTTAACAAAATGAAAACCAATTAACGACAAACCAAATTAAAAACAAAACAGTAAAATTTAGAGAGAGAGTCACGAGTTAAGAGAGATGATTTTATTGTAATGTATTGAAAAACAATGGTATTTGTTTTTGTCTTTGTTAGTAGATGATTGCATTTAGATTTTTTTTTTTTTTTTTTTTTTTTTTTTGAAATGAGAGGATTGGTTTGTAGATTTCTAAATTCTAAGAAAGAAGGGACTTACAAGAAGAATAAAAAGAAAAGAAGCAGTTGAGGCCTTTGTAAATCTTTGAAAAATTAGCTCACCACTAGGCACTAGTAGTTTTCGTTGCAGGTTGACCAAGCCACTGCTTCTTCTCAGTTCTCAGTTTATATTTCTCCTTCTTTTTCTTCTTTCTTAATTATTCTTATTATTTTTTCCTATTTCACCTTTTGCTTTCCCCCTATTTTCCTTGTTTTATCCGCCGTGAATTTCTATGCAAATTTTGAAATCTATGGACTGTGATCAGTAATCAGTGATGGGAAGTGAAAAATACTAATCTTAATGTTCACATTTCACCCATCCATAGGTCACGTGGCCTCCTGTGTTGTATTTTTATTTATTTTTTCTTTAACTAGGTGCAAACTGCAAATTATAATATTACTACAAATCGTCTTTTAACTCCAAAAAAAAAAAGTACAATAGTATATATGTAGTAATTATACTACATATACTGTACATTACTCCAATAATATAGTACTTTTAAAAAAGAAATTATACTTATCATGGTTAATATTATTATTATTATTATTATTATATATAAATAATTAGCAGTACTTGATTGTAATGCATTATGAAATAATAATTTTGTATCTTTGTTTTTGTTAGTAGTTTCTTAATAGGTAAACATAGAGGCGTAGAGCAATAGGTAGTCACGAATGGCAACTGCTTCTGTGGCTTTCCTCCATAAAAATTATTTTTATTTATTTGCTTAGTTTAATGTTTAGTATTTTATTTTTATGCTTACTTTCAATTACTATGAGTAGCTAAATTAAGTTTGAGGATGAAACTTTGTTAAAGATTATCAATTTTTATTTATGAGATTTAAATTTTTTTCCACAGTGGTTATTCTTTAATGATTTAATTGTTCTTACTTCATATCAATTAACTACAATAAAATTCTTAATATGAGTTCAATCATGTTTTTCTCATGATTTAGGATTTATCTTAATTGATTGAATGGTTGGTTTATTATTTCTTAATTTTAAAATTGGATATCTCTTGTGATTTTTTTGTCAATGGATACAAATGATGATTTGATTTTATACCTAAGAAGTGAAGAAGAGCATGCTTTAGATTTATAGAATAGGAATTTTAGTGAGAATATTTTCCATGATAACAAAATTTATTTCTAGATTTTCATGTAGTATTTGGGAAAAATTAATGATCATAAATATTTACTTATATGAATTAACAAGGCGGTTTCCAAAACCTTAATTATTTCTCTTGATTGTTTAATCTTTTTAACTATTTTTTAGTATCTCCTTTCTTAGATTAATCAGTTTCTTAGTTTTATTTAATTTTAAAGTAATCAAATTTTATTGAACTAGATTAGGATTTATTTAGTTAGGGTTTGATTATTTTTCCTACATTCATACAAGTCATTGTGAGTTCAACTCATTCTTGCCAAACTTTGCTTCAATACAATTCGTACACTTGCGAGTACATTATAATTTCACAACAAGAGATGACTCATTAGTGTGATTTTATTTTTCATTTTTGTGTTTTTAAAAATCATGATTTCCCAAGTGGGAATAACGAATATGGCCAAGCCACCATTGAGCCAAAGTCTCAAGCTGAGAAGCCAATCAGGGTTCAGAGATTTTAGTCTTTGATCACCAAAAAATAATAATAATAATAATAAATTCAATGGCTCTAAACATTTGAAACATTCCAAGGATACAGAAACCATTATAATAACGATTGATGATTTGATGTCATGGCTAAATATTGACATAATCCCTAGCAACTCCACGCCAAGTCATAACCATAGTCAACATCCACGCCAAGTTACCACAGTCAACATAAAAGATTAAACATTGAGAAATATTTATACTACTTAATATTTTTTAATTGAAATTGAATTTTATAAATTCACCATTGGATTAGATTCTCTTTTTGTACTCTATATGCTTGCAAAATTTCAAGATTATCTAAAATCAATAACTATGCCATTGATCAAATATCAAAATATAAAAAAATTTGCATTTAAAATTATACATAAAAGATGCATCTTTCTAAAATCGAATAGTAAATAGCATCTAGTTGACACAAAACTTAATAGGCATGTTAACAAGATAGAGAATATATAATCCAACAATGAGATTTTAAAATATTAATCATATAAAAGGTTATTACATGGGGGAATATTACTTAGAATTACACCAGATATAACTTGAACATATATATATTAGATGATGTTGAGATGCCGAACATCGGTGAGAGACAAGCCAAATGGTGGGTAGTGGCTGTTATTGTGGCCGCCCTCATATATCTCTCTTTGCCTTATAGACTCTCTCTCTCTGTTTTTTTTTTTTTTTTTTTTTTTAATAAAAGGTTAGATGGTGGTCTCTTTTTAATAGAGCTTGAGATTTTATTAAGTCTATTGTCCACCAATAAAAGTGTGTAGGTGAGATGTTCTTGCCTAGGTGAATGAGCAGAATTTGGTCTTTTTGAGCTTTCGGTGTTAGGTCATAATGCATTATTCACATTGGCACAAAATTAAAAAATTTAGATGGATACATGGCACAAAATTAGAATCAAATTTGAAATCTAATTAGAGTTTCTCTCAACTTTGACTCTCTCTCTCTCTCTCTCTATATATATATATATATATATATATATATATATTAAAGAATCAAAATGTTAGGTGTTGCTGGAGTAGGTGGTTCTAAAAAAATAAATGTCTACCGAAAGCCAAGAATTAGGATATGTTTTTAGCATTTCTAGCCTCAATTAATAATTTAGTGTAAAAGAAATAAATATATAAACATATTGTAGGGGTGATAGGCCCAGGAGCCCATATCTATGTATATATTGGGCCAGGGGCCTAATCCGAAGACGTTAGGCAATCCAAGGACGAGTAAACACTTTCATGAGAATCTGTGTTAGTAAGTGAAGAGGTGAAGTGTGATCATGATCATCCAAAAAGGTGGTCCGAGGAGGAATGCCTCCTCGGCTAAGCAAAGCCGAGGTCGGAAGGTACGGTCTGACATCAAAAGCAACGTTTCGGAAAATTCCACTGATGAGGATAAATATCAAGAAGGAACAGGATATAGGGAGGCTATGAAATATCTAAAGAGAAAGTTGCTACCACCGCATTAAATGCTCTGCAGCTAACTCTCTGGCCGCATTAATGAGGAAATGATACCTGAACAATAACTTTCATCCTTACAGCTACTACCCAAAGACTTCAGGAAAGGGCTGATGGGACAATAATCAACACCAACAATCTGATTAGCATGTGGAAGGTGGAGATGAAAGGGGAAGATAGTATAAAATGGAAGAAAGACCCTGAGAGAGAGGGATCGAGAAATTAAGAGAAAAACACTATAGCAATCAAGAATTGAACTTGTAATCAAACTTGAGAATCAATATAGAAGAACTGATCTTCTCGGACTGTGCCGAGGACGATTTTCTTTAGATTAAACTAGTCTATCTTCATTTTCTTGTCATCTAAATCCACTTTACTTGTTGTCTAATTCATTAAAGCCCAGTTTTCCAACCTACTCTCTACAAATTTATTGTATTGGGCTTTTTGGGCCTAAGTTCATTTATCCTTTGGGCTAGGGACACAAATTGCGTCCTTACACATATGTATATGCATA
The DNA here is from genome assembly GCA_030021035.2 of Notholithocarpus densiflorus. Classification (NCBI taxonomy): domain Eukaryota; kingdom Viridiplantae; phylum Streptophyta; class Magnoliopsida; order Fagales; family Fagaceae; genus Notholithocarpus; species Notholithocarpus densiflorus. The sequence goes on along the minus strand of JARYZH020000439.1, from coordinate 147,386 downwards.
TGTTAAGACGACCAATATGAATCTTCTCATGTCGTGATTATTATTATTGTTGTTGTTGTTATAAAAACATAATTGTAATTGATAGCAAAAGATAGTGTTTGACTCTAACTTGCTTACAAAGCAAGTGAGGGAACTCAAATAGAGAAAGTTGAGTTAAAATGCATTTTATCCAATCCTTAGTAAATCAAAATCTATTCATGACTTCCAAAATGAAGGCCCACTCCATGCCATAAGCTTTCCATGTCAATCTTTGAAGTCTTAAATCGATATTTGCCTCTCATTTTCCACATTTCACAAGTTAGCTTCTAAGTAATAATAGTTGCGATGAGTTTGTATTTCCATTAGTCCCTTTTCTAGTCGAAATGTTGTACATAGGAGCTTATCTAGAAAACCTGTGGGAGTTAGATAGGAAGGTTACAAAAGTATTCTTGTAATTATCCGTTCTTCATCGTCCCTCATATACAATCGTTTCTTTTGTTTGGAAGATCTAGAGCTTTTTTCCACTTGCATTTCTGACTTTATAATTTCCGCCTTGGTTGTTGGAATATTGGGCATAGATTAGTTCTTTTTTTTTTTTTTTTTAAGCGTTCATCTTAGAATATAACTGGAAAATAAATTCTTGCACTTTTCCTTTTATTGATAGTACTTGGGACCAAAATCTTGTAAATATGCAGTCATTATTTATCAATAAAATCAAGTTATGCCACTAAGCTATAAGCTACTAGTCTCTTGGTAACTTTAATGTAAGAGAAATAAATGTATAAACATATATTTATTCATATATTAAAAGTAAAAATGTTAATCTTATCCTGTTGTGACAGTTATTGCTATAGATACATAATTTTAGTTGAAATAATATGATCATATTTGACTCTTTCCTGCTTACAAAACCAATGAGGGGACTCAAATAGAGAACACTAGAGTTGAAATGCATTCTTTTACTATAGACATCCAATCTACAGTAAATTTAAATCTATTCATGACTTTCACAAATAAAGGACCACTCCATCTTATCATAAGCTCTCCATATCAATTTTTAGGTCTTAAATTGATACTTACCTCCCATTTTCTTCATTTCATAGTTATCTCTAGTGAGCAATAATGATTGTGAAGATTTAGCATCCCATTACTACCTTTTTTTATTGGAAAATTGGTGGAAGCCTATATTGTAAGTATCTAGAGATTGAGTAAGGAAGACTAAAATGCATTTCCCTTGTTCATATAATTTATGTCCCTCATATGCCATTGTTCTCTTTTGTTTGGAAGATTTAGAGCTTTCTTCAACAAACATATTTTGGTCCTGTCTTCCTTGCTTTTTAGCATATTGGCAAGTGACTTGGTCACTTCAATTATCAAATTGTGTTATTCACTTTATAATCACAATCATAAATCTACAAAGAAACCTCTTATGTCTATACATTGGTTATCAATGGTTAGTTTAGGCTTTGTACTTCATTAGATGTTACGAGGTTGCTAAATCTGAATACGTTATTGAAGAAGTTAACAAAATATCCCACAATCTCTTTTGTCGTTAAAACCCAACTACCATCATCTTTTTTTTTTTTTTTTTTCTTTTTTTCATAAAGTCAATTGCATTTCTCTTAGGACTGTAAACGAGCAAAGCCAAATTGAATAAACCAAAGCTTCTAATTAATATTTGACTTTTTTTTAAAGCTATCACGTTTTTACATATCAGCATTATTAAAAAAAAAAAACTATTTCTAACTGAAAATTTTTCCACAATTGTGAAAATCAAACCCGATACCCAAAAACCCAACTCTAAACATCAATCCCAAACACCAAATGCCATTCTACTTCTTCTCTCTCTTCTCTATTTCTCTGCCCTTCTCATTCCCCAAAACCCAACTCTAAAATCAACGCAAAATCACAAAAAAAACAAAAAACAAAAAACAAAAAAAAACAAAAAACAAAACAAAACAAACCTATCACCCATCCTTCTCTCTTCTCTAATTTTTTCTCCTTCATCCTGACACAACTTCTATGACTTACTTTGGACTGAGCTGAAGAAGGGGACTATGTGCAGTTCTTCAAAGCAACGTAACTTTTCTTTTTATCCTCAAAAAATTACAATATCATGTATCTGCAATCAGCTCTACCCATCTGTGACTCTATTTTTAGTTTCTTCCTCTCTCTCTACGTTCCAACTTCAAACTCACTACTCACTATGTTAAAGTTAAGTTTGATTTGCTATTCTTTTTCCCCCTTTTCTTTACTCATTAGCCATTTATGAAGCAGACAACTGGTCTCCGTTGCTCCAATTTCCAAGAGAACGTGCACCACGTGTGTGGTTAAAATTTGATGTTTTCATCAACTGAAATGGTGGCCAGGTATGACTCCTCTTTCTTCCTTATTTCTTATTAAAATAATATATATTAGCGCGTGTTCAAATGCTCTTTTATTTTTTTATTTTTTTTGTAAAAATTAATAATTTACATCAATTATAATTTGTATTCAATACAAATTCGTTAATCAAAGAATTACAAAATATCCTATCACATCTCTTGACTTAGCTGTCGAAAGAATCTCTTCTCATACGTAACATTAAAATTTTTTCAAAGAAAAATCACTTGATTTATTAATTTAACAATTAACAAGGAACATATTATGTAGAAGTTGTTTCTTAAGTAGAATATAAATATTAGACATAATGATAGATAGATACAGACATAGATAGGGTCTTTGTTTTAGATAGATTATTGCTAATTATATTGTGCTAGTAACTCATGTAATTCTCTTTGAATGGGAGTCTTACCACTCTTGACTCTTGAGAGTGTAAATAGAAATCCCTATAAGTGTACTGTACATACATAAATGTAAAAAAGATAGATGAGAAACGTGTAAAAACCAAATGTCTCAACAAGACCAAATATGCTGCTTTAAAAAACTTGACTCCCATTGGCTCATTTTAATATAGAGATAAAGATAATTACAAACTTTTCCTTTTGATCAATTGTGGAAGATTTCTTCGACCATTCATGTTAGAACTATCTCCAAGCTGAAACCAAACTCATAAAGCAACTAATCATCAGAATCAATAGGCTGCAAGGCCAGTGGTAGTATTAGAGTTACAAAGTACAACCGGAGGTTCTAACTTTTGATCATCACTAAATTACTCATAACGTGAGTCTTGCGTTCTGAATGTTCAAATCGTGTGTAAAACACCTATGAACGTTTAGACCCCCGAATTACAAATTACCAATTCAAGCTTATTATCAAACAATGTATGTGCGGAATATGAATATAAGCTAAAACAAAATTGATAAAGCAATCTAAACCAAAAATAATCGCAACCACAATAGTAATTAAATGGCAAAGATTAAGGGAAGAGAGATGCAAACACAAAGACAGCACAACGATGTGTTAATGAAGAGGAAACCGAAGTCCTCGGCATAAAACCTCACCGCCGCCCTCCAAACGGTCAATAATCCACTAGAGAATAAAGTTGGGATACATGAACAACAGAAGACCTTCCAAGCCTAATCTACCCAGTGTACCTAAACCCTCCAAACTTCTTTCTCCAACGAGGTTACGCCAAACATTTGTCTTCTCTAGCTTACCGAATTCTGCTATAGCCCATAGCATCAACCAATATCAATTGGTCCCTTCCTAACTGCTTCCCAAACACCAAATAACCTTCTCACAGATATGGGTGTGGTGAGATAAGGATTTGGCTAATGTACCTCTCAAGGATATATCAATGGAGAGGGTGAGAGTAGAGGAATTTGGAGAATCAAAGTGTAAAGATTGTGGATGAGTCAATCTTGTTTTTCTCTAGGGTTTTTCTCTCAAAATTCTCTCTGGAAGCTCTCTACAATACGTGGGTATAAGGGGTATTTATACTAGTGTGTGTTTGGAATGCGAAATGTTAGTTTTTCCCAAACAGAGTGGTCTGGCAACTTGACCTCGCAACTTAACTGAGTCGCGAGCTAACTGTCTAGCCAGACTGGAAGTTTTGTTCTGTAGTGCTCCAACTGGTGTGACTCTTCAGCTCCTCTGCATGCTTCACACGTGTGCCTCCTTTGGCGACTTGCCAGCCGCAAGCCAGTCGTGAGATCCAGTCGCGAGGCCTTGCTTAAGTGCACACTCTTGAGCATTTCTTCACACTCTCTCACACACTACCCTTACATGATTCCCACCTAAATACAGGGTTTCTAAATGCTGAATTACAAGCAAATTGGCACGAAATAAAGCCAACAAAATGGTTGATTAAATTCAACCTTACACGTTCTATGAAAGACTTATCTTGTGTACGTGAGTATAAGGATATCCTTATTATCTTTGATAAATTTACTTATTCAATAAACCTATTTGTTCCCTAATTTATTTCCTCCTTTATGTAAAAAATGAGGAACCATTTCATCCGTCATTAGCCAATAGGAAAAGGAACAAGAATGAATGCTCTCTTTAAGGCCTGACTTCCATCAAGTGCACCGTATAAATCAGTCAATGTTTAATTTTTAGCTATTCAAATTGTTTTTTTACATACTAGGGTGAATTGTGATTCATACCTTCGTACACTAGGTTTGGATCAATTGCACATGCAAAAAATTATATTGCACAAATTTCACAGCAGGGATGCGAAATGCTCCACTACAACTCGATTTTTGATGTTTCAAACAATGAAGAAAAACGGAGAAAATGGGCAAATGCCCCTTTCAAAAAAAAAAAATTCAGCATTTTGCTCCCTTTCCTAAACTAATTAGGGAAATGGCCATCTTTTGAAACTCGATTTTCTCAAAATCGAGTTATAAAAAAAAAAATTCTGGAACCCTATAATGGCGTTTTAAGGAGTCTATAGTGATGTTTTAAGGACCTATAATAGCGTTTTGTAACTCGATCTCCATGAAGTCGAGTTACATGCAAATTTTTTTTTTTTTTTTTTTTTTTGCCTATAACTCGATTTCAAGAAGCTCGAGTTTTAAAACGCCACTATATGTCCTTAAAACGTTACTATAGGCTCCTTAAAAACGCCACTATAGGGCTTAACTTGATTTTGAGAAAATCGAGTTTCAAAAGAAGAGCATTTTCCTAATTAGTTTGAGAAAGGGAGAAAAATGCTGGATTGTTTTTAAAAAAAAGGTAAAGGCCAATTTTTTCCGAAGAAAAACTCATAAAAATAGCGAAACCAAACGAAATCTACAAATAGTACGTAAAAGAAACATAGATAGATACCGGTGGAGATGATGACTCCGTTCATGCAAAAACGCGTCCATGAATTAAAGATCTAAGGAGAGAGAGAGATGACTCATTAGTGTGATTTTATTTTATTTTATATTTTGCTTTTGTGTTTTTAAAAATCCTAATTTCCCAAGTGAGAATAAGGAATATGGCCAACCCACTATCGAGCCAAAGTCTTAAGCTGATCAGAAGCCAATTAGGGTTCAAAGATTTCAGTCTTTGATCACTAAAAAAAAAAATTTTAAAAATTAACGGCTATAAACATTTGAAGCATTCCTGGCATACGAAAACCATTATAATAACAATCGATGTCATGGCTAAATATTGACATAATGCCTGCAAGTCCAAGCCAACTCATGACCACAATCAACATTCAGAGAGAGAGAGAGAGAGAGAGAGAGAGAGAGAGAGAGAGAGAGAGATAAGGAAAAAAATAGGGTACCACTGAATGTGACAAAAGTGCGGTCAAAAGTAATGTTGGTACTACTTAATATAATAATGGAATGGTCAAATTTGAGAATAAAAAAATAGGGTACCACTGAATGTGACAAAAATAGAGTCATATGTGATGTTAGAATTGTACAATGTGAGGATAAAACCGTCAAATGTGAGAAAAAAAAGTAAGGGAACCACCAAATGTGAGAAAAGAACTGTCACATGTGATGTTGAAATTGCACAATGTGAGGATGAAACCGTCAAATGTGAGAAAAAAAGTAAGGAAACCACCAAATGTGAGAAAAGAACTGTCACATGTAATATTGGAACTACACAATGTGAGGATAGAACCGGCAAATGTGAGAAAAAAGTAAGGGAACCACCAAATGTGAGAAAAAAAACTGTCACATGTGACAAAAATAGAACAGATGCGATGTTAATACTACTTAATATAACAATGGAACCATCAAATTTAAGAAAAAAAATAAAGGAACCACTATATATGACAAAAGAACTGTCAAATGTGATATTGGAACTACATAATGTGATAATGGAACTGTCAAATGTGAGAAAAGAACTGTCAAATGTGATGTTGGAACTACACAATGTAAAAATGGAACCATCAAATGTGAGAAAAAAAAAAAAAAAGGGAACTACCAAATGTGACAAAAGAACTGACACATGTGATGTTGGAACTGCACAATATGAGGATGAAACCGTCAAATGTGAGAAAAAAAGTAAGGGAACCACCAAATGTGAGGAAAGAACTGTCACATGTGATATTGGAACTGCACAATGTGAGGATGAAACCGTCAAGTGTGAGAAAAAAGTAAGAGAACCACCCAATGTGACAAAAGAACTGTCATATGTGATGTTGGAACCGCACAATGTGAGGATGGAATCGTCAAATGTGAGAAAAAAAGTAAGAGAACCACCAAATGTGAGAAAAAAACTGTCACATGTGATGTTGGAACTGCACAATGTGAGGATGGAACCGTCAAATGTGAGAAAAAAAGTAAGGGAACCACCAAATGTGAGAAAAGAACTGTCACATGTGATGTTAGAACTGCACAATGTGAGGATGGAACCTTCAAGTGTGAGAAAAAAGTAAGGGAACCACCTAATGTGACAAAAGAACTATTATATGTGATGTTAGAATCGCACAATGTGAGGATGGAACCGCACAATGTGAGAAAAAAAAGTAAGGGAACCACCAAATGTGAAAAAAAAAATGTCACATGTGATGTTGGAACTGCACAATGTGAGGATGGAACGGTCAAATGTGAGAAAAAAGTAAGGGAACCACCAAATGTGAGAAAAGAACTATCACATGTGATGTTGAAACTGCACAATGTGAAGATGAAACCGTCAAATGTGAGAAAAAAGTAACCTGGTGTAGCAGGTTACCTACTAGTGTGTACGTCAGAAAATAATGGAAGCGTCAATTGACTAGAAGTTTGTGTATGCTTTTCCTAGTAGTTTATCAAAAATCCCTAAGAGAAAACGTCAGAAAATAATGGATATACGTCAATTCACTAGAGTTTGTCTAAAATAATGGATACGTCAATCGTGTAGGTGAACATTTTCCTAGTAGTTTGTCAAAAATGATTGAAAGCAACCTCAATTGTGTAAGTAAGCCATTTGCAAATGATACAAATTTATGGGAATATAAGTAGAACTCACTTTTTAAAATCAGTTTATGAAAGAAGGATTGCAACATCAAGTGCACAGAGCATTATATATTTAGCACTGTTAGAAGTATATAGTTAAATGATTAAATTTTTCATATTTTAATAGTTTAACATTTTGGGAGAATCGGTAATTTAAGACAAAGTAATATTTGAGGAAGGATAATCACATCAATCCTACTTTGTGCGTAAACTTGGCACATTTGAGGCACAAAGTTTAACGATGGCCAGAACCCAAAAGAATAAAAAACTACTAATTCGTATATAACCATCGAACTCATTGGATAAGAACTGTTGAATTAATATTTGTTATATCCCTTTTATTGATAATAGAAGAATTCGAAAGAATTAAGGGGGTGTTTGAAATTGGTAGGGGTATTTAAACAACAGTTTTTATTGTTTAAACAACACAACACGTATTTCCACAATACTTTTTCACCCACACGTATTTTCAAAAAACTTAAACAACGTTACTAGAACAACATTACCAAACATGCCCTAAGTTTGTTTTATTAGTACGTATAGAACCATCCAGCAACTAGAATTAATAATGCTTGTTTCTAGTGTCAACTGCGAAGCCAAACTTTTCTATATTTAAGGGAAAAACAAAACTACTAAGCCAAACTGAAAAGGTAGTTATAAACTTTTTTTCCTTTTTTACCACCTTTCCATATTCCTCCTCCCCCCCTCCCTTGCTTCCCTCCACAGTTTGGGATTTTCTCATACCCCTACCCCCCTCCTCCATCTTTGCCTCCCTCATCCCCACCACTTCAGGGGCCTAACCATGTTGTGCCTAAACTGCCTAACCTTGCACCTGCACCTTTAGCCAAACCAGATATCCCCACCATTGAAACTTCACAAAATATCCCTCCTAAACCTCTTTCCTCGGATCATGGGGGCAATAAGAGGTCGTTTCGCATTGATGCCAAACTTTTTTCTTTCTCTTTTGACGGGGGAAGGTCTTATTCGTATGCTATTCATGAGACACGTCGGAATGTTAAGAGCTCTATTCATGTTGGACATAGGGGTATTGAGTGGATCCTTACTTGTCTTGCGGATATACAAGACTGGGTGCCTGGTCGAGCTGTACTCTGTAAGAGATTTAGGGAAAATGGGAAGTTGATAGAGTTCTGTGAGAGATCTAACAGAGCTGGTCTTTTTGTAGTTATTGCAAAATATTTTGGAGGGTCTAGGAGAGGATGTATTATGATACCAGCAAGCTCAAATCGTGCTGGTTGGTCCATGTTACAGAGAGAGATAAGGAATTTTTTCTCTGGTGCAAAACCAGTTTCTATGGCTGAAGAATCCTCCATAAAAGGTGGTGGAGGAGGTCAGTCTACTGGTGGTGGCCAGAGTGGGAATGTTTTATCTGTTTTTTGCAATCAGCAAAAAAGCAGGAAATTTGAAAATTTTGGAACTATATCGGGGCTGAACGTGATTCATGGAAACCCTTCAGATAATGTTTCAGTTATAAGTGGTAATATTTCAGTCAACAAGGGCAGACCCACGCGGGCTTTTAAGTTTAAGTTGACTCCAGTTGTTTTGGCTTTGAGAGTGTGCAAGCCTGAGGGTGGGAGACGGGTGGTGACCTGTTTGGGTGATACTGAAATTAAATGGCCCAAGGCTTTAAGTGGTGGGCCTGAAATTTCAGATTTTACTGGTGGGCTTGTTAAAGCCCAACCCGAGGCTACAGTATCTTCACTAAGTGAAGATATTTCGGTCAAACTCAAGCCTTTTAAAGGCCTTCCAGTAGGTCAGACTAAGTGGGTAAGAGGCGAGTCTTTGAGAGGAAGAACGAGGGCCTATTCCGTGTCGCCGGCGACTGCAACGGTGCCAGAATCTGAAGCTTCTCTTCATGTCGCCTCGGTGAAACTTGGGTTTCTCGGCAAGGGGGTGTCTAATCAAGTTGAGGGACAAAACCCAGAATCCGATGACCGGTGTTTTGGGTGTAGGGACGACGGCGAGGCCGATGGGACCTGGGGTTGATGCTTTTTCTGCTCTTCGGCATCAGGGTGATGTTCATAATCATTTTTCTCCTCTGTTGGACTTGGGTAGTGAGATGGGTCTCTGTTTTGGAGTGAGTGATAACTCCACGGTGGTTCCAGGTGAGAAGGGAGAAAAATGGAGCAATCCTATTGCTGAGCCAGTGTCGTCGAGCTACTTGGATGGGGTTGAGCTATTACAGGAAGGGTCCAAGCAACTTATGCTTCAATGGAAGCACAGTGAAGTTAATCCTAGTGGTTTTATTCACGGAGAGGAAGAAAGTGGATTTTTGGAGTGCTCACCTCTATCTAAATGGGATCCTAATGAACAAAAGGAGTTGGAGGTGATCCAGGAAGTTGATGAGGGTGAAGTTCGGGGATCAGGGTAAAAAATTCGAAATGTATTTGTAGCCTGATGAAAAATTTCTGTAGAATTGTGGGTTTTCCTATTGTCAAGCACGAAGCTCAATGTCTGGCTTTGTTTTGTCTCCTTGAACAAGACTGTGGTGATGTTGTGAATGTTAGGACTTCTAAAGGAATTGTGAACTCAAAGCAGAAAGGGCTTAAGGAACTTAAAGGTTTGATTTCTTCATTTAATTATGATGGGGTAGCTTCCAAGGGGAGGAACAGAGATTTCTCCGAAGGTTCGGGGGTGATTACCAGTTTTAAATGAGTTTACGGCTGCTATCTTGGAATGTGAAGGGATTAAACAATCCTCAGAAGCGAGAGGTATGTAGAAATCTTCTCAAGGAGTGGAAGTGTGATATAGTTTGCTTTCAAGAAACTAAGTTGTCTTCTTTAGACTCTCTAGTTGTTCGAAGCCTTTGGGGTAGTCCGTACCTAGATTGGGTTGCTCTAGATGCAGTTAATACTGCAGGGGGGGTGCTACTAGTTTGGGACAAAAGAGTTTTTGAAAAAGTTGATTGTGCTGTGGGTCTTTTTTCTGTTAATGTTTTACTGAAAGGGGTTGTAGATGATTTTGTATGGGCTTGTTCAGGAGTGTATGGGCCTAATGATGATAGTCAGCGAGGTGCTCTTTGGGAGGAGCTCACAAGGATGCACTCCAGGTGGAATGCGGCATGGTGTGTGTTTGGGGATTTTAATACTACTCGTTTTCCGAGTGAGAGATTTGGTTGTGAGGCTTTTAGTCCGGCTATATTTGCTTTTTCAGACTGAGGCTAATTACCTTGTGGACTTACCTCTTGAAGGGGCTTCGTTTACTTGGTTTAGAGATTCGGGGAGGGATTGTATGTCAAGAATAGATAGAACCTTGGCATCGGTGGATTGGGTTGATCACTTTGGAAATGTGTCTCAAAGGGTACTCCCTCGTGTAGTTTCTGATCATTGCCCACTTCTGGTGGTGGCGGGTAGTGTTAATAAAGGTCGGAGCACCTTTAAGTTTGAGAATATGTGGTTGAAAGAAGAGGGTTTTGTAGAGAGGGTTTGGCAATGGTGGAATGGGTATTGCTTTTCAGGTTCTCCAAGCTTTATTCTGGCTCGTAAATTAAAAGCTCTCAAAGATGACTTGAAAAAGTGGAATAAGAAGGAATTTGGGGATCTGGCCTTAAGGAAGAAAAGCCTTTTATCTGAATTGTTGGGTTTGGATGCTAGGGAGGACTTGTTAGGTCTTTCTTAGGAGGATCAAACTCGTCGTATTCAGATTAAAGGCGAGATTGCACATCTTGCCTCTTTGGAGGAGATTTCTTGGAGACAAAAGTCCTGAATCTTATTTGTGAAGGAGGGGGACAATAATACTCGCTTCTTCCATCGAGTAGCTAACTCCCATAGAAGAACTAATCATATTTAGGGTATAGAGGTGGATGGTGTTCTCTATGAGGATGAGGAAGAGGTGCGGGCTAAGGTGGTCCATTTTTATCAGAGTTTGTACACTGAGTCAGATACTTGGCGCCCTTCTATGGATGGATTAGAGTTCGCTAGTATTGAGGAGGATGAACGGCTTGATCTAGAGAGGGATTTTTCTGAGAAAGTGGTAAAGGTTCTTCAAGAGATGGAGGGTGATAAAGCCCCAAGTCCTGATGGTTTCACTATGGCATTTTTTCAAAAATGCTGGAGTGTAGTGGAAAAAGACGTTATAGCCTTTTTTTATCATTTCCATAGAAGCTCAGAGTTTGAACGGTCTCTGAATGCTTCTTTTCTATCTTTGATTCTCAAGAAAAATAATATATTGAATATCAAAGATTTTAGGCCTATCAGCTTAGTGGGCAGTGTGTATAAGTTATTGTCTAAGATTTTGGCAAATAGATTGAGGCAGGTGCTAGATAAACTTATTTCAGAGTCATAGAATTCTTTTGTTGGTGGCAGACAGATTTTGGATTCAGTGCTTATTGCTAATGAATGCTTAGACAGTAGACTGAAATGTCGTACTCCGGGGGTGGTGTGTAAGTTAGACATTGAGAAAGCATATGATCATGTGAATTAGGACACTTTGTTTTATCTATTGGAAAGGATGGGCTTTGGGGGTAGATGGAGGAGTTGGCTGAAGACTTGTGTTACTACCGTTCGCTTCTCAATTTTGGTTAATAGATCTCCTGTTGGCTTCTTTGGTAGCTCTAGAGGTCTTAGACAAGGTGATCCTTTGTCTCCCCTTCTCTTTCTTTTGATCATGGAGGTTTTAAGTCGTATCCTGAAGAAAACTGAGGAAGGTGGTTTCATTCAGGGTTTCCATGCGGGTCCTACTATTTCTAATGGTATCCGTATTTCTCACCTTTTATTTGCTGATGATACCATTCTTTTTTGTGATGCCTCTAGAGAGCAAATTCTTTCTATTAGGCTGGTTTTGACTTGTTTTCAAGCTTTTACTAGTTTGAAGGTGAATGTGGGGAAAAGTGAAATTGTCCCTATTGGGGAGGTGAGTAACATTCAAACTTTGGCTAATATTCTTCAATGCAGGGTGGGCAATTTGCCTATGCTTTACTTGGGTATGCCATTGGGAACCTTATATAAAACAACCTCTATTTGGAATCCGATCCTTGAGAAGATAGAAAAGAAGCTTTCTGGCTGGAAGCGGCTTTATTTGTCAAAGGGTGGTAGACTCACTTTGCTGAAAAGTACCCTTTCAAGCCTTCCGACTTATTACCTTTCCCTTTTTACTATCCCTAAAGCTGTGGCTACTAGATTGGAACGCATTCAGAGGAACTTCTTGTGGGGTTCGTCAGTTGAGTGTTTCAAATATCCTTTGGTGGCTTGGGAAAAGGTTTGCCTACCGCACGAGTTGGGTGGATTGGGAATTCGGAATTTGGCATCTTTTAATCAGGCCCTACTTGGGAAATGGCTTTGGAGGTTTGTCCATGAAACCACTCATCTATGGCGAAGGGTCATAGCCATGAAATATGGGGAGGGAAAAGGGGGTTGGTGCACTAGAGCTAGTAGAAGGGCTCATGGTTGTGGGTTATAGCGGAGTATTAGTGAAGGGTGGGATACTTTCGCTAAGCATTTCTCTTTTGTGGTGGAGGATGGTTCTCGCATTCTTTTTTGGCATGATAAGTGGACTGGGGATGTTCCTCTTAAAATTCTTTATCCTCAGTTATTTTTGTGCTCAGCCAATAAGGAGGCTTGTATTTCTAAAGTGTTAAGCCCTCCAATGGATGATAATGATAGAGTGTGAAGTTTAAAATTTTATAGGAATTCAATGATTGGGAGTTAGCGGCTTCCTACTCCCTACTTCATTTCATCCAAACCCGAATCCCTAGGGGTGGAGGGTGTGACAGGCTTTGTTGGGATCTTAATGGAAGTGGAAAGTTCGATATTCGGTCTTTTTATCATAAGATTCGAAATGCAGCTCCTTCCACTTTCCCTTGGAAGGGCATTTGGAAAGCTAAGGTTCCTAAAAGGGTGGCTTTTTTCACGTGGACAACAGCTCATGGTCAGATTCTTACCTTGGATAACCTTATGCTTCGTGGTCGCCCTTTGGCGAATCGTTGTTGTATGTGCCGTTGTAATGCGGAATCTGTGGATCATATGTTACTTTTTTGTCCGATAGCTCACTCTTTGTGGATGTATATGCTTCGGCTGTTTGGGATTGATTGGGTCATGCCAGGTTCAGTGGTGGACTTATTATTTTGTTGGTATAATTGGCTTGGGAAGCATAGTTCTGATATTTGGAATTTGGTTCCAGACTGTTTATTGTGGACCATTTGGACCGAACGGAATCGGCGGTCTTTTGAGGATGAAGGGAAAACTGTGGTTCAGTTATTAGAGCTTTGCCAACTGACCCTCTTTGATTGGTCTCGTTGTTGGGGTTTCTCGGATTGCTCTACCCTTATGGATTTTCTTTCGTCTATTTGAATAGATTAGGGGCTGCTTCTGTCTTTTTGTTTCTTTTTTCCTTCGTTCACTACCGTGAACTCCTTGTATTTTTCTTGCTTTTCTTTTATTAATAATATTCTCTTCTTACTTATCAAAAAAAAAAAAGGCTCTAGGCAAATTCAATCTAACAAAAATTAAACTTAAATAAACTAGTTCTCCGTACAATTACATGCAATGCTTAATATTTTTCCATTTCCACAAGATCATATATTCGATCCTTGTCTCCACTAATGTGTACACTAACCAATCAGCTAAAAGATGAAAACAATATCCAATGCCCCCACACTCCCACAATTAAGAAGAAACATACTCAAACTTATCCATTTTTCTATCCTTTTCCTGCTATTTTTTTATCTAACAAACAAAAATAAATTTTAAAACAAAAGGGTCTCAAAGTGAATTGAACAAAATCACCTTCCAAAGCACACACAGATTCCAACTCACAAACTTGGGCACAAACTTAGTCCTAAACCGTTCTAACTCATCCCCAACTTTGCTCATCTCTTCCTTAACTCACCCCACAAACTCTTCTACCTTCACATTGGCATCTTCCAAATCAAACCCAGTTTCCTTCTTCACTGATTCAGCGAGTTTCAAACATAACCACTCCGAGCCGCGCTGGACCAACCGAGTCAAATTCAGCCATGAAAACCCATCAAACCCATTTGGATTTGCAGAAGTTAGAACACGGAAAATGGGTCCCTGGTGGTTTTTTTTGGGCCTGTGGTTCTTGGGAAGCTTGAAAAGAATGGGACTTAGGGAAGTGGGTTTGGTTTGTATGGGGACTGTGAGGTTCGTTTTTGGAGTGTGGAATTTTATAGCTTGAAGAGAGTATTTGTGAAAGAAAGCAGCAGTGTCTCTCTGAGTTGTGTTTGTTGAAGTGAAATGTAAATGTAATTCAATTAGGGATGGGTGCTCCGCGAGGAGGTTGTGAGCAGATTTTCTCAAGAGCATTTCTGGGAGTGAGAAAAAGATGGGATTTTCTTCTTTTATTTTTTGCGATTTTTGTGTTTACTAAACCAGGGACAGTTTATTCATTTTTATATTTGTGGTGGACACTAGCTGGTTAATTGGGGCCACATCTCACATGTAATACATGTGCTTCACTTTTTTGGTAGACTTAACACCAAAACCAACGGCAAGGGGGACATTGAAACAAAGTTATAACTTTGGGAGGTGAGGTGAGTGTATTCGGGATGAAAGTTTAAGGAGGAAAAGTGTGATTTTCCATAATAATAATAGTAACAATATATAACCACTTAAGTACTTCTGAGAAAAGGCATCGTAAGAAGCATTAGGTAACATGCTTGAGGAGTCAAAATTGCAGGCACTCTACTAGACTTGTCATGAGTTCTTTTCAATTCTTAGTCCAAATGTGTTATACCAAAAAAAAAAAGGATCAATAATTGCTAATCATATACACACAAGTTTCCTTTTGGTAATGCCACACATTTGATTAATGCTTCTTCGTAAAGCTGTTCTAGTGTATATTCGTTTTGCTATATAATGGAGGCCAAACTACAATTTTGGTCCATGTACATTTGTCACAGTTTCAATTTTGTCCTTATACATTTAATCGTATCAATTCCATCCTTCAACTTTCAAAATCAAGGTCCTTCAATTATTGATTATGTCAATTTTGTTCTTCAACTGTCAAAATCAAGTAAATTTCATTACTTAACTTTCAAAATCAAGTCAATTATATCTTTGGAAGTTGACTTCATTAGTAAATAAAATTAACTTGATTTTGAAGTTTGGGGACGAAAGCGACACAATTAATAATTGAAGGACAAAATTGACACAATTAAATATATAGGGACAAAGTTGAAATTACTTCTCTATTGTAGAAGGACCAAAAGAATAGTTTGGCCTATAATGGAATATGCAGCTTTATATGTTATCTCAAGAGGCGGTCCTACAGCCTTGTTTCATGCCTTAACCTTTTAAAACATTGATAGAATTGCATATGCTAGTAAGCAAAAACTGTATTCATAGAGCAGTGCAAGAATGCACTCAAACTGCACCAGAAAAAGTTCCCTTCCTCTATATGAAAACTAATTATACCACCTACCCATTCCATTGAAAATTGGTAACAGCCCCTTTTGCCTTTACTTAATAAATCTTATTTATCACATGGAGAGAGAGAGAGAGCGACTTACACTTGCAAGTCCAGCTGGTAAAGGCGGAATAATTCTAAATCCAGTAGGACGGTTGTCCAATTTGTATCTATTCATCAGAAAAGGAGCCCCTACTGGTGCTAACGGACGATTTGGCTGCTTCAAGTTCGTAGATTCCTGCAGTGAAGTGGGTGTACTTGCTTTAGGACTATGGGACAAAACGTTATCCACTGATTTTATCTTATCTCCCACCATCTCAGTATGTGGTGATACCACGGCAGAACCAGGATCATAGGACCTTGGAGTAGCAGCTTTAGCAATATCAGCCACAACTTCCACTTTAGGTCTCTTAGCAACTTGTTCGGCAACCACCTCAACCTTAGTGGCCTGCAAAAGGGATCAAAATTTGAGAATATCTGATGGAAAGAATTGACATTTAGAAGTGCACACAGATAATAATTTTACAACCTCATGTTGATTGTAGGAGGTAAAAGAAAGACAAAGACACTTATTAATGTGACCTAATATATATCTATCTCAATCTCAACTATTCTAAGATCAACACAAAAAGATATTACACATGCAAACAATTTGAAGACTGAGCAGTAACAGTACCAAAAGGTTTACTGTAACACTCCCCCTCCCTTTTTTTTTTTTTTTTTTTGGTAATGTGCATGTTTCATTTTATAGTCAGGACAGTACCTGATACCAAATAACAATACTTATATTGCCATATATAGGCTCATGAAAGCCAAGAGGTTTGGGGTACCACATTGAACATGTAACATCAATAAAATCTATAGCTAGAAATGAAAATTTGAAGGTAGAACATTTCATCTTACATGTTTCTCAAGTTTTTGTAACTGGCGCCGGAAGTCGTTCCGCTTCTGGTCTAGCAATTCCTGTTTCTTGCGAAGTTCTTCTTTCAACTGCTCTAAAGACTCTAGCTTCTTTTGCAAGGGAGGTGGAGCTTTAGGAGCATCTGAGATGACAGGCTTAGGGTGATCGGAGACAGATACAGAAACATCAGAAGCATGGAGAACACTACTCCTTGAAGCGGCAGGTTGATTAATATCTTTTCCTTTACTATCAATGGAAGGATGATATGAAGCTGAAGCAGCGGTCACACCACGTGGTGTTACAGATACACTACTGCCGCTGCTTATGCCATCATCTGGAATGCTATCTCGATTAGCCCACCACAGCTTAATAAAGCGGTTACCCATTACAGCATCAGGTGCCTTAAGAGCGGCTTCTGCCTCTTCCCTTTTAGAGAACTGGACAAAAGCTCGTTCTCCATTTGCTGGAATATAAATATCAATTACCTCTCCAAATTTTTGAAAATGAGAAAGAAGAGCCTCTCTTTTATTGTTTCTCTGGGGAATGCCATTGACAAATAGAGTACGCAGTGCCTTTTGAGAAGGTTTCCGAATGTTACGCATATTATCACTCGGTGTCTTGGGAGATGAATCCATAGCTTTTGGGCAAACATCCTCTGCAATGATCCGCTTCCCTTGACGGGAAGTGCCTTGAACGCTCGCTAAGGCCCCTTTATCTTCCTTAGCTTCATTCTCAAGATAATCAGAGGAACTCATCGTAGAATCATTTTTTCCCTTCACATCTAATCTATTTTTCGAACTACCAATTCTGCCCCAAACAGACAAACTGGTACCTTGTGAACCAACACCAGTTCCAGTGCTTCTAACAAGGCACTCATTATCAGCACTGTCACATAACCTGCCAAGATGCCGATCAGAGGGATCATCATTCAACGTGGAGTCAGTTTCATGAATCTTAGGTGATTGTAGCGAAAGCAGGGCACTTGATGTTTCAGGACAATTGTTATTCCACAAGGGTTGATCAGGATCATACAAATCAGCTCCATTTACACAACCAGAACCAGGAAATGCACCATTCAAGCCCAAACCATCATCGGCCATTCCAGGCTTGCTACTTTTTCCATGCAATCCTTTGCTGTTCATCAAAGCAGTTGAAGAAGCACTAACTGATGGTAAAGGCCCAGTTCCAGCAGGCGCTCCCAATAGGTGCACACTTGGAAGTGAAACAGGAAGATTAAACTGTGAAAGACTCTGCAAATTGCAACAACTAATTACTTATGACAACTTAAATATACACATAAAGGACATCAGTCTAAAATATAAAGTATAAACATGAAGAAAAAAAAAAAACAGCACAGCAATTTGATGCACAAGTCAACATATGCACTAAAAAGTTGAGCTACTGCTAATACATGAGTCAAAAACATAAAATAATCCTAATCATAAAATATTGACACTTCTGAACCACTTCACTTATGGCTTGGGATAATCCAGCAAATAGGCAGGAAGTTGGAATCACATAGTTGGAAAGACCTCTGTTGCTTTAGTTCATCTGACGGCTTTCCAAATAACAAAAGTGATCCATAGAAGAGATAACTTAATGATCTACAGGAGTGGCGTCACCATTTAGGGCCTTCTCTAACAGGTTAGATATCCAAACACAGTACCAAGGAATAATGAGATTACTGCAAACAGAAAGAGTAAAGAGGGGTTCGTGTGTGTGTGTGTCATCTCTGGCAAGTTTATTAGATACGGGATAAATAACAACCCAATATAAAATTAAACAGAAATTGCATAAATAAACAAATAAAAATCAGTACTTTTGACATCCGCTTGTTTTATAATAAGTTACAAGGTCCCTTGCCCATTATCTTTCCTTGGAAAGGTATTTGGAAGGTTAAGGCTCCTCGGCATGTTTCTTTCTTTGTTTGGACCGTAGCTTGGGATAAGATTCTTACAAGTGACAATTTGCGGGATAGAGGCTTTGATTTTGTTGACTGGTGCATTATGTGTCGTTGCAATGGGGAGATGGTGGACTATATGCTACTTTATTGTGAAAAACTTATCGGTTGTGAAGCTTGGTTTTTAGATCTTTTGGGATTTCATGGGTCTTGCAAAGATCGGTTGCAGATACTCTTTTTGGTTGGTGGAATTGTTTTGGAAAGCACTCTTCTAGCATTTGGAATTTAGTTCTGTTGGGCTTAATGTAGTGTATTTGGAGGGAGCTAAATTGGCAGACTTTTAAGGACATGGAAAAATCCGATGACTAATTGCTTGCTTCTTTTAGTGGTTCTCTTTTTGACTAGTCTAGGGCTTGGGAACTCACCTCTAGTGATTCTCTCCCTTTGTTCCTTAGTTCTCTCCTTTGTAATTAGCTTTTTCTTTGTCTTTTCGTTTCTTTTTCTGTAATCTTTGGTCTGCCTTATGCTCTTTTTGCATGAGGTAGTGTTTTGAATATACATCTTTCTTACTTATCCAAAAAAAAAAAAATCAATACTTGTCACAAAAAAAAAAAAAAAGGGAAATGACATTGCCCTATGATATCAATGTAACAGAGTTCAAATCCATTTAATCAACCGGTTAGCAGGTCTTGCAGAGGGCAACTCAAAATAAAAAAACAATTATAATATTTATAATCCTATATGTTATGCTAATTTGTGTCTAACAGAGAGAATATTTTTGGACCCAGTAAGTGCTTGGTCCTGAGTTCTAATAATGATGAAATGCCAAATGGAGTGTAATCCCTATTATGTAAACCATTGTGCATTGCCAAAGTAGCCATTGATGTCTTATATCTGGTAGGAACCAGTCATATGATCACAATATATACATACCTGTACATCTTCAATGACAATCCGATTGACACCATGCTCCATGGGGCACATGTCCCCTCTTAGACAAAATCCACGCTCCTCAAAATCTCTACAGCGTTGGCGAGGAATGCCCATATTCATTGAAGAATTGATGGGTGGTCTAAGAGTTCCTTGCAACCCAATGGAATGGATTGTATCCAAGCCACCAGTTGGTAGTCCTGGAATTAATCCAAATGCACTCCAAGATGCACTCTGTGCATTTGAAACATTTGGCAAACCTCTTCCATTGTATAGGCTAGGAGGAATGGACCCCTGCTGAACCATTTGAGAAGCAATATCAACTGAGCTGAACCTTGAATCACGTTGGTTCCAAGATCCAGAATCCCTGCCTCTTCCTCTACCAGGACCAGTGTCTCCAGAAAATGTTTGGTTTGCCCGAATTCTTTGATTCAAATCCAAAGGTGATCGAGCGAGTGGCATTAGACCAGGGCGTCTTCTTTCAAACTTTGTATACAAGTCTTTCTCACTTGCTTGAGATTCAAAATCCCTGAAAGCATGCCCATTTTCATAAGGTTTGTTACGTCTTCTATATGGCCTTGTTATTACATGCTCTGGAGCATCTCTTTCTAAAGATTGAGAACGCGTCTCCCGCCTACGATGCTTATGGTTACGATCATCATCATCATCGTCACTGACTTCCTTCTCCTCAGGATCACTAACGCAATCAGAAGGAGAAAGACCCAGTGGTTTTGGAGATGAAACTTTCAGCTCCATTTGATCCTCTTAAGATATCAAGAATATACCTTATTGCATCCAAAGCTCCAAACTCACTAATGCAGCAATCAAATGACTTCAATCACCTGGTACAGTTTGAGCAAAAACATGGAAAAAAATAAATAAATAAGCTAGGCAACAACAAATTGACCTTATGGAAAAAACAAATTAAAAGTGATCATAAGCCTATTTATTGTGATCTGCTTGTGTTATAGTAATAGGGTATATTATCATTTAGAGCAAACTAAAAAGGATTGACATAGATAATGACAAGGATCAAAATAGAAAATCATTACATCCAGTAGAATATAAAGTACAAACCATACCAAAACAATATCAAAAGATCATGTAAATTTAAATCATACCTGAGAAAAGAAAAATCAAAGTTAATGATGACACAAAAATAACATGATGTTCCTGGTGTTCAAACACTACATTGAAAATATATAAATTGCTAAGAGTGAACATAAATAATCCACCAAACAAGCAGACGCCATTGCCATCCACATGTTTGCCCCCTAAGTTGTACATTTAAGTTTAAATCCACAACTAGAGGCCTTTTTGTTACTATTTTTCTAGAGTACACAAGAAATAATATTGACGAAAACATGACAGTTATTCCTTCTCTTCTGTTTCCTAACCTTTAAGAATATCTAAAAGCCCAATAAGGTCATCAACAGCAGTAGCATACAGCAAGGTCTGTAGACACCTAATTTCAGCATGATCTTTCCTCATGAAGGCCAATCTAAATTTACAGAATATCTTTTATTGTACTTAGATTTGGAAATTTTGGTTGACAGACACATGATTAGACTGACAAACTTCAAATGTAAGGATTAGTTTCTTCTTCTTTTATTAGTTAGCTATAGCCACAGGTCCCACATCAAATGGGTTTTGAACCAACAACCACCCCCCCTCCCCATGTTGTTATTGAGGTAAAGCTCGTTGGCTAAAAATATGTGGCTTGTGTGAGGTGGCAAATATAGCAGGTTGGTTTCCTGCTAGCTGTTACAGCTTAAATAGATCAACATGCATGCAGTGAAGCTTCTATAAAGAAAAGCCACGGTAACAGACCAATAGTTTTTGGGTGAGCAAGCATCACATTTACCATGTTATGTGGAATTCATCATTTGGATTTACTTCTTGGTCAAAGGAAGCATGTGATAATTAGCTTTTTCCCTCTATTGTCGATGTAGATGGGAATTTTTTCCTTATTGGAAGTGTATGGCTCTTATCATTGATAATATATATTTTGGATGGTGGCATGGGGGAAGATTCTTACTTGTGACAACCCTAGGAGGAGAGATTATAGTATGGTGGAGTGGTGATGCATGTGCTGGTGTAGTGGGGAGTGGGTGGATCACCTTTTGATTCATTGCACAGAGGCTTATCCTCTGTGGTGTCTTGTTTTAAAAACTTTTGGTATTTCCTGGGTTTTACCAAAGAGGGTGAGAGATTCTTTTATTTGGTTGGATGAATTGGATGGGAAAACACTCGTCGGATATTTAAAATTTGGTTCTGCTAGGTTTGATGTGGATTATTAGTTGAGAGCAGAATAAGAGAACGTTTGAGGAAAAGGAGTGAACAAGGGACCAGCTTCTAGTTTATTTTGTTGGTAATATGTTGATTGGTGTTGCGCATTTGGTCTCATGAATAGAGATTCCATTCCAATGTTTATTGAATCTCTATCTTTTTTTTTTCTTTTTTCTTTTTTGATAAGTAAATCTCTATCTTTTTGTACATAACCTTTTTATATTTTTTATAAATCTTTAGGCTATTTCATGTCTTTTTTGCATGAAGTAGTCTCTTTTCAATAAAGTTTTATTACCTATTAAAAAAAATTCATTGATAATTTTATTTTTTGATAATTCGATAGTAACAAAGTGGGGAGGGGGGATTTGAACCTTAGACATCTATGTTGGAAACACTAAGAGGTTTCAGTTGAGTTACAAGATTCTTGGCGAGAATATATTGATAGCTAAGTAATACATAAGTAAGGTTGGCGTCGAAACCCCAAGATCTTCAAGAATAGAGTTTAGAATGCACTCCCTTCTTGTTTAATGTGGGGCTTTTGAAGAGAGAGAAACAAGACATTTGAAGATCAGGATTTATTTATTGAGAGACTCAAGTCTCAATTAGTTAGGTCCTTAATTTACTAGCGGCTGCCACGAAGCCCGATGACCATGATTTGGTGGCCGATTCCCTTGATGCTAAACCGGGTGCTCACGGTACAATCATGGAGGTGGGATTGAGAACTGACGGTGATCCAGTCCACTCCCCTACTGCCGCCAAGCAAACCGCTGACCAAGGGGCTGGGTTTTTGGATGCCGATCCACCTGTTGGTATCTGTTCGACAAACGTTGCAGATACTGGGTGTCCAGATTTGGTTCAGAGTCAATTTTTGGTGGGTTTAGACTTGTCCTTTCCTGTAACTGAGGTGGGTTGTGGTTTGACTGAGTCTAAAATTCCTAGACTGGTTTAGGATGACTCTGTCTTCGGATAAGGGTGAGGCAGATTCTGTGGACATTACACCTTTGGCTCTGTGGGACCCAAATAATGTTTGTGATCTCGTCACTTTGGAAGATGACTCAGATGGGTCTTCTATGGAGGAGAGCTAGAGCCTTCAGGATGGGTGAGAACGATGATCAAAGGGTTTGGTACTTTTGTGGGATTCCCCATTGCTTGTTGCAAGAGACAGTGTATTGATTTTTTCCAGAAACTTGAGAGGGTTTGGGAGTAGCAAGCGACTGTTGCTACTACTCGCCGGACAAGCAACTCTACCCAAAAAGGTATGAGGGAATTAAGGAATTTGTTTTCTTCTATTAATTATGATGGGCATTCTGGTAGAAGTACAAGAGGTAGTTTGACATCCTCTGGTTTGGGTTCGTCTGTTGGTCAATGAATTTGAAACTTCTATCTTGGAATATGAGGGGTTTGAATAATCCTCATAAGAGAGATGTTGTGAAGAATTTCTTAAGGGAGTGGAAATGTGATATTGTATGTCTTCAAGAATCTCAATTGGACAACACCAGCTCTATCTTGGTAAAAAACCTTTGGGGTAGCCCTTTTGTAGACTGGGGGGCCTTAGATGCCTTGCATACAGCTGGGGGAATAATTTTGATGTGGGATAGAAGGGTTTTTGAGAAAGTTGATTTGGTAGTTGGAAGTTTTTCAGTTTCAGTTTTATTAAAGGAAGTGTTAGATGACTTTTAATGGATTTGTTCAGGGGTGTACAGACCGACTGACGGAAGCCTTAGGGATGCAATGTGGGCAGAACTGGACTCTGTGAGGTCACGGTAAGCTGGGGCTTGGTGTTTATTTGGTGATTTCAATGTTATCAAATACCCGGCTGAGAGACTTGGCCGTAATTCTTTTAGTCCAGCTATGTTTAAATTTTCGGATTTTATTGCAAAACATTTACTGGTGGATTTGCCTTTGGTGAGAGGTGAATATACTTGGTTTCGAGATTCTGATACTCCTTCCATGTCCAGAATTATTAGAGTTTTGATGTCAGCTGATTGGGACGAGCATTTCTTAGATGTGACCCAAAGGACTCTCCCTAGGGTGGTGTCAGATCATTGTCCTTTACTAGCGGAGGCGGGTGGCATGTCAAGGGGGAAAAATCCTTTTAGATTTGAAAATATATGGCTAAAGGTGGAGGGTTTTGTGGATAAGGTTTGGCTTTGGTGGAATGGTTATCACTTTGTGGGGCCTCCTAGTTATGTTCTAGCTTGTAAGTTGAAGGCCCTAAAAGGGGATATGAAGCATTGGAACAAGCATGTTTTTGGAGATGTGGCTTTTTAAAAAAAAGAGTCTACTAACTGAGCTTTTAGACATTGACATGAGAGAAGAGATGCAGGTGTTGACTCAAGAGGACAAGGCTAGAAGGTTGGTGGTTAAATTTGATATAGATTATCTAGCTTCTTTGGAAGAGATTTCTTGGAGGCAGAAGTCCAAGGCCCTTTTTATTAAAGAAGGTGATAACAACACGCTGTTCTTTCATAGAATTGCCAATTCCCATAGGTGAACCAATCAGATCAGGGAAGTGGAGGTGGATGGCGTTTGTTATGAGGGTGAATCAGATGTTACGGATCAGGTGGTGGATTTTTATAAAAAATTATATCGAAAACCAAAAGTTTGGAGGCCTACTATTGATGGGTTAGAGTTTGCTTGTTTAGACAAAACTGAGAGGTCTATGTTGGAGAGGGAATTTGGGAAGGAGGAGATTATTGAGGCTCTCATGGAGGCAGAAGGCGATAAGGCCCCTGGGCCAGATGGGTTTTCTATGGCTTTCTTTCAGAAGTGCTGGAGTGTTTTGGAAGGGGATGTCATGGCATTTTTCAAGGATTTTCATAGCCAGTGTGTTTTTGAGAAATCTCTTAATGCCACTTTTCTGTGTTTGATCCCCAAGAAGTCTAATGCAGTCAATATTAAAGACTTTCGCCCTATTAGTCTTGTGGGAAGCCTTTACAAACCTTTTGGCTAAGGTGTTGGCTTATAGACTCCGAGGAGTTTTGGATAAACTGATATCCGATTCTCAGAATTCTTTTGTGGGAGTAAGACAGATTCTTGATTCGATTCTAATTGCTATTGAATGTTTAGATAGCAGGTTGAAGAGTGGCAATTCGGGTGTTATAGTTAAATTGGATATTGAGAAGGCTCATGATCATATGAACTGAAATGCCTTATTTTACCTTATGGAAATGATGGGATTTGGGGCAAGGTGGAGTGGATGGATTAAGGCGTGTATTTCCACAGTTAAATTCTCAATTTTGGTCAATGGGTCTCCTGCTGGTTTTTTTGGTAGTTCTCGTGGCCTGCGCCAAGGGGATCCTTTATCTCCTTTATTATTCCTATTAGTTATGGAAGTGCTGAGTAGACTGCTGAAGAGAACGGAAAATGGTGGTTTTCTTTGTGGTTTTCAAGCAGGGTCCCATAGACAAGGGGGTGTGCATATCTCTCATCTTCTTTTTGCTGATGACACTATTTTGTTTTGTGATGCTTCTAGGGAACAGATATTATACATTCGGATGGTGCTAATCTTCTTTGAAGCTATTACCGGCCTGAAAGTTAATGTAGGTAAGAGTGAGATTGTTCCTGTTGGGGATGTTGGGAATTTGAATGCTCTAGCCCGTACCTTATGTTGCAAGGTGGGCACATTGCCTATGAGATATCTGGGAATGCCTCTTGAGGCCCATTATAAGGATGCGTCGTTATGGAATCCTCTTATAGAAAAGATGGAGAAAAGGCTATCTGGCTGGAAAAGACTTTATTTGTCGAAAGGTGGCAGGCTTACTTTGTTAAAAAGTACTCTCTCAAGCCTTCCCACCTACTTTTTATCTTTGTTTACTATCCCCCAGGCTGTGGCAGCTAGAATAGAAAGAATTTAGAGGAATTTCCTTTGGGGGGCCTCAGAGGATGTTTTTAAATATCCTTTAGTTGCTTGGGATAAGGTCTGTTTGCCTGTTGAGAGTGGTGGTTTGGGGATCCGGAGGATTGGGTTGTTTAACAAAGCCTTACTTGGGAAGTGGTTGTGGCGTTTTGGGAAAGAAAGTAACAGATTATGGCGTCAGGTTATAGCAGCCAAATATGGTGAGGGGAGAGGAGGCTGGTGCACTAGAGGGGTAAGAGGCTCTCATGGGTGTGGGATGTGGAAGAGTATTAAGGAAGGCACAGAGAAGTTCTTTAGTCAAATTCAGTATAATGTGGGGGAGGGTTGCTGTGTTAGTTTTTGGCATGATCCTTGGTGTGGGCCTATTCCTTTGAAGGAACTTTTTCCTACTATGTTTGCTTGCTCTCTATCTAAAGAAGCATGGGTCTCTAAATTGGTAATTTCTAATTTTGAAGGAAATAGAAGGAGCTGGAATTTACTTTTCCGTCATGGTCCTTAGGATTGAGAGGTAGACACTGTTTATTCCTTTTTTGAGCTTATTTATTCCTCTATGCCGAGGGGTGAGGGGGATGATCACTTGGTTTGGAGATTGACTACGTTTGGGGTATTTGATGTGCACTCTTTTTATAAGCTGTTATCTAGTCCTAACACTGATGAATTTCCTTGGGAGGGCATTTGGCGTGCAAAGGTGCCTAAACGGATGTCTTTCTTCTTATGGACAGCAGCTAATGATGGGATACTCACCATTAACAATCTTGTCAAGAGAGGTCGGTTTCTGGTTAATAGGTGTTGTTTATGCTACTGTGATGGGGAATCAGTAGATCACCTTCTTCTTCACTGTAAGTTTTCTCACGCCTTATGGTGCAAAACTTTTGCAGTGTTTGGGATCCAATGGGTAATGCCAAGGTCAATCAACTCTTTTTTCTTTATGTGGAGAAACTGGTTTGGAAAGCATCGTTCGACCATTTGGAATATGGTCCCGGCATGTTTAATTTGGATAGTTTGGCAGGAACGCAATACCCGCACTTTTGAAGACAATGAGAGAACATTAGATCATCTAAAATCTCTCCTCTTTGGTACTCTGTTTCTTTGGGCTCGTATTTGGGGGTGTACAAATTGTATTTCTTTATCTGATTTTTTAGTCTCTATTTCCTTTAGCTCTTGATTATATTGTATCTGTTTCTTGTTCAGAGTGTTCACCATTGTGAACATGATGTTCAATTTTTTCAATAAAAGTCTTATTACCTATCAAAAAAAAAAAAAAAAATACACACACACATAAGATATTGCCGCTTCGAGGAAACTCAAGTGATGCGCTCAAAAGACTTGAAGGACATTCAATAAATGCCAAGCGTCCAGAGTTCCATCCACCACACTATCAGTTCATGGGGTTTCGAAGTGTCTCATTCATAGGAAGTGGAATGGTCTAACCAAATATATATATATATATATATTTATCCATTCCATTGTTTTTATATTCACTTTTTTCTTGTACATAAGTTGTTTTGTTTTCCTTTGTTGCTTGTACATATTTCCTTCTTTTACTTCAGCTCTTTGATGGAGTAGCTTCTTTTTAATACAAATTTTTCTTACCTATCAAAAAATATATATATATATGTATATATATATATATATATATATATATGTATATATATATATATATATATATATATAGAAACACTAAGTGTTGCGACCCATGTACATGAGAAGTATACAAGAGAATGACATGAAAACTAACTTCTAAAATCTAAAAAAACTGAGCTGAAGAAAGAGAATGACACACCAACATGGACATCAGCTTAAAGAGCGACCTAAGAGACATCATCTTTTTAGCCGAGAGAGAGAGAGATCATGACTTGGTGCCTTAGAAGCTCAACACCTCAAACATCCTCTTGATAGGAGAGTACACAAAGGAAGAACCAATGAAATAAGAAGGAAAAACAAGTATGTAAAAAATATTGTCTAAAATTCACGTTATTCAATAACTCTAGCAAGTTTGTAGTATAGAATTAAATATTTGCCCAAGTCTATCCATATAAAGCCTTCAAAATGAGAACTTCACTTCAACAGATGTAACTCCTTCCATTCGAAACAACAAGCATTACTCTTTCTCTCCATAAACACCGCACTAAACTTAACAGAATAGCCTGCCATTTGTCGCCATTTGTTCTTTTGCCAAAGTGTCCTTTCCACCATGATTATAAAATTCCTTTTAGTGCTAGGCATTACCAAATCACACCAACCATACAAAAGACTAAGGACCACAACTCCAGAGTAATATCACAGCTGAGGAAAGGAAGTGTCATTGTCTCCCCAGTCCCCATTGTTCTTGCACGTATAAAACACCAATCAATAACTACCATTCCTCCTTCCTAAGATAATTTGTTGTCAAAAATTTTCCCAAACCATCAAGCCACGAGAAGAAAGCTATTCTTGGTGGTATGCAAACTTTCCACAAACTTTGCCGTGGAAATTGTTTGTGTCCTATATTTCTCAATGCTTTATAGTAGCTCTTTACTTGGAAAACCACGATTGTTCAAAAGGATCCATATCATTTTATCCTCCTCTCCCCCTCAAGTTTTGACAGCCTATAAATAATCCAAAAGGTGCTCCATAGATTCCAGCTCCAAGTAATGAATTTCTTGAGAAAATAATGGGTTCCAACATAGAATTCCATTTCTGTGTTCCAATAATCCACCACTCTGGCCTCTTAATTCCTGGTAATCAGGAAAAGCTCAAGATACCTTCCATAAGTATAGTTACACTATTCCATATATATCTTTCCAAAAAAAAGAATCTTAGAACCATTTCCTACATCAAATCTAATAAATATCGAAAAGCTATTCTAACCTCTTCTAATGTTTCCAAAGACTTACTCCACAGGACCTTCCAACCACATTGGAACACCATCCCCCGAGAGATACCATACTTTGTGTTGATCATCTTCCTCCAAAAAGCATTTTCCTCCATCACATATAGCCACAACCTTTTCCCAAGGAGTGCTTGATTGAAAAAAAAAAAATTCTTAACCTCCAAGCCTCCATCTTGAATAGATGTACAGATAGTATTCCATTTAACTATGTTGATATTTGAATTCCTCACCCATTCCACCCCAAAGAAAATCTCTTTAAAGTTTCTCCATTCTATTTGCCACTCCTACAGTTATGCCACAGAGATAGAAAAATGTGTTGGACGACTAGATAACATACTTATAAGTTATAATTTTCGAGCGGGTCATCCCCTTTTTGATATCTCTAATTTTTTTATTATTTTTTATTAGTAGTAATGCTTCATTGAAAACAAAAATAGAATGTGAATAGGACGACAAGTACAGGCTGTGTACTTAGGATACAACAAAGAGTTGATCAAAGTTACATAAATCTAGCAATTTCATTACTAAATTGTATAACTCTTACACTTCAAGGCATTGCCCAATGAACAAAAAACTACACCAAAAAAGGTATTGGCATTGTCTAGCAATGTTGCGGTGAAGCATCAGATGATCTTCTGCCTCACCATGCACCATCAACCAACTGAATTTCTTTTCACTTTAGAATACTATCATGTTAAGAACCTTCCTCAAGGCTTGACAAAAGTTCTGAAACATGAAACCTAATTATGACTTATCCTTATATTAGAACCCATGAGGAAGCAGAGCCTGAATAGACGCTTAAATCCAATCCCTAGTCTGAATATGAGTAACCTTAAGACTGAGTTGGTTTGATATTGACTTGACTCCCTTTTACCCTTTCCCCCATTTTTTAGTTACACAATGACAATCTCCAACAAGATGCACTTTAATAGCATTGAAGCTGCAGTGTGTGGTGGAACCAAATGATCATGACAGAAAAACTAAAGAACAAAAGAGAGAACCATCTACATGGTATCTATACTAATGTACACACAAATGCAAAAGCCCTACCACTTAACGACACAAAATTTCGACAAAATAACAAGCACTGACATAGTTCTAATATTCATTACTTCTCTTGCACGACCTGGCTTACATTAATTCTAATGTGTGAAACAATGCCAAGATAATCTTAACATTAAGCATATATAGAAAGCTTTTTCTGCTCTAGTAAGTTCCCCATTTGTCACGTTGACATAAACAGAATAAAAGATAACTGCATAAACATAAATAGGAAAAGAAAAACCCACTTTCTAAACATAACCTAATCTTAAAAAAAAAAAAATTCCAAAAAATTCATGGTGTTGGATTTCGAACCGAAAAAACAGGAACAACCTTTCACATGCGAATACGCCAAAATCCTCAAACAGTGACTGACGCCATCAACTCAAAACCCTAATGCTAATCGCGTACTGCCAGTGCTGACAGGTGGAAACAAAGAACTTTCCAAAACACATTTTCAGAAGTCACTTAATGCCAACCTGAATTAATTCTCTAACAGATACCTTTGTACGATACGGCAAGATGTTTAGCTCCTCGTATCAATTTACGACACGAAAACTACTCTACAAAATAAATATAAATAAATAAAACCAAAATCCCCCTCTAATCATTGACATTCTAGGTCCACACCTCATCTTCTTAAACACTAAAAAAGAACTCAATACTGATCACCGGAGCCACTTATAACCGCATTTCTCATTCATTACATATATCCAAAAAAGACCAATTGACCTCGTAGAAAAACAAACAAGCATCAATAAAAATCTAAAACACAACAAAAAAATACTTACTAGAACACTAAATTTGAACATATAAGCTATCAAATTAAGCTCCTCTAAAGAACCTAAAACGATTTTTGGTTTTTCCTTACATAAATTCAAAATTAAAGTGAATAAACAATGATAATCTAGGTTTGGCAACAAAATTTAAATTAAAAACTAATAATAATTTTTATATATAGAAATAAGAGAGCGTAGAAATCTTACGGAATCTTCTAGAAGGAAGAAGAGAGAAGCGAATGTGTGAAGCAGCTTTCTCGGCTTGTTAAAGATTGATGAATAGACTGAATTGGACAACACCGACGACGGTGACGCGGCGGCAAAGCGAGGGCATTTCGGGAAGAGACATAAAAATTAGTTGCAGTGAAGGGCAGGGGCAGGATCGTAATAACCAAACAATCGAGGAAGAGAGAGAGAGGTTTATATTTTTTGTGACAGTGACTTGTTTGGGGGGGTTTGGTTTTGGGGTCTGAAGAAACTGAGAGAGAGAGAGAGAGAGAGAGAGAGAGCGCAAAGCTGGAATTTGGGGGAGAGAGAGACGATGGTGTACAAAAAAAAAAAATGAAATAATGAAAACTATAATGGGAAATTTGCATTTCTGACCCATGAGATTTTGTATATTGCAAATTGTTTACTTTTTTTTTTTTCTTTTTTTTATATTTTATGTGTGTATTACAATGAGTTTTCATTAATAGCTGCCAATACTAGAGGCATTGGTTTACATGGCATATTCTGTCTGCCTATGATGTACTTTTGACATATAACAATGATTTTAGGTTGTGATGTGCGTTTGTGTTAGGATCAATTTTCCTCTCCTTTATGTGTGTGTGTGTTTGTTTCTCAAAAAAAAAAAAAATTAATGATTTTAAGTTTAAAACACTAATATTACTATTTTTGTGTGTATTCTAATAAGTATTATTGTTTACTCAAAAAGTTAAAAGGAGTTTTTTTTTTTTTGTTTTTTTTGGGTTGTCCTCATTAAATTAAGAGTTATTGGATAAAGTGATGTTCAATTTGGATATGATGAAAAGAAGTTATAAGAAAAGATTTTAATTGGGTCGGATAACATGTTTGCTTAAAATCCTTCAATGTGTCGATCAAACAATTGGTGCCCTTGCATCACGTAAGAATAATATTCTAGGAAAATGAAAACTTTGGAATTTTATCCTTTGACAAGACAATTTCATAGGACAAGCTTCCAATTATTTAAGTTCCACACCACAATTTTAAGGAAAATAGAATTCTTTTTTTTTTTACTCGATCTGTAAATAAGTCCTATTTCACCCCTTGGAATTTTTTATTTTAACTTTTTTTGTGCAGAATTTAAAAATAACTATAAATTAGGATTAAAAATAATGAAATTCAAATTTGAGCAATCTTTATTCACAAATTAACCATGAACATATTTTGAATGGGGTGTTTGTTTTCATAGCTCGTGTTTCCACAAATAAACCATGAACACATTATGAACAAGGTATTTGTTTTCTTAACTTGTACGTCGTTACTTGGATGCAAAATCATAGAACAAGAGTGAGTGAAACAATGATTTTGAATTATCATAAGATCAAGAATGTTGGTAATGGTATATTTATATTCCAAGCTTTTTTAATGAGAATTAATATTCCAAGCTTGCTTATATTAACATAAATTTTGTTCTCTCAAAATTTTTTTTTTTTAATATTAACAAAAAATTTTCCTTTAGAATGAAATAATAAAATAGCAGAAGTAATATTATGTCTTCCTTTAATCTGTGATGTTCAAGTCTGAATATCTGCATTTCAAAAATTCTGCATCCTAGGTTGTTCCATGAGAACCATTGTAGAGGTCAAGGGAAAATGAAAGTTTTGATCCAAACCCTCCGCTTTGTTTGATTGTTTCAGCCAAAAAAAAAAATTACAGTATATTTTTTCAGTAAATCATTTGTTTCCTCTAAAAGTTTATACATGTTTGGAAACATAAATTTAACTCCCAGCAAAAGAACTGCAGAGAGAGAGAGAGAGAGAGAGAAGTTAATTAGTCAAAGTAGAAAAAGACACCTTCGTATGCTAGTGAAAGATAAAATACACTGTAAATGGAAATGACAGTTTGGATTTGCCCTTCAATATCCCTCCACAATATTGGAAGCTGCTGATATACCTTAACAACTTTCTCTTCATACAAGTAAGAATATTTTCTTTTAATGCAATTAAGAATATGACATAAAGGCTTGTAACTGGATAACATTATCCACTTTTTTTCATAAAGGATAACATAGATTCAAATCCCTCCTCCCCACTTGTTATGTAAGAAAAAAAATATGAATTGACTTGTGACCAAAAATTCTAGTAATTGGACTCCATAGAAAAAGAAAAACAACCAGAATGTAGCATTACGTTAAAAGAGACCAAACTTCAAATATTTGAAAAACTCATTAATCCACTTTCAATTATTGTCAGTATACACAAATGAAATTGACGCAAACTTACACAAACGCTCACACAATAGAGCACAAAAAAAGAGAGGAAAGAAAACAAAACACCTCTACTACCGACCAAACCAACCTCTTGGGGGCTGGACTTCCCCGTCATTCATCAGCTTATCCAGCACTACATTTAGATCAACCGACTGGCCATTTTCTGTAAGCTTTCGAACTGTTGCCCTCACATGGTCTCTTGGGAATCCCATATTTGTCACTTTGTCAATCACATCATCAAGGGGAACCCTATTCCCGGTTCCTGGAGAACCTGAACCACCACCAACCCCAGAAGCAGTAGGCAATGCTTGCGGAAGTACCCGAGCAGTTGGAAGCTGTGGGTAACCAGTTCCACCAGTCTGAGCCATAGCAGAAGATGAGAGTTGTGGTTTCACTGCAGTACTACCACCAAACTGAGGATTCCCACCATAATGGTATGGTTCACTAGGCCCAGATGGTGGACCATATCCAGAAGAAAAACCTGAACTGGATCTGTTGGGTGTTGGCTCATACATTTGAGGGGGTGCCCCATAAAACTGTTGTTGTGGGGGAGGGGGTCCACTGGGTGGCTGGCGGAGGCTTGGTGGGTAGGTCTGAGGAGGATAAGGTGCCTCTTCAGCATGATGGCCTAATGAAGGTTGGAGTTGACTAGGGTTAACGGGTGCAAGAGATGGGTGCTGCTGAGGCGGCTGGGAAGGTGGCTGAGAGTACTGTGGTAGAGGAGTCTGTTGAAATTGTTGATGTGGTGGTGCTGCAGGAGGAGGATGCGACTGCTGACTTAGAGATGATTGATATTGCTGATTAGGGGCTTCTAGAGCTGGACCAGGTGGTGGGAAGTAAGGCTCACGCTGAGGAATAGAAGGGATCTGGTTCGGAAGGAATTGGGGAGGAAGCTGAACAGAAGGCGGCAGATTCTGTTGGGGAGAAGATTGAAGAGGAGCATTTGGTGGAGGGAGGGCAGGAAGTGATTGTGATATATTAGCAGGAGGAGGAGGAGGAAGCTGTTGGTAGGATTGCTGAGGAGCAGATGCAGCATGCTGCACAGAATCCAATTGCACAGTATTCTGGGTTTCTGATTGTTGGTCTACCTTGGACATGTGTAGCTTTGCCATCTGCAGTTGAGCATCAACTACTATTTGTTTATCCTTCAAACCCTGTACCCCAGATTGCACCTGCATGTAAATGAACAAACACCAAATTGAAAAAATTGAACGATCAATAAACTAGTATAACTTTGTTTTTTAGTTGTGATTAGTATAAGATTTCCATTGCCGGGATCTAATAAACTAGTATAACTTTAGCTAGTATGCACAATAGACAAAAAAGTTTCAGTGCAAATTAACTGGATTCTTGATAGCTCCCATGCAAACAAAAAATTTAACATACTAATCACACTTATATGGTAAAATTTTAGTGCAAAGCCTAACCCTGCTTCAAAAAATTTAGATTCACTTTCTGCACTAAGTTCGGGTACCCAGAAAAATGAATGTGGAAAACTTCAAAGGTATTTTGTAAACTAGAAATATTCTCAAAGATTAAGGACACCAAAAGGAAGGTCAAGCACCTTTTTGAGGAAAGAACAAAATCGCACTTGCAAAAGCTTTGGCACTAAGCTAAGAAATCTCAAGAAAAGAAATTTGGCATTGGGGTAAAAGAGTGTTGGACTTCATCATTTAACCCAACATATTTTAAAAGATGATCAAGAGCAAGATTGGTAGGAATGTTTGGGCCACACTGCACTTAATAGAAACTAAATAACACGAATGCTTGTATGTACATATGCACTGGTGGAGCCAGAACTTTGGCTTGGTGAGTGCAAATTTTAAATAAAAAATAATTTTATAAAACACAAATTGATTTTTTTTTTCACAAATTATTCAAAAAATAATAATTTCATCAACCTCAAAACTTTTATAGTGTGTGCATTTATATTTTTCTAAGGGATAATCAAACAAAAATTTTCTACTAACTAATAAGGAGTTTAATTTAATTATCATCCTTTAAAATAATTAAAAGTCCTAATATAATTAAATTCACTCCTCCTTAACAATATATTATAGGTGATATTTAAGTATATCACCGTTAGTATTAAACATTTGGTTCTATCACTTCTAAGTTAAAATTCAACCCGTGTATGTTGCATATAAATAGCGATATCATCCTTCCACCATATCTTCTCAATAATACGATTAGGTTTTAATACACTTGGGGCTTTGGGATGGGGATTTATCATTTTGGATTTCCATGAAGCAGAGGAAAGACAGAGAAAAATTAGCAAAGAGCCCAATAGTTCACTCCCCAAAAAACAAACCTTGAAAAGACTGAATTTTTTTTTTTTTTGATAGGTAACAAAATTTATTCAAATATGTTGGTAACCGTTTACAGACTTCAAAAATGTATGGATAGATTAAAAAGGAACACACACACACACACAGATATATGATTTTCTTAAAAAGGTCCAAACTCCAAAGACAAAACAATAAGCTCACTATTATGAAAAGATTATGTGGATAATAGTGAGTTTATTGTTTTGTCAATAGTGAGCTTATTGTTTTGTCTTTGGAGTTTGGAGTTTTAATCTATCCATACATTTTTAAGTCTGTAAACGGTTTCCAATTTTTAACAAAACTCTTACATTTGGCCCCACAAAGTTATTTTTAGTGGTGCAATTTTAAAAGAAATTTAAATCCTTCCTATAGCTTATATGTATCAAAATATTTTAATATTTCGGTGGGTGCAATTCATCCACTCATGGCAATGTGGATCCACCACTATCCATGAATGCAGCGTGCCTTACACCACTTAATTCTGAACCTGCACAAAACTGTAGAGTGAACCACTGGTCTTTTTAGACAAAATAATCCACTTCCCATCCATATTATCAGTTTAAAACATGCTTTCAGCAATGACAAAGCATTTTCCTTATCTTATGCATACAAAAAAGTGCCATGATCCCACCAAAAGGAAGGATTGATGGATAACATACCTCTCTAAGAATATTCTCCAACTGCCTCATTCTTCCATCGGTGCTTCCATGATTGTTTTCAACAGACACCTTCAAACCATCCACAGAATTCTCAAGGTTGCGGGTTCTGCTTTCCAGCTGCATTAGTCGTGCACTAACACCTTCTAACACATGTAGCAAATTATCCGCATGTTTCTTCATTGTCAGATCAATCTCAGACATAATTGTAGCATCAAAGACACTTTGATCCTTCTCTCGCATGAATTTTTCCAGTTCACCGGAATCCAAAGAACCATAATTCTGAATAGAGCATGGAACACCAATTAAATGTACATGAAGAGAATACTTATAAATAAGTTTGTCTATCATCAATAGCTCCAAGCAACCAAACAGTAGCACTCACTATAAAATATCAATGATTCAAGAAATAGAGAGTTGTCCAACAAAGGCAACTAATCTGGTCAAATCAAAAGAAAATAAGAAAAATACATGCAAACAAAATAGTAAATCAAGGAAAACAGGGAGGGGTGAACAAATAACAAAAGAAACCACTTGAATTGTCTCAAGACCAAGGTTTCAAGCCAAGACAGAGAAAGCAAGGTAAAAGCTCAACCAGATTACTAAAAAAACATTAAACATCCATAAACTTATACTCAAAACAAGGTTCTCGTTAGTGGAAGGTTTTTTTATATGGGATGGGAGACAAACAATGCTCTATAGCTGGACTTGCCTATCAATGATCCCCCCCTTACTTTTCTTTTCAGGTATGTGCAAAGGGTTAGCTATGCAGATCCTTCGTCATGATTAGCCCTAACAAAATCTGTGTTTCCTTTGTCACAATTAGCCCTAACAAAATCTGTGTTTCATAGACCAAATCCAAAAATAATTCGTGACTGTTTGTCAAACCTAGGAGAATATATTTTCCTACTCCAAATGCGAAATTTAAAGCTCAATATGTGATAGAAACATCCAGTGATACAATTAGACAGTAGATTGTTCCCGAAAGTTATAGGCAGACAAAATAAACAACCACCCACATATTTTAGAACAAAAGTGTAGAAAAGCTTTAAGAATTCAAAAATCTCAAATGCAATATATTTCTTCAAACGCATAAAAAGTAATACACTTGTGGGTGTCGTTTCAGCTAGCTCAACTAGTAAAATCTCTCGCGGATTAACCTACGCTCACAACATATCCAACGAATCCTCCAATTGACCAAGAAAGGAAAAGGTTAAAATATTGCTCAAATATTCCAATTTCAACCTAGGCATATGAATCCCAAATAAGCTTTGGATCCTAAACACTTTTTTTTTCCACAAAAGTAACAAGTATATTTATGACTTAGTCCAATTCACAAGAATCCCTCTCTTAACTAACAAATAACAAATGCAATAATCAAATTAGAGACAAATAGAAACCCTAAATTAGCAAGCCAGCCACAACATGCACACAAAAAAAAAAAAAAAAAAAAAAAACTCCAAATCCAATAAACAAATAAAGAGGGAGAGAGAGAGGGTTTTTACTCTAATAGGAGTGGCGGTGGTGGCGGGCTTAGAAGAAATGGGAATGGAATCGGAGGAGGAGGAAGTCCAAGGCCTGGCAGATTGATCAGAGGAGAGAGGACGAATGGGCTGGAAATCGTAGCTGGGAACCATCTCCTCTTTCTTAATGTTTGCATTACAATCATCATTACCAATTTGTTGTTGATGTTGTAATTCTTCATGGTTCATCAAATCCATCAAGTCCTTGCTCTGTTGTTGATGTTGCGTCGGTGATAGAGATAGATCCATTATCTGCTTGTCCATGTACGCCGTCGTATTCATCGATCCCAACCCACCCCAACCCGACCGCACCAAAACTGCAAAGATCTCTCTGCGTTTTGTTTTCGCTTCTTGTGTTTTTCGGTTTGGGATTTGGGACTTTTACTTTTATATTTTTATTGTTATTGGGTTTTGGTCCTTTTGGATATATTGAGGAATTCGAGTTGCGAGGAAAACTACCTGAGGAAGACAACCTTTTTTTTTTTGTCTCTCTAGTTACTTCTTTACTAAGGAAAAATAATAATAATAATAAGTCTTTTATTTTTTTTGAAAACAAAAATTTGTTCCATTAATTATAGAATTTTCTCCTGCGGATGTGGACCGATACCGTGTAGCTTGGTGTTGACATTATGACATTGTCTATACTTTTTTTTTTTTCACAAAATAATAATAATAATTATAGGAGAAAAAAAAAATTACTTCATGTCATCTTCTTTTTTAAAATTATCTATTTACCTTAAATAAATTATTGAGTCATTGTATATGCCAGGCCACGAACGATAGTTTCACTTTATAACTCTCACAATAAGAAGTCAAGTTTTAAATAAGATTGATTCGGATATAGTTTGAAGCATAAGATGATAAATTAAAATTAAATTGTTTATATTTAAATAAATAAATTTGATGAATTAATATTTCCTAAATCAAAATTAATTTCAATTGTGTTAGTTCTTATTGGTTTAATATTTTCAAAGTCTTATTAAAGATTAATATATATATATATAATAATAATACACAACCTATTAAAAATAATAATTATTATCATAAAATTTTAGCTATTTTATAAGGGTAAAAAGATTTTGTAACAATAACTCAGTGGGGTTGGCCAAGTGGTTAAGCACTTGGTCTCAAAGTGGCTGTCTTGAGCAAAACAGCCTAGGACTTAGGCCGGCCGTGGGCTTTGATAATGATGAGGTCCTTCTTGGTCAAATCTCAAATATTGGGGGTAGGGGACTCCTATAATCCTATTCCTATTCCTATAGGCTATATCCAGACTCTTCTTCACATTACACATGTTTGTTACTACGTGGATCAAAGTTTTTGAATAGGTATTGCGGGTTATGGGTCTGACCAGAAAATTCTTCTTTTTTGGGTAAAGAATGTGGCATTACCCGCTGCTCAGATGGCTTAGGTGGACTTTGGATATTTGGTTTTATTAGTTGTAGCCTTGTAGGTATTAGGGGAACAAATTGGGGTCAAAGTATTACTTGGGCTTGGTTTCTTGGCTCACTCTTAGTTTGTTTGATATTATAGGGGCCTATTCATTGTATGATTTTCACAATCAATAAATCCAACAACACAATCAATTTCACATCAAATTTCATAATTGTTGAGATGGCTATTTGTAATTGTTGTACAATAAAATTTGATATGGAATATTTTGATTGAGATTTTTTCTAAGTTCCTCGACTCTTCGGTTTAGCATTAACCTTCGGTCTCCGAGGGTTCATTGGTCACTGAGGCCTCTTTGGGATGATGTCGTACTAGCATGGCCAGACTCTCCATGTCATTTGGATCATTAGTATTGTCAAGTGCCACAGGTTTCTTCGTGCCTTTCATAGCACAACGAACATATTCGTGCTGATGACTCATTAGACTTAGTTCCACGCCATTTAGGTATTCTCCACTCATATATCCCAATATGGATAGAACTTGAGCACAACGTCCAAAGATCCTCATACATAATCACATCCTCCGAATATAGGAAATTAAGTCCAACAATCTTGGAGCATTAACTCTGTGTCTTCCTTACAATGGAAGATCCTGCATTCATTGGATCTTGGTTAGCCTTATCCCACTGGTGCTCTTTGTAGGTTCTTCACCTTTTGTTTTTCAGGTTCCTTCAATCATCACACACATGGACAATCAACTCACTAACAATTTTGTGCATCATCAAAAGTAATTTCAGTGGTGGATTCCTCATTCTTCCTCTCATGGATTATAATAATCTTGTGCTATTCTCTCTTAGTATGGAGAAATAGATCCAATTCACCTCAAAGTAAGCAACCAATATAAATTTCATTTGTCAGTTTTATAATTAAAAAAGAGGAGCCATTAAAAATTTCAACATGGTTTTTGTTATTTCCTTTTTTGGTTTTCCTTTTCCTCCAATGATTGTCTATACATGTTGAAATTTTGGTTTGATACAGATCCTGCTGCTCAAGTACATTGTAGACGAGCTGGTAGCCTGGTAAGTTCTAAACAACTAGAATTTTTAGAAGGATACGTCTGACATTTCTTTTATATCTCTCATTTTGGTTTATTAAAGCTTGATGATTGTCTTTGGTAGTATCAAAAATTATTTGATATTAGTTGTTTGCTCTGTGTAGATGGGTTGAATTTACGGATAAAAAGGTTGCTAAGAGAATTGCTAATATGTTAAATAGTGAACAAATAGGTATGTGTTTCGATGGAAGTTTTTACTGTGTTTTTCTATTGTTTTAAATCAATTCTTTATATATAAAGATTATTGTTGATCACTGATCAGTCCGGTGCTTTGAGTTCTATAGAATAAAGATTACAGAAGATACATAATATATTTTGTCAAAAATAATACATTTGCTTGATTATGCTATGGATGCAGTTGACCAGACTCTGTATGTTGATTGACATGATTAATATAAAAACTCAGCTTTGGAATTTTAAAAAGGTTTTCTAATATCTTATACATTGACATTTTGAGGTATTGATTACTTTTAACAAACTGGAATACTAAATAGAGAATATTCACACTGTCAAATTCACTAGCAAGCATGATCTTTGAATGAAATGCTGTCTCCTCAAGGCTCAAGTACAACAAGAAATATCCTTCTCCAAAAAAAAAAAAAAAAAAAGTGTTACAAGAAATGGAGAGTGAGATGAAGGGTTCAGTGGGTGTATGAGTTGTGTTTTTCCTATGAAAAAAAACCATGAATTTGATTGAGCTTTTGGTAGAATATCTAAGTTTAGAGATATTGGATGAGTGCTTTGAACCCAACTCAATTAATGGGCCACTATAAATGAGCCATTAGATACTCTTGGGTCAGGGAGTGACCACAATCCACTGATTATTCCGAGCCCATTTTTTTAGTTCTTGGGCATTATAAGACTAGGAGGAATTGTAGTGGCAACCTTTTTCTCTAAATCTTGGTTAGCAATCCATTTACTTCCTCAATTGCAATCTGATTGAATTGATTAATGCATGCTTATGGTGAGCCTAAATAGGCCAATTTCACTCAGACATTACTCAATTCCACCCACACACACCAACAATTTGGCTAGAAAAACTTGAAAGTGAAACACAAATTGGGTTTGTACTTTGTACATTATTGTCATTATCTTTTTAATATATGCTACTTCGCCTACATAAGGCTGGGTCATAGACTCATAGTGATCTAGCACACCACATATCAAGTTTCTGCTCTAAGTTTTATATTTTCTGAGAAGCTTCTGCTATTGCTGGGCTTTTATAAGTTATAGGATTCAACATTACTCTTAGCCCATGTTAAAACTTAAAAGAGAGGAACAATTTGTTCCTGTCCAACCACAGCTGAAAACATACTTAGGAAAGGCATGAAAAGAGAAATAGTCATGACACATTCAAATCTGCAAAATTAGTAATACTGTTTAACTTGATATCACTTAAATCACTTTAGTTACTTCTTCCCCTATCTTGGGGAGCAAAGAAGTCATCAAATCCCACAAAAAAACAAAAAAACAAAAAAAAAAAATCTGAAATAATAAAAGTACTGAAGGAAGCTATGAAAAGTCAGCCCCTTCAGAAGAAATACTCTACTGTTGAGTTGGCAGAATTGGGCCATGGTACTTGAATAACAACCATGCAGCCCTCATACTCAAATGGTACAACTTCATCATCAATCTTGCAAGCAATTGGCTTCTCTGATGCAAACACCCTCATTTCTCCAGTGCCCTTCACTCCAATTTGAACTGACTTGCCCTCATCATTGAAGGCCAAGGACTGAATGGCACCACCAGTATTGAGCATATTCACCAAACCAATAGGAGCAAACTGAATACAAGTTCCAGCAAAGACAGTCACTGGGGAGACAGTAATGAGCTCGAACTTGAATGGCTCCAAAGACAACTCCAAATTCTCAGATGGCTTGGAAAGGACCAACTTCTTAGCCTGGTGGTAGTACATGGCAAACACTTGTACTCCTTCAATGGAGATTGGATTCTTGCCACTCTTCCACTCAATGTCTTTTGGGTTTGTTTGAGAGATCACAACATGGGAATGTTGGGAGAAGCATTGGTTGCGCCTAGTTTCACGAGACCATCCACCTCCTTGGCAATTGAATGCCCCAAGAA
Source organism: Notholithocarpus densiflorus (assembly GCA_030021035.2). Classification (NCBI taxonomy): domain Eukaryota; kingdom Viridiplantae; phylum Streptophyta; class Magnoliopsida; order Fagales; family Fagaceae; genus Notholithocarpus; species Notholithocarpus densiflorus. Next base: position 105,584 of record JARYZH020000439.1, on the reverse strand, counting down.
CTCCAGTGTACTGTTAGAAAGGTAAACATAACGTATAAGACTTAATTTTAGGGTCACAAATTTTGGATAGGTCCCAATGGTAACCATACCATAACGAACATTGCACATGCTAAACAAATGGCAAGAAGGCTCACCTTGTTGAGGTTCCAGATTTTCAGCATAGTCTTTCCATCGTGGAGAGGATCCTCAAAGAGACAGTCTTTGGTTGGAAGAGCATAGTACTCACAACGCAAAATGGACCCATCAGGCAACACCAAGGTCTTAAGTAGATCAAAGTTGTGCTTCCCAACGGTGTCACTCACATAAATAGGACCACCAGAAATTGCACGAGATGCAGCATGAAATGCAGCACATGGATGAGTGGATTGGAACATGTCCCAATCTGGGTGTATGAAGTTGCCCATCCACAAGCTATTGTAAGCACAATGCACCATATGACACCCTTGGAGCCAAAATGTGCCATTTGGATCACCAGATGGATCGGTGCACCAAAAATCATCCCCTATTTAATACATGTTAAATGTACATGTTAGTTGAGAACAATTCTAAAAACTAAGGTCTCATTAGGTTGTCTCTATGGCTTATTTGTAACATGACCCAAAAAAAATTTATTTTCTTCTTTGCTAACTAAAAATATATTAAGACAGCACCTTCAAAAGAAAATTTTTAAATAATAATAATAATAATAATAACTGCCATTTTGTTGGACCAATATAAAAGCATTCTCAAAAGTTTGGACCAGAAGCATATTTAAGTCTTATTTATTCAATGCCATGTATTGAGGGGCAATGAGGAAATTAAAAATGTTCCACCAAATTATAGATTCACAAGCCATGAATTGATTGCAGTTGTTAGCTTAGTAGCAAGCTTTAAACACGTGGCAATTTTAATAGTTTTATACTCAAAATAATTTAATTTCAAATGTCAAAATTATCAAACTCTAACAAGTTATTAGAAAAGATTTGCTCTTTCCAAAATCTAGTGATGTCACTTGCCTAAAACTCATGGTGTATACATATAGGAAAGGGGACATTTTACTCACTTTTTTTTTGTATAGATATGTCAAAATCGTTACATTTATAGCTAGGAAAAAAAATGTTTGACTGGTTAATAAAAGTATATTCTAATATTCTAAATTCTTCTCATAAATAAAAATAGCATCACATTAACAAGGCATGGTATTGTTCCTATAAATAATATAAAAAAATTATATATAAAAAAAAAGCATGGTTTTGCAGTGACATACCAACACGGCCAAGACAAATGGCCTCTGTTCCGAGGAACATGAAATCGTTGCAGTGCTCCATGCTAGCTATGACACCATTGCCATTGAAGTGCTTCCTCACAGAGGAAGTGAGAGCTTTGAAATATGCTTTTGCTAGCTCAACTCTGCCACCATAATTCTCACACAACATCTCCAGCAACTACATAGAACCAAAATTAATGTCATTTATAAATAAATAAATCATTTAAAAAAAAAAAATACTATATATTACATCCAAACTAATTAATCACTAATGGTTGAAAATATTTTGTGGGAATTTTTTTTAATATAAATAAAGTTCAATAATTTAATAGTGATAACGTGCCGACCAAAGTGGTCAAAGTAAATGAATCCATGACTAATGAATCCTCTACCACCTTCTACTCTTCTTTAGATAAGAAAGCTATAAACTTGATTTGGTCCTACAATATATCACCTATCACTCTTTTATGTGACAAGAAGTCATACTTGTCCAAATTCATGATAAACCACGTATCTAACATTGAAAAGTCCCTATTCTTGATCCAATCAAAATAAAATTCAACTAAAAAGAAAAGATAGAAGTTAAGGACTTACATGGATAACATCAACCTTGACCCCATCAATCCCAACAGCCTCCAAGTGTGAGTGAAGCCCTTCATACATCTGATCAACAATCTCCGGCGGGACCAGTCCCACACCAGTGTCAACAATCTTATCCACCGCAAGATCCTCCATGGTCAGCTTCAACCCTGGTGAGAGTTTGGGCTCCACAACCTCAGCTTCAGGCAATCCAGGCACATTGGGCCTAATCCCACCCCAATATCCACACAAAGCATGCCAAACATACACGTAGTCCACACTTTTGAACTCCTCCTTCAGGTCCCTAACAAAGGCCCCCATACCCTTACTAGGCCCACCAATTGTGTCACACTTTTTGGGACTAACATAGTCTCTAAACTTGTAATTCTCTTGAAATTTCAAGAGCCTACAAGGCATTTGCTCACCAGCAATGGTTTGATTCATACCCTCTTGTGTGATTGGGTCAGAATCATGACCAATTGATTGCCACCCATCATCAAGTAACACAAGCCCAGGTGGGCAGCCACCATCAACAAGACCTTTCACACCTTCTATAACACCTTCAGGGTGCACAGAAAGATAGAATGCATCCCAAGTGCACCAACCAAATTTGTCCACGATACCAGGTGGGTTTTTCTCTTCCAAAAGCTTGAAAGTACCCAAGTGAAGCCTCACAACTTTCATTGCCTCTTTGACCAAACTAAAAGGGTCCTCACCAGCATGCATGTACATGACATTTGTGAATGTGTCACCAATGGCCTTAGATGAGCCACTCTCAACGCAAAGATCAACGTTATCATCATGACCAGGTTGAATTGAGGCTCTAAAAGGACCTTCCAAAATAGGAAGAAGAAGAACATAAGGACGACCCAGTTCAGAATTTTCAAGAATCACCATCTGGGTCTCGTTCTCTATGTCTCTGCCATTGGAGCCAACCCAGTGTGTGGTCCACCAGACCTTGAACCTGAATATGCTCATGAACCTTATGTCTTTGAGTTTCCCAATGGAAACGACATGTCGGTCAGTGGACTCCTTGGCATTGAAGCCCACAAAGGAACCAACGGTGGTGATGGATTTGTCAATGTTGGTGTATGGTGAAGGAGTGGCTGTGATGTTATCAGGGACTTGGGAGAGAATGACATGGCCATTGGCTAAGAAGTTTGAACCTTCCAATGTGATTGGAGATTGGTTATATGCATCAACAAGTTGGGTAGTGACATCTGAGGCACCTTTTCTAAAACTTGGAGCCATTGATGAACAAAGAAGAAATTGAAAGGGTTATGAAAAAAAGAGTGAAAGAGTATCAAAGAAAGTGGTTAATGGCTAATGACTGAATTTTACACAAGGGTTTTGTGGTGAGAGGCGAAGGGACTAAAGGGTTTTGTATATATAGGAAAACAAGGTAGGTTTGAATTAATATACAGGGAATGAATGAAAATGGAAAAGATTTTTTTTTTGTGATCTTCAATGAGAATAAGAAGAAAAGAGAGCTTGATTTTGTACGTGTGTTTTAGGAAATCTGTAATTTTGTGATTCTATGGCTCAACCAATATGGAAAGCTCGAATTTATAGGAGAAGATGAGGAAAGTGGCAGGAAAGTGGGTTTTAAAAGTAATATTATTTTAATGCTCTCTTTTTCTTTTCTTTTTTCTTTTTTATTTACTTATTTTATTGGCCTTTGCCCTTTGGGGGAGGTTATGACTTTAATAAGTCTTATGACATATTATAATGGGTTTTTTTTTACCAAAAAGTGTTTACTATTCTAAATTATCCAGGTGATGGATTCCTTTTTCTTTCACAATTCCTCTCAAGAAAAAATGTTCTTTATGTTTCTAATTTCTATGATCAAGACACTTGTATCACCAATACATGCATGCCTTTTCTTTCACATTTCCTCGTAAGAAAAAAAGTTCTTTATGTTCCGCATTTCTATGATCAAGACACATGTAACACCAATTTTTAATCAATATCTAGGTTTGACTAATTGAGAAAAGAATGAGGAAAAAAATACTGTGACGGTGAAAGTAATATAAATTAGTCTAATACTCTCTTAAAAATGACCACTTTTTTATTCTTTTTTAAAAACCTTGTTAACCATAAGAGTAATACTACCTGTATGGCCCCCTGATACCCGAGTCTATTTGGGCCTGAGGACATGGGTCAACGGTTTGGCCTAAAGCCTCGACTTTTGCCTGGCCCAGAATTCCAATCCACACTCGTGAAAGCTACGAGCCCGTACTCGGAGTTATTCGAGAAGCCCAACGAACGAGCAGCCGATGCTTGCCCACATTTGACCTTACCATATGATTTTGTTCGGCAGGTCGTCACCGAGCATGTCTGCAGTCGTTCAGTCTCACCACCACTTACGTGCCCGGCGGTGCCTTGGGGAATGTCGCTGCAGAGCACATCTCCTGAAGTGAGAACCATTTCCAAAACCACTCTCACCTAAACCCACTTACAATTAAGGATATTGGACCCCTCATCGCACTAGTCCAAATATAATCATGGTCCTTCCACTCATTTAAGGCTATAAATATGAGAAGTTGGGGATGGAGAAGGGGCTGATCTTTGGGGGAAGGAGAGTGGAAAGGATCTAAAAAAGAATAAAGAGAGAGAGCGAAGGGAAGAAACAGCTTGGGGGAGTCTCTGTGCAGAGAACGACTCAACGTAGGAAATCCTAAACCCACATTACAAATAAGTTGTGAGCTCAGTTGAGGTCAGGCCCACCTCCCTTCTGAGGCACGTACACTACCGACATAAATTATTTTACAACATTTTAGGGCTGTCCAGATTCATCCGAGTACCCGACCCACCCGAAGAACCGACCGGATCCGAACTGAACCCGGCCGACCCGACTACTCCGGCGAGTCGGCGGCGGGTCTTCATCACCAGAAACCGATTCCGACGGATCGGGTTTCGGTTTTCCTCCATTAAAACCCGAAAAACCCGAACCAACTGAAAGATTTCTAGATTCCGGCAAAATTTTCCAGAATTCGGCGAAAAAACCCAAATTCCGGTGACTTTTTTCCAGATTCCGACGCTATTTCCCTTAGATCCGATGAGATTTTGACCAGATCTGGCGAAATCTCATAGAATCCGGTGAGATTTTCACCAGATTTGTGTTTTTTCCATCGTTTACTTGCCGTTCCGAATCCGACCGACCCGCCTACACCCGTTGATGTTCTGAACTGCTCGACCCGATTACTTCGGCGGGTCGGCGGCGGGTGCCTTTTTTCTCCACCCGATTCCGACGGGTCGGGTTGGGTACAAACCCGACCCGGACCGACCCGTGGACAGCCCTACAACATTTTTACAAACTGCTGATGTGACCAATTCTTACTAGTTTTAATATGGGCTTATTATTAACATCATATTTTTACTTGCAATAATTATTTGAAAAATACTAAAGCCACATCAATAGTTTGTAAAAATGTTGTAAAATAGTTTGTATCTGTAGCATTACTCTTAAGTCTTAACCATAAATTAGTTTACTGGGATTTTCTTGGCAATCTGTCGCTAATTGCCGGAGAAGTGAATAGTTAATGAAGGGGCATATGCTATTTTCTTGCTGAAATAACTATTAACTAGACAAAACTATTAATACTAATTACTGTAATTTAACAAAATAACGAAAACATTAGCAAGTGTAATTAAAAGCCTATATAGAGTCCCATAAAATAAAAATAAAAAGCCTATATAGAATGTATAGCGATGATCGTGGAAAGTTAGATTTTTATTATTATTTTTTTGAGAAACCGAATAATTCATTAATTGAATGTAGCCTACTTAAATATATATTTATTTTCTGGGTCAGTAAACATATCATAAATGAGTTACCACTTGATATTTATATATGTTATTTGAAATTCAATTTATGTATTTGCTTCCCTTTTTTTTCGAAATTCAATTAAATTTATACCCCAAATTTTTTTTTTAAGTCTACGGGCCCGTAATCCCGGGATTACAATTCTACTATTACTATTTTATTAGCAATTTTTTTTTTTATGGCCAAATTATTGTCATTTCAAACTTCACTTCTTCGTAAATTAAAAAAAAAAAAAAAAAAAAAACCTTCAATTACTTCTAAAAACTTGTGCAGAAATAAATTTTGGTTTGATGAGCACTTTTAATTTTGGGAAATGTTAACCAATGTCCTTAGAATTTGGTTTAGGAGCTATTTTTAAAAACATTTTATTGGGAGAATAATAAAACAATAAATGTTGTTGACATTTTTTTATATATCTTATGAAAGTGGTGTAAAAAATTTCATATTATGATTTATTTTGATTTATTAACAATTGTTCTAAGAGTATCCGTTAACATGATCCATTGACCCTTCAATTTATACGCATGTTTCATCCACTGGATTGCATGGAATTCCTTGATTTTCACAATGACTAGGACAGAGTATTTGTTGTTCATGGATCAAGGACCTTCTTCTAGTGCTTTGAAGAATATTTTACCAATAAATTTAAGAAAAATGCTAACGAATGCCCTTAGAGTATTGGTTAATAATCCATTTAAAGAAAGTTTTTATGGAAAAAAAAAAAAAAAAGTAATTAATATTTTGCCAGCTTTTTTCATTTCCTATAAAAATGGTGTCAAAACTTTTCTAAAATGGATTGTTAACCAATGCCCTAAGGACACTCGTTAGCATGACCCTAAATTTAAATACACCCAAATCAAAGTGCTTTCCCAATAGTTCACATTTTTTTTTTAATGAAACAATGGTTAACATTTGTCAAAGTGGATGTGTATACTTTTTTCCTTCATTAGGAAAATCTCATAAAATTGAATAAGAGATTTGCTGATTTGGGCCTTGGATTCTACATAAATAAAAAAATAAATAAAAAAAATAATAAATTCATTAATATTTTGATCTAATAATAAACATAGATAATAGATGCCATAAATTTCGAATCATATTTATCAATAAAAAAAAAATCTCTAAACACAATTTACCACCTTACTAAGTTGATAAATTAAGAAAAAAAAAAAACATTGGAAAAAGTGTACATGCTTAGCAATTAGCATTGCTCATATTTGATGGATTCCACATCGATTATATTGTACCCTTTTAGGACGGTAGAGCTTCTAGAGGTTTCATCACAAATTGCTTGGGTCTAACGTCGAAACCAATTAAAAATGAAATCTCTTTGGAAAAGGAAATCTTTTTATTTAATTTTATTTTTTGCTGAATAAGGAAATCTTTTTATTTGTTTTCATTCTACCTCAAATGGTTGAAATGCTTGAAAAGCAAATGGAAAATTTTCAATCCGGAATTGATAATGTGGCAGCAAGTATAAGGAAAGGAAATGAGATTGCTAAGGAGGGACTTGCTATCATGGAGAGAGGACGTCCACGTTGTTACTCTAAGGATGAAGTATATTATGAATTGGTGAATATAGGAATACCGACGGACGTGCAACTTGATGCTATGCTCTTCCTAATTAAGGATCCAACCAAAATGAGAGCATTTTTTGGTGTTCCGACTAGTGAGTTACGCTGACAAATATTATTGAAGATGATGTATGCTAAGGAACCTTAGTGGTTGGATAATTGTCAACTGACTTTTGGTAGTAGCTAAGTTGCATAATACTAAACAATGCAACTTAACATTTTGCTGACTTTTGATTTGCTAACTTTTGTGGGCTAAATGTAATATATTACATAATTAACAATATTTGATGACTTTGTATTTCGGTTAAGACACTAGAAGATAATGTAATATTTTAACTTGCATTGTGCTATGGATGAATGAAATTAATATCATTTCATGTTCAACATGATTGCTTTGACCACGAAGTGGAAGAATGTATATATATAGTGTGTTGATAAATTTAGTTTGAAACATGTAAAGAATTTATAAATATTTATTGAATAGTGAGTTTTGTTGCCCAGATGAAGAAAATTTAAATATATTTTTTTTTGAGAAAGAAGAAAATTTAAATATTGGTTGAATGATGTGTTGCCCAGATGAAGAAAGTTTGCCCAGTTGCTCATGTGAATACAGTTTTTTTTTTTTTTTTTTTAATATCTTCCCACGTAACAGTGGTTAGATAAATTTTAAAAAAAAAAAAATATCTTCAAAGTCTACGTATGGTCATGTCGATAAAGTCTATGTAATCAATTTTTGTTGCTCATAAATTTAAAATTATATATAATAATAAAGAAAAGTAATATAAATATATATATGACTATATGTATTTGTGTTAATTTTTATATTATTTAATGAGTGTAAATATGTCTATTTCTTATATATTATATAATAAGGACATAATAGTCAATTTATATAGACTACATTTTCCATCATTCTCTTTTTCTCTCCAACCAAACAAAAAAGTTTTTCACTCTCCCACTTTTACACCCCTCCAACCAAACACACATGAGGAAAAACCAAATATTTTCTATCCTCTAATTTTTTTCATTCTCCCACTAATTTTTCATCCTCTCACTTTTCCACTTCTCCCGCCAAACTTACCTAAAACCCCCATTTCACCTGTACAAGGAGGGCTCTAATCCACGTGTAAATACACAGTCAAGTGGGAAGCAGGTCTAAGTCTGTCTCTAACCTAGCTTCTCACTCTTATGTTTCCCGCCAATCTAATTCTCAGCAATTGCCTGTCTCTCTCAAAACTCAGAAGCTACAAAAACAAATACAGAAAGAGAGTGTTGAAGAAGCTTGAATTGCCGAAGAAGATACAAAGATGTTGTGGGTAGACAAGTACAGACCCAAAACCCTAGACAACATCACCGCCCATCAACACATAGCCCAAAACCTCAAGAAACTCGTATTCACTCTCTTTCTTTCTTTCTTTTTTTATTTTTATTTTATTTTTTCAATTGCGTATTGGGTTTTTTGAAATTTTGGTTTTTTGCTTTAGGTGACGGAGCAGGATTGCCCACATTTGCTCTTCTATGGCCCACCGGGTTCCGGCAAGAAAACCCTAATCATGGCCCTTCTTCGACAGATGTTTGGCCCCACTGCTGAAAAGGTCTTCTTCTTCTCGATTTTCTTTCATGGGTTTTCTCACTATATGGATATGATCTCATCTTAGGGCTATATCATTTTTATTTGTTTTGTTTTTCTTTTCATTGCAGGTGAAAGTCGAAAATAAGACATGGAAAGTCGATGTAAGCTTTTCCTGCTTCTCATGTTTTACATTGATGATCTTGTTTGCAATTTCTTAGTTATTGTTCCTAAGTGTTTGTGCTTCATTAGTCAATACAGCTATGTGTTTGAATTTAATTAGTAACCGCAGGTACAATACCTAAGGAACTGTTCCTAAGTTTTGTCCATCTATTTTTTTAACACTAGTAAAGTCATACTTAAGTAACATGCTGAAACATGAAATTGGTACTTTGTGCTCTGTTTGGTGGTTACAATTATTGGAAAAGATGGAAGTTAATTTAAGTAGATGTTCCAACGATTTTGTTTCAGGCTGGAAGTCGAACTCTTGATATAGAGCTTACCACATTGTCAAGCACCAACCATGTGGAATTGAATCCCAGTGATGCAGGGTTTCAGGACAGATATATTGTTCAAGAAATAATTAAAGAAATGGCTAAAAATAGACCCATTGACACCAAAGGAAAAAAAGGATTTAAAGGTAATTCTTTTTTTTTTATAAGATTTAAAGGTAATTCTGAACGCCCTTTTCCCCCCACTCTCTGATTCATGTCACCTGATACTTAAAAGTATATCTGTCTTTCAGTTCCAGAGTTAGTTATTGACGTCTTGAGGAATTTAAACTACATTTTGATTCCCTAACCTGTTTTTTTTTTAATTATTTTTACCAGTATTCACTATTCTGATTTTTAAAAGCCAAAACATGTGGCCTTTAAGGAAAAAATGTCTATTGGATCAATTCATAACTTTTATTAATTGATTTTACCCCATAAGCAGGATCACTGTCCCATATATGTTTCTGTGAGAAGCACAACCCCACATTTCTTCTATAGAATCTCCTAATTGTTCCAAGGCAACTATAAAGGGATCCTTTAACCACAAAGAATTCAGTTGAGACGTAGGATATGTATGCAATGTGTTTATTTTGTGAAAGAACTGCCTTTTTCCATAACGGGCTGTTTCTGCTGTGAATTTTCTTTCACATTTGGATCCTTTGTAAAACATAGTTCTGCCATTCAGTATTTGTAATATGAAAGAGGAGGACATTGTGATTGCTGATAAATTTGTGCTCAGGGCTCCATTGTTTCTTAGAAAAAGTTAGAAAAGATTTTAAGTTTTGAAAATTGTTTTCCTATCCAGCACTGCCGAGGTTTTTTTCTTGACAAGTCAGGGCGTAATTGAATAAAATGTATAATATTCTTTATTTTTGGATGAAGTAAGAAAATACAACAGGAATGCTAAAGGGGGCATAACTCAAGTACACAGGAAGTATGCAAATGTGATTACCTCATATAATGTAAAAAAATATATATATATATATATTTTTTGTACTATCTATCAGTCCTATAAATTGCTTGTTCACCTCATGGTTCTTCATATTTACTAGTCAATTTTTTATTTTTTATTTTTAAAAAGATTATGCATAGCTGACAAGAGTGTCTTCTATTTTCCCATCCTTTCACTTTCTTTTCCCCTTAATTTTGGTTGAATAGGTCCATGAGGATCCCACTGAACTGGATTAACAGAGTAATTAATATAACAGTGATAAGATGCTAGAATTATCAACAAAAAAAGGGACAGTGATAAGATGCTAGATTCTTTTCATTTTAACAACTCTGCTTGTGTCTATATGCTGATTATATTTCTTCTTTTGCATTGTCAGTATTAGTGCTCAATGAGGTGGACAAACTTTCAAGAGAAGCCCAGCATTCTCTCCGAAGAACTATGGAGAAATATAGTGCTTATTGCCGTCTAATACTGTGCTGCAACAGTTCTTCAAAGGTTACTGAAGCAATCCGGTCTCGCTGCTTGAATGTGCGAATAAATGCACCAACAGAAGAAGAGGTTGGATAAGATTTTATTCCTTAATATTGCTGAAAACAAGAATTATTCTCATTCAAATGCATCTTAAATGATTGTATATTGCACTAGCATTAAAATTGTACATTTCACATTGCTAACACACATACACAAACACATTCCTCTTACAATATGATAGAATTGGGTAGCAGAAAAGTTTTCATGTTTTTTTTTTTCCCTTGGCTTGGAGGGTAGTTTGATAAATGGCTTTGCCTATGATAATGGCCTTCAAAGAATGTTGAGTTGCTATTCTTTGCATTTTTAATAATTTTGTTCTCAGCCACAGTGATCTATGCAATACACAAGAATGGTGTTGTGTTAGAGGAATTCTGGCAAGTTGGGTTCTAGGGTTTGAGTCTCACCATTTACCCAGAAAAGGAAGTTCTTATAGCGGGCAATGTTACAGTATACTAAATATAATTTGTTATATTCTTCTTCTTCTTCTTCAATGAATGTTCTGGAAAACAACTGTGTTTGGGATTTTAAGGATGGATGGGCTATTTTGTGGCTATAATAGATCAGGTGTGTTAATGAGAATTAATGGTGTTATTGTGTCTCTTGTTTGGTTTCAATAGGACTCCTTACGAGTGTTGTTTCTATTTAATATTATTGTCTAAAAATAATTTAGTTATTAATGACCGGAAGAAATCAAGAAATAACCTTTCACGTGCGAAATTATAGAAGATCCCCTTTAAGATCAAACAATTTATCGAATTGAGTATGATATTTTACAATGATACTATTTCTGCCAGATTGTTAAGGTATTGGAACTCATTGGGAAGAAAGAAGGACTACAACTTCCATCTGGATTTGCTGCTCTTATAGCAGAAAAGTCAAATCGGAGTTTAAGGAGAGCTATACTGTCATTTGAGACTTGTCGTGTCCAACAGTTAAGCTCCATAATTCTACTCATCGATCAGTAGCATTGTCATGCTGTTCTTCTTTACCTTTTTGTCAAACGCACAGCTTCAAAAGATAGCACTCATGGTTCCTGATAACTATGTTCTTTCTGTGTAATGTAATTTTTCATATAGGTATCCCTTTACAAGCAAACAAGTAATATCCTCAATGGATTGGGAGGAATATGTTGCTGAACTAGCATCTGACATAATGAAGGAGCAGAGTCCTAAAAGGTGATTTTCATGCATCTTGCTGTATTGTAATGTTATAACAGTATACTGAATACTTATTAAGATGGTTTTTATGCATCTTACTGTATTGTAATGTTATAACAGTATTCTGAACATTCAGATTTTATATCTATCATTTCTGCTGTCATTACCATCACCGTTAAGTTTCTTTGATACCATCTCTAAATAATAAATGATATTTTTATTGAGGGAGAAATGCAAGAAAACCCTTGAACTTTAGATCCGAAATTGAACTGAATTTTTGTTCTTCTAAAAGTCAACCAATCCAAAGCTAAACCACAAATCAGATTCAGTGTCATGCTTGTTTGTAAGTTACTACTCATTTAGCCATTACATATTGAATTTTGCATCCTTCATTATTTTTGTAGTATCTTGATGCATGCTTTTGTCCAATCCCTCCTATTCTATATATATCAACCGGTATTTCTTAACAATCACTATCAGAGGCTAAACTCATGGATTTGATCTGGTTTTAATCCTCATCAGTGGCCTTGCCCAGTCCGTCCTATACTCTCCCTGAATGTGGTGGCTCAGTCATTGTTAAAGTGGGCCCACTACAATTGAGTGTTTGGCTTGTTGTATTTGGTGGGCCTGGGCAGTCTATCATTCTTACAGTTCTTTCTCTTGTACCACTGTTCCAAACTAACACATAGTTGATAGTTGACACTCTTATAGATATTATGTTTATTTAACAATTGTTAAAATTAATAATTTTTTAAGGAACCGACTTCATTGCATGCCATCTAATTAATAATTCTAATACTTCATATTTAATAGTTTTAAAAAAATATTTCTTCAGATAATTATATAAGAATCAAAAGATGCACTTATTTTTAAAGTAAACGTATGTTAGGGATTAATAAACTTGATTGGCTCTATTTAGAAATAGGAGTGTGCACAGATCGGATTGGTCAGGTGGAGGTCAATATTTTTAACCAACCAACCAATGGTGGGTTGGGAAAATTCCAATTCTGCCGCCGAGTCGCCAACCCACCAATCTATAAATCCGGCAGATCGGTTGAAAATCTTAACGATTTAACTTGGCTGGTTGAGCAGGTTGGGCGGGCTGACAAATGCAATTAGCTAAATGAAATTATTTCAATTAAATTAGATAATTGTTTTCCTCAAATAAAAAAAAGGAAACAAAAAACTGCAATCTTTAGTAAAAATAATTACAAATACTACATTATTTTATGTTAGAATTTTTTAATAGAATGACTGAAAATTTATCATATTGAAAATAAAAACATCTCAGAATCTTAAATTAGACGTGTACATAGAGTGAGAATAATAACAAAATCTTAGAGAGAGTGGCTGGAGTCTATTAGAGAAGAAAAATGTGAAAATGAAAAAATAAAAAGAAAGAGAAAGAGATGAGAGAAATAAAGTGGGTGCGTATGTGAAGAAGAGTTTTGCAACATAATATAGTTTTATGTGTGTGTGTATATATATATATATATATATGTATGTATGCATGTATATAAGCAGGCAGGTCGGGTTGTTGTGGGTTAGAAATATCTCAACCTGTAAAAAATAAAATAAAATTATAAGGGACTTGTTCCTCGCTTGTCACTGACTTAGGATGAAATGCTCCTATATATTTTTTGGTCTAACAAATGGCTACCTTTTTAAATGATGAGTTTTGTGGAAAATGAGGTAAGTTCAAGGGATGTTACAGTAATAATATTTGTAAGGATCATTCATTATTGAGATATGGTAGATTAGAGTTGATAAGGCTCAAATTTGTACTTCATTATAGTCTTTCTGTGATATCCCTTATTCCTTTGGAGGGTGACAAAGTGATTGCGCGAGGAGGATAGGACCAGTGGCGTGTTTGTGTTTATAGTTTATGGAAGCTTTTGACAATTTCCATCTGATTCTGCTTTTTGGAGGGCACCATATGCAATTTATAACTGCTCAAATTCTGATTAATTACCATTTTATTTATGCACCCCGCTCTAAACCATTTAATTAAGCATTTCTCTATATTCTGTAGGCTGTATCAGGTTCGAGGGAAGTTGTATGAGCTACTTGTCAATTGCATTCCTCCAGAGATTATCTTGAAGGTAAAGACAAGCTTCTTTTAGAGCATTCACATCCGGGTTTGCATAAAAATTGCTATTTTACCATCTAATAAGTTACTTTATCTATTATATTATACCACTTTACAGTACACATAACATCTCAAACTCTATTCTTCTACCACATCATTTAAATATTCTTTCTTTATTCTTTATTACTCTCTCTCTTCCTCCTACCAGCAGCCACCACCCACCCCTACAACCAAAATCCCAACCCAACAACCACCGCCAAACCCACCACCACACCACCGTTGCACCACACACAGCAACCACCAAAATGACCCACCACCTCTTTCTCTCTCTTCCACTTCCTCTCTTTCTCCCTCTTCCTCTTAAGCAACCAACAACCACAACAACACACTGCTACCGCCGCTCACATCCCAGCAAACCCACTGGCCACCGCCCAGCAACCGCCACCACAAACCCACATCAGCTACAGCCACAACCCACCAAACCGTTATCACCAGAACACACTGCCAAAACCACCCATAAACCTCTCTCTCTCCGTCCAAGACTACCCCTCTCAGTTTCTCATGCACTGATCTTGGAAACCCACTATCGCAACCACCATAACCCACCACCATACTCATCATAGCAACCAGATTCCTTACCATCCGATCTGATCCTCCTTGTCCAATAAAAAAAACCCAGCACCCAAACCGCTACAACCCACCAATGGCAACCCAAGCCACTACCCACCAACAGCAACCCAAGCAGCTGAGAGAGACTGAGCCAATATGGGAGAGGAGCAATGAAAGAGGGGAGAGAGACGCTAGGGACAGAGAAAAGAGAGAGAAAGAGAGGAGAGGGATTGCTTTTATTAAATGCAGGGAGAGAAATTTGAACAAAATATTAGATTAATTTTTAGCAACCGGCTAGATAGCAAATTACTGTAGCTGGGTTGCAAATTTTTTTTTTTTACAAATAGCAACCCGGGTAATGTATGTATTTTGTGGTTTGATGGTATAAAATAGCAAATTGGGAGTTTTAAAACTCCCAATGCTAATGCTCTTATATTTTTATTCTAATTTTATTTCACTTCAAAATGAATTTTTATTAATTTTATTTTTCTGTGTTGGCTCAGAGGCTGCTTTATGAATTATTAAAGAAATTGGATGCTGAACTAAAACATGAGGTTTGCCATTGGGCTGCATATTATGTAAGTATAATATCTTATCCATCTTAGGTTCTATTGTTCCATGGTAGTTATGTTTGAGTAAAATGGTCGAACATGGAACTGTATTTGTCATTCTGAATTTGTGCCAGCTTGCAACCCTCTTGTGCTGCAGCAATCATTCATTTATTATGTACGTGTATATCAATCTGATCTGAACTCGATACCTTGCAAAAATAGGGCATCTGTTAATCTATTTGTTCATTTATCTACAGGAGCATAGGATGCGTCTAGGACAGAAAGCTATATTTCACATTGAAGGTACATGACCATTCTTGCTAACTGTTCAACGTAATGAGCCAAAAAACAAGACAATATTTTGTTGCTAGTTCTACTTTTATGTTTGCTTTGCATACTCTTTAACAGCTGTGCACAAGATGATTTTATGTTGCTGAGATTTCTGCTTTAAATCCTTACTCGTGGGTTTCATTTTCTTTTCTGATCGTTATAGTTCAAAGTCTTGGTAAAAATTCCTACCAAAAATACTAAGATGTTCCATACTCACCGTATGGGCTGAAGCACAAATTTTCATATTATCTCTGGAAATTCATTTCATAAAGGAATGGCCTTCTTCTTCCCATTTTAGCATTTAATTAGGTGATATCTGATGAATGTTCAGATGGTCTTTCACACTTTTCTTCATTACTTTTTTGAATACCATATTGACCCCGGTATCACTCATCCCTGCTGTTTCACAGCAAGGCGGCTCTGGAGGGTTCAATGATCACTTATGCAATATGGCTTCTTTCCCCTATTTATTTATTATCTACAAGTTATTCCTTGGTTCCAGAAGTTCGCTCAATTGTGTATTTTTACTTTATTTTATTTTTTAATTATATAATTTTATTTTATATTTAGTTATCCATCTCAATGTCTCGATTATTGGTACCTAAACTATAGATAATTTTATAATCTTATTTGCCAAGATCCTTGTCGCTCAATTGACACCTCCGGTGTTTCTAACGGAGACATCTAGGGTTCATCTCCCTCCACCCCCAACTATCGGTATATCAAAAAATACCTGAACTTGTTGCACAACATATCTTGGCTATGCAGCATTTTTCTTATTAAAGGACATGTTTTATCCTTTTTGTCTAATAAAAATGTGAAATTGCATGACACTTGGAAAGCACAATCATTTTGATTGATAAATGCGGTAGAAAATGGTTCTATCGAGATAAATGAAATCATCTTTCTTGACATCATGTTGATGTGAATGCTCTTATGATGAGGTAAACAAGTGGCTTTTCTATCAGCCACTAAATTATTTTATTCCTTTTCTGCCCTTTGTTGGCATCCTAGTCAAATGTTATGTACAGAGGAAAGGAAGATTTTGTGCTTTATTTTTCATCTGATTTTCCCCCACTTGCATGTGTTATTCCATTTTTGTTGTTTGTCTTTCTTATGCAATGTCATGTGATCTCACAATTATTGTTCATCAGTAGAATGCCTTTCGTTTCTTCAGAAAGTGGAACCATTCCTGGAGCATATGCCCTGTCAAAAATTAATTTCTATTTTCAAAATTTATTTTTATGAAAATTATAACTTCTGCATCACAAGAATCCGATCTGATTATGCTTTAATTTAGTATAAACAGATTTTCAGCACTTGTCAGTGCAGATTGTAGAAACCAATGGAAAATGTTGTGTATATTTAATGTAAATCCCTATATATCATGGAGTGACTACCAAACATTGTGGCCTCTCTCTTTCTTATATATGTATTTTCGGTACTTGATCTCTTAAGAGTGTCCTGTCTGCCAAGCAGAAAAGTAAATTATCTGCAGTATGGGTAAATACAAACTCATTACATGTTTCTTTTCAAGCTAATTAACCAGCTTCCTAATAGTGTTTCTTTTGATTGGTTTTGCAGCATTTGTGGCCAAGTTCATGAGCATTTACAAGTCTTTTCTCATTGCGACTTTTGGCTGAAGACCATGATGCTTACTTGCACTGCTAAGAAATGAATATATGAAAGATCCCATTATTTTTTGTCATTGAATGTTATGGGAAGAGGTCTTTCGTGCCATCCTTCTAAGATAAAGCTTCCATTTCAATCCTAAAATTTGGTTATGCTATTGGCGTACTTATTGAGAAAAAATTATTATTCCTTTATGATGAATGATGATTGCTCCCACGTATTTTATCATTTACATTCTAACGCATTGGTGTTATTTACCAAGGCAATTAGCGAAAAAGTAAATACAAATAAATTAGTATGATCATGATCCAGTGAGAAAAATAAGGTAAACTTGGTGAATTTTCATGGAATTTTTGGACTTTAGGAATATTTCTTTTCGCCTTTTATTTTTTATTTTTGACCGCTGACCTATTGTTTATTTCCTGCTACTATTTAGAGCATCCACATCAGTGGATGTAAACTTTTGTAAAATACAAAAAGCAACCACTTTTACACATTTTACCCGAAAATTCTTCCACATCAGTCCTTCTAAAATTGTGCATATTTACACCTTGCTACAGTAACCGTGCATATATGCACGGCCACTGTAGCTCGTGTATACCATATTTTATTAATTTCACGTTTTGCGCCTTTTTTTCTCTCTTTTCTTTGTGCAAAACGAACTGATTTCTCTGCTCAATCCTCATCATCTTTTTCCTCAGATACACACAAACACACCCACACACAAACACAAACACACAGACAAATCATCACAGAGGGTGCCTCGTCCTGGTCCCGTGTCCAGGACAAGCTCTTCGAGTTGAGTTGCTGAGTTACGAGGATGAGTTTGACTCAGTGGATCAAGGCTTCGAGTATTCGAAGGGTGTTGTGGATTTTGGGTCCAAGTCTAAAGAGACACAAAGGAGGAGAGGTGTCCCGTGGACTGAAGAAGAGCATAGGTATAAGATTCTCATTGTTTTTTCGTTTTGGGGGTGAAGTGGGTTTTGATGGTTGATCGGTGATGTGGGTTTGAATGTTTGATCAGTGATGTGGGTTTGATCGGTGATGTGGGTTTTGAGAGAAAGAGGAAGAAAAGAAAGAGGAAACGGCAGAGACAAGGAAAAAGAAAGAAGAAGAAGAATAGGTTAATGGATGTGTAAAATAATATTAAAAAAAGAATATAAAAATATTATTTATATAAAATATAATGTATAATAGATGAACTGATGTAAATGTTTTATAAAGATAGATGTGTAAAATAGAAAAAGTAGCTTCTTTTGTGTAATATAGATAATAAGTTTACATCCACTAATGTTAGGATAGAAAGGCACAAAACCAAATGAATAAAAAATAATAATAATAATAAAAACCATCGCATCTATCTTAGTCTGTTATGTTGTGTTTGGATGGTGAATTTAAAAGGTTACCAGAATTTTCAAATAAAGGGAATTAAAATTGAAGAAATTTAAATTCTATTAATTTTAACTTTTCATTGCTCGGATGCTCTTCTTTATATATATAAAGATTATTATAATAGTTACAACTTGTAGGTTTCAGTTAGCTCAACTGGTAAAATCGCTAGCAGACATCATAGGGTGGCGATAATGCAGGAGCATAGTGGCAACTTATGTGGCAGCTGCATGGACGACATGTGTTATTTATTTATAAGTCTAGTAGTTTTTATTATTCAGTCAAAGTTAGGGTGGTGGTAATGCAGGAGCATACTGGCAACTTATGTAGCAGCCACATGGGCAACATGTCATTTATTTATAGGTCCAGTAGTCTTTATTATTCAATCGAAGTAAATCATGAGTCTTTTTTTTAAGAGAGTTAATCATGAGTCTTGTTGTACCCGCCTAATAAATTTGATTATAGAATGCTGTAAAGTCAATCTAAGGGTTGTCATTTGTGTTGGAAGTTGTCAAGCATATAATTGTAAGCATTTATTTCTTGTGTAATGTATTCACCTATAAATATCAATGAGAAATCAAAAGAAGGCAACGATTTTTTATTTAGAAAATTATTTACAAGTGTTCTTACTTTGGAGTTGAGTGATTCCTCCTAACAATCAAGTGTGTGACTTGGTCGCGTTTAGTGACATTGACGATTAGTAGCGTTGAGTGGCATCCCAGAACTATTCATCTAATCATTTGGTTAAATATTTGATTTAGCTTATTCAGCGGGTCTCAGCCTGCATCAAATTGATATCAAAGCTAGTAATCATGTTGTTCTACCCAAATTCTCTTTCTGTTTTAGAAAAGTCTATTCATCTTCTTTGGAAATTCTTTATTTGCTCATCAGGATTCTCTTTGTATGCCATATATGGTTGGAAAGATCTATCTTTCTAGTTCTAGAAGAAAAAAAAATGGATCGTGATTTCAAGCTTTATACAATGAGATATTTGTGATTTACTAAGCAAACGCCAATCTGTTAGAAAGTTGTGATATTTCATGTTCTTATTTCAAATACCTCCAAGATATCGAAGGAACACCAATGGTGTCGATATACAATCTGAACTTATTAAGGAAATCTTATGAAGTTCTCCATCAAAAGATGATTAAATTCTTAATTGGATTCGAACCTATCCAATTCAAAGTCATAGGAGTAAGCAAGCAAAGTTTTGCAAGGAATATGATTCCAATGATTACCAATCAACATTTTCAAATTCTGTTTTGAAAACTACTATTATGAGTAGTCATAGGAGTGCTCCAAAGAAGATACTATTGTAGATTGGAATTCTCCACCAATCTTGGACAAGTACCATTCTGATGATTGTGAATTGGGCAGGAGTAGTCAAGTTGTGGGAGATTTTTATGAGACATTCTTTGTTCAAATACAAATAACCGTTGATTTTACAGAAGAGAATTGTTTAGAGGTAAGATTAATTCCTCTAGCCATAGAAGAATTGGGTGTAAAGATTGTATCTCTTAAGGAGCGAAATCCACATGTTGATTTTCTTGGATTTGACAAGCATTTATTTCCATATGGTAAACTTGATGTTGATTTTGGTCCATCTATAGAAGTTAAAGCTCCTTATCCGGGAAAGATGCGTGATTTTATTTGGGAAGCTTATGTACAACGTAAAGTAATTCAAATGGGTTCAACACTCACAAGGATAAGGCCACAACAATTTTGTAAAGATGGAAATCTTGGATCAAAGGGTGAGTATGCTGATTTGTTTGTAGCATTGGCTTCATGTGCTACACTTTGCCAAAACAAATTACAAATTGAAATTCGTTCAACAATGTTTATCATGAGCAAGAAAAGAATGATTAGTAGCATGTTGGTTTCACCTATATTGATGAAGATAAATGGATGGAAAGGAAAGATTGGTCATCCAAAAGAGCAAGGGAAGGATATGAAATTGAACTCAAGGGAAGGATTTGAAGTTGAACTCGAGGTTGAGTTTTTTTACAAGAAGTGGAGTTTAATGTAGGTGTTTGTTGAATGTGTATAATTTTAAATATTCGTTGAAAAATTGTGTATATTGAATGTGTAAAATTGTGTACGTTCTTAAAAAAAATACGTGCTTTGAATGTTCAAAATTATGTAAATTCTTTGAGTAATAGTGTTCGTTGAAAGCCCATAATTTTCAACATTTTTTTTTTAAATTGTATAACTTGAACATGAAATTTTTTTATCTTTCTTTGAAAAGTTTCGTACTTTGAACATACATAAATATATAAATTCTTTGAGAAATAGTGTTCGTTAAATGTGCAAAATTTAAAACATTCTCTGAAAATTTGTGTATATTGAATCTACAAGTTTTTGGACATTTGTTGATATATTTGTGTACATTGAATATATGGTACAATGTGCATTCTCCAAAAAATTTTGTAGGTCGAAAGTGCAGAATTGTATACATTATTTGACAAATAGCGTGCTTCAAACATAAATAATTATGTAACTTCTTTGAGTAATAGTAATCATTCAATGCGCAAAATTTAATACATTCTTTGAAAAATTGAATATGTTAAACGTGTAGAATTCTGTAAATTTTTTGAAAAATTGTGTACATCGAACGTACAAAATTATAATTTTTTTTAGTAATAGTGTTTGTTGAATGCACAAAATTATCAACATTCTTTAAATAATTGTGTATGGTGAACAAGTAGAATTTTGAGAGTTCTTTGAAATATTGCTTACTTCAAACGTACAAAAAAATGAAAATTCTTTGAGTAATAGCGTTCGTTGAATGCAAGAATTTAAAACATTCTTTGGAAAAATGTGTATGTTGAATGTGCAGAATTATGTACAAAATTATGTAAATTCTTAGAAATATCAAGTTTGTTGAATGCACAGAATATTTAACATTTTTTGAAAAATTGTGTATCTTGAACGAGTAGAATTGTGTACATTTTATGAAAAATTGCGTATTTCGAACATACAAAATTATGTAAATTCTTTGAGTAACAATGTTCATTGAATGAGCAGAATTTTCAACATTATTTGCAAAATTGTATATGTTGAATAGGCGAAAGTTTAAATGTTCTTTAAAAAAATTGCATACTTCAAATGTACAAAATATTGTAAATTCTTTGGATAATAATGTTTGTTGAATGCGCAGAATTTCCAACATTTTTTTTAAAATTGTGTGCAATAAACATGCATAATTGTGTATGTTCTACAAAAAATGCGTACTTGGAATATAAAAAATTATGTAAATTCTTTGAGTATTAGTGTTCGTAGAATGCGTAGAATTTAAAACATTTTTTGAAAAATTATGTACGTTGAACGTGTAGAATTGTGTATGCTTTTCGAGAAATTGCGTACTTCAAACGTACAAAATTATATAAATTATTTGATTACTAATGTTCATTGAATGCGAAGAATTTTACATATATTTAGAAAAATTGTGTACATTGAACGTGTGGAATTTTGAGCATTCTTCAAAAAATTAAGGTTATGTTTGGTAACAGTTTTTGTTTTTTATTTTCAAAAACTTGTTTTTGGGAATATAAAGAAAATTAAATTTTCTTGTATTTTTGAAATCAAAAACATGTTTGGTAAGTTGAAATTAAAAAAATAGTTTTTTGAAGAAAAAATAGAAAATACTAAAATATGTTGTAACTAGGATTTGAACTTTAATGCTAACTTATTAAATGAGACAGATTCATCAAATTAAATGCGTGTTTTCATTGACTTTTGAAAATTAGAAACTAAAAATAGCATTTTGCATGTTTTTAGTTTCCTTCACAAATTGAGTTTTGAAAACAGTTTTTGTTTTTTGTCTATTTTGAGTTGTCAAACAAGTTTTTTAGTCTCAAAAATAGAAAATTGTTTTTGGAAACAAAAAATAAGAAGAAAAAACAATTACCAAGCATACCTTAAGTATTTCAAACATACAAAATAATGTAAATTCTTTGAGTAACTATGTTCATTGAATGCGCATAAATTTTAACATTTTTTGAAAAATTGTGTACGTTGAAAGTGTAGAGTTTTGATCATTTAAAAAAAAAAAATTTGCGTACTTTGAACGTACAAAAGTATATAAATTCTATGAGTAATAGTGTTCTTTGAATGTGCAGAATTTTCAACATTTTTTGAAAAATTGGGTATGTAGTATATGTGTGGAATTTTGACCGTTATTCTAAATTTATGTACTTTGAACATACAAAATTATGTAAATTCTTTGAATAATAGTTTTCATTGAATGCGTAGAATTCAAAACATTTTTTCAAAAATTTTGTTCATTGAATGCACAGAATTCCGTACGTTTTTTGAAAAATTGCATATTTCAAATGTACAAAATTATGTAAATTCTTTGAATAATAATGTTTGTTGATTTCGCAGAATTTTAATTATTTTTTGAAAAATTGTATACATTGAACGTGCTGATTTTTTACATTTTCAAAAAATCATGTATTTTAAATATAGAGAAAATTATGTAAATTCTTTTTGATATAGTGTTCGTTGAATGTGTAGAATTTTGAGCGTACTTCAAAAAATTGCATATTTCGAACGTATAAAATTATGTAAATTCTCTTTGAGTAATAATATTCGTTAAATGCATAGAATTTTCAACATTTTTTGAAAAATTCTATACGTTGAACATGCAAAATTTTGAGCGTTCTTCTAAAAATTGAGTACTTCGAATATACAAAATAATGTAAATTCTTTGTGTGATAGTGTTCGTTGAATGCACAAAATTTTTAATGTTATTCAAAAATTGTGTACGTTGAATATGCTGAATTTTGATTTCTTCATAAAATTGCATAGTTCGAATGTAAAAAATTATGTAAATTCTTTAAGTATAATGTTCCTTGAATGTGCGGAATTTTCAACATTTTTTGAAAAATTGTGTACATTGGAAGCTCGGAATTTTGAGTGTTCTTCTAAAAATTACGTACTTTGAAAATATAAACAAAAACATGGGGTGCAAGAGAGTTTTTATGGAAAGACCATTGGTGAATATATATAGGTTTTGAAATTTTGATAATAGATTTTTTAATTGGAGTGAAATTTAATTTCTTAAAGTTAGATACATGTTGCATAGTTGTTAAAATA
Source organism: Notholithocarpus densiflorus (assembly GCA_030021035.2). Lineage (NCBI taxonomy): Eukaryota > Viridiplantae > Streptophyta > Magnoliopsida > Fagales > Fagaceae > Notholithocarpus > Notholithocarpus densiflorus. The sequence goes on along the minus strand of JARYZH020000439.1, from coordinate 81,958 downwards.
CTATTGTTACTTTTTTTTTTAATGGGAATACTATTGTTACTTTATCTAAAGAAGTTGATAAGAACCAATAAGTTGTTGTCTCTATCATCTGAAATTTAGATGCATATTGTATGTTTTGTTAAAACACTTATTGTTATTTTATCTAAAGAAATTAATAAAAACAAATAAGTTGTCGTCTCTATCTAAAAATTTGTTTTTATCCAAAATATTGTTGTAATTTGGTAAAACCACTTGGCGCAACCACAGTTTCTAAGCCCAACTTTTATTATATAGCATATGATATGATATCTCCTCTTTCTCTCTCTTCAACTATGACCTTTGAAAACAAATAATAAAGAAATAATGAAGAAAGAGTAAATAAAGAGATCTGTGGTTCAACTCCTGCCTATACCAAAAATCAATTAGTGTCTTAGTTTAATGATAAAACTATTATCACGAGTGGACGTCATAGGTTGAAACTCTCTCAAAAAAAATTGGGTGTATTGTAAAGTGGGTTATTCAGTTAGTAGTTACGCGTAATATACACGTAAAATACACGTACATACGTAATTTTGGAAAAAAAAAAATCATGTTTCCCGTTAGCTTTCTAATTGTACGGATGTGTCTTTTTGCATCTAATAGCACTAGCATTGGGGGTGTAAAAACCTCCCAGTTGCTATTTTAGCAACCAACAAAGCCAAATTGCCCCACATTCGGTGGTGGGCTTTTATTTTTTGTTACCAATTGTTCACAAGGATGTAAAACAAAAATATGACTTTAATTAGGAAAGAGAAATAAAAAGGCATTGAGATGGAAGAAAAGAGAGAGAAACCAAATTTTTTTTATATTATTTTAATGAGTTGTGTCTAAAAATAGAAACTAGAATATTGGATGAGTTATAAAATAGAATAGTAAAATATTTAAAGTACGGTTTTTTTTTTTTTTTTGTTTTTTTTTTTTTGTTGCATATCCAGATGCTAGTGCTCTAAAAGTTTAATTTGCGCTTCAATCGGCTAATTACATTATGCCAGTTAGATATGAGTTTGTAGGATAAAAAAGAATTGTTGTCTTTCATGGTAATAAAGACTAAACTGTAAACACACTTTAAGTGCCCTATAGCTAAACAACTCTAGAAGATAGGGTACCGTTTGGTATGGGTGTTTCAGAACTGTTGTTTATTGTTTAAATTAGGGCTGTCCAAACCCGACCGGAGCCCGACAACTCGGCAAAACCGCCCGATGCAGACCCGATTTCGGCCCAAATCGAAGGTCCAATCGGTCGACGGTGGGTTTCCGTTCTCAAGAACTGACAACGGCGGGTCGAGTGGCGGGTTTTCTTCTCCAAAACCTCAGCAACCCGAACCCAACCAGAGCTATTGAAAAATCTGGCCAAATCTTGTAAAAACAAGCCAAATCCGGCTAGATCTCAACCAAATCCGGTGAGATCTCGATCAGATCCGGCTAGATCTAGTGGGATTTAGCCAAATCCGGCCAAATCCCAACAATTTTTAGCAAAAAAAAGCAGATTCCAGCAACATTTTCTAGATTCTAGCAACTTTTTTTTCTTTAGATTTTGACGACTTTTTTTTATTCCGACGACCGACCGAACCGACCTACGCTCATCCCTCACCCGAAACCAACTCGACCAATTTTTCCAGCTATTGGTTTTGGGTTCCTTCGCCCTCTACCGGATGCTGACGGGTCGAGTCCGGGTTGGGTCCAAAACCGCCCAGCCTTAGTTTAAATGGCCAAACACGTGGGCCTCACACTAAGTTCTGTGTTTGGTAAGGTTTGTTGTTCAAATGGTGTTTAAGTTATGTTGTCACAAATATGTTACTGTTTGGTTGAAATACATTAGACCCACCTAAAGTGACTACACCTCAACATCTCTTCTCCTCCATGCCATCTGTCCTTTCTAAGTCTCTACCCTCTCATTCTTCCCGAAGCTCACTTCTCCTCTCCCTCTTCCACAACGGCAGTCCCATCACCACTAAGTAGCTAACCCTTCATTAATCCCACCCACCCACCCGAATCCCTCATTACTCATCCCCAACGACCACCTGAAAGCTATCATAAATCCGAAATCAAAGTTACCAAACCCTAAATTCACCAAAATTAATCCAAAATCCGTACGGCCTGATTCATCTCCTCAACCACCGTATTTACTCAGCCAATCCAGCCCAGCCAATCCAACCATGCCTTAATCACTATTTTGGGCAACATTTTTTCAAACAAGTATCAGACTTTATCTCAAATCAAATTAAGCTCCCTTGCACAGCGCATCTACCATTGCCACGGTATATTATGGAGTATACAGACACAGCGTCTTCCTCCTCAGTCATTCTGCCATATTCATCCTCCTCCAATGTAGTCCCTTCACCTACGGTAAGAGTTTAATTTTGCTGTTCAATTTAATGTTGAATTTTGCTGTTGCATTTGTTCTTAGTTGCTGTTGAACAATCCTTCACCCACGGTGTTCATATTTCTTCATAATTACTGTTGATTTTTGCTCTTGATTTTGGACATGATTTCCTCCATGCCCATGTAACTAAAGCTAAGTATGGTTTGGAAAATGGGCTTTTTGAAGCATAATAGGGTTTAGGAAAATGGGCTTTTCGAAAATCATTTATAAAGGCCTAAAGTGAATATTGGATTTCATATAAATCATTTATAATTGTGAATTTTGTTTTGTTTACCCATGTTATATGTTACTTGTCTTCACTACAATCTTTTTTATATATACTTGTAATAACTTGTTTGAGTTAATCAGTAAATGTGTTGCTCTAGCTGTATCTGAACTTAATACATAATGCTACAACATGTTTGGTAGAGTTTTTCTGTGCAAATGACCATTTTCCTATTCAGCAGTTACTAGTATTGGTGAGGATTAGGTTCAAGTATGAGAAATCATAAAAGTAATTTAGGAAATCATAAACCTTGAATTTACTGGGAGATTATGTACACTCTGTGTTGCCTACTATCCATGTTAGTGGATATTTCTTGGTTAAGTGTGTATCTTTTATTAGATGACTGCATCAACCGATCCTAAGGATTGGAAGTTATGGCCTCCTCCCATTGAGAAGCACTTTATAGATGTTTTGGTTGAAGAAGAAGCCAAAGGGAACATCCCTAGTGGCTAATTTTAAAAAAGGGTTTAGATAGTTGTTTAAAACGAGTTCAATCGATGAGACAGAAAAACCTATCACAAAAATCAATTACGCAAGAAATATCAAAGGTTAAAGCAAAGACACCGAGTTTTTTCCCAGCTAATTGGTTGAACTGGAATGGGATGGGATTCTGTCACTAACATGGTTACAGGTAGTGACACAGCTTGGGCATAGGCAACGGCGATGAGTGTTATAGGTTTGCTTTATAATTTCCATGCCGTTGATTCATAGTATTCATATAAATAAATACCACATGTGAATAATCCAATATATACCACATAGGGATAGGCCAACCCTAAGTGTAAAGAGTTTCGTAAAAAGGGGCTAGATCACTATGACCTGCTAGGACAGCTGTTCAACGTAGGCACTACAATTGGATTTCTACAAATTTCTTCCGCTCAACCAGCCTTCAACAACGATGAAGAGCGAGAATTGGATGCCGCTTTCCTAATGCATGGAGTAGACGTTAATGCCGAACCCAATAGTGGAGACGATGTGAAGGAGCTGCCCACCCCAGTTGCGGGGCAAGGTAGCAAGCGTGCTGGAAAGCAGCCATCTCACTTAGAGACCTCGGCAGTGAAGAAGGGGAAAGGAGGGCCCATTGAATATATGACCGATGCTATCATGGAGTTCACAAACATGTCAAAGAAAAGACATAGTAATAAGGATAGCGATAGTCGAAAGGAAACTGTTGAATCTACACCGGTGGGTGATAGGTTCTCAATGGACAAGGCTGTCTTAAGAATATTGAAAATGTTGACGATTACACCATGTTCAAGGTCCTTAACGAACTCCATAAGCCTGATAGTAAGGACTCTTTCATCATGCTGAGGTCAGATAGAAGAAGGGGCTGGATGGATTTAGTCAGTAGTTTAATGTAGGGGACTTGGTTAAGGAAAGGGGGTGAGTTTAGGCTGCTTTTTGTGGGGTTGCAACTACTGCTTCTATTATTATGTAGTATTATGCTAATTATCACTAGAACCATTTTTTTGTTGTATTGGTTGTATGGTTTAGTGGGCTGACATTCTAGTTCGCTAAGGAACAATGATCTTACTATATGTGAACTTATTTTTAATGATGGTAGTACATTTTGGTTGTATACTTGAGCAATCTACTTCCCACTTTCTCATCTTCATGTTTTACAACAAAATAATCTATTTATACGAATCTTCCTCTCTATTTTCACATCCCACAACCCCAAATTGGTAATTTTTCAAAGGTTTTCTCCACTGGGGCTCGATGGTTTCTCCCCATGGAGTGGTTTAAAGCATCTGGGTATCTCACAAAACACCTCTCACTAAATTGACATAGTTTTTCCATTAAAAGTATAAAGAAGGAAAACAACAATCTTGTTACAAAAACCCATTAAGAACCGAGGTCAAAGTGTTCTTCAAACCTGGATTTGCAGCAAGCTCGTGGGTTTTCGGTGGTGAAGTGGGACCTTCCGCCCCTGGCTTTGGCGGCAAGCAAACCCTTGGCTGTTGTTGGGTTGTGGACTGCTGACAGGAATCAACGAGATCCAATGGAAAGTGAAGCCTAGCCGCGGATCGTTGTCTGCGTCGATGGAGATGAGGAATGCGAAGTAAAGGAAAAAGTTGCGGATTGTCATCTGCGTTGTCTGCCTTAGTTCCTACTCATGAAGGAATGAGAAGCTTCAGTGGCACAAAAGGAAAAAGAAGGCCTCAGAAGCTTCAGACACTAGTCTTCTCTCCTGATATAATAAATTTAAATTTGTACCCATTGTCAACTTTAAAAAAAATAAATACACACATACCAAACACACAATTATTTTTCTAACACTAAAATATGTTATTTGAAACATGGTGCCAAACACATTTTTTAGCTTTATGAATGCTATAAAATACGTGTTTTTCACAACACTTTTTAAATTACATTTTTTACATCATTTTAAACAACGTTACTCAAATTCCTCTACCAAACGGGCCCTGGATTTAAGCTTACTTCAGTATATGAGAAATTAAAAAAGCTATCAAAACATTAATTTTTTTTTTTTTCCATAAAAATTTATTTAAAATGAATTGTTAACCATTACCCTAAAAAGCATCCGTTAACATTTTTCATTTTATATTATATGTAGGTGGTGTGTTATGATATTTGAGAGGTAAAAGTAAAACTGTAAAAGTTGATGGATAAAAAAATTAAAAAGGTAAAAAAAGTTTTTGAGAAAATTATCTTATTAAACCCGTCACGTTATGTGATAATTTCATTAAGTGATAATTTCATGGTGCAATAACTATTACACCAGATTTTAATCCCAAAATCTATTTCTGCATTTATGCTAATTTGATATGTCTTCCACTCTTTTACCGTTTGTCCTTGAATCTCTTTTATTATCTATTATTATTATAATTATATCCCTTCTTATTAAATTTATTATTGTACAATGTATTTTTTTTTTTTTTGAGAAAAATTGTACAATGTATTTAATTACTTGTAATTTGTTAGTAAGTTTTATATTGATGGAATGAATAGTAAAAGTTTTATTAAAATCAGAATTAATATATTCAAGAAACAAATAGTTAGTGGGTTCAACTAAATAAACCGATAGCAAATAATTAAATAAGATTATTATATTATTTTCATTTAGGTAAAGATCATTTATTTTGAATCTTCGAGTAGTTAGAACACTACTTGATACGTAATTCTATTATTATTTCCTTGATAAATATTAGTGTTATCATTGATTTATTTATTATTATTGAAATAATTTTCTTTATCAAATAGATTATTTCAAATTAAAATTTAGAGAATTTTCTATATGATTGTAATAAGTTGAATTAATGTATTTATCTCCAAAATATTACATGACTAATATTTCTAAATTTTGATAACGAATTGTTAAAATATAAACATATTATAGTTCTTTTTCTGTTTCCATATTTTTTAGCCAAAATTTTGAAATGTACTTTTCTTAAAGATGTTATGGATTTAGCATTTCTCGATCATATACTTAACATATTATTATAAATATAATAGATAAAGTAACATTTTAGATGGTAAAATAAAAATTGTTATGCAAATTCAGATGTAAATGTTAAACTTTAAAACTTTTAGATAAACCGGGAAATTTAATTTAGGAAGCCGGGGGCATTTAAAATTAAATCGAAGTCACCATTCACCAAACATTAAGGAGTACTACAAAAGTTTTTCACAAAAAAAAAAAAAAGAAGAGTAGTACAAAAACATTTGACATTCCCTTCCACACACTCTCTCTCTCTGGTCCAAGTTGTCAAAACTCTCCTCCAACCTGTTCCACCTGTCTCCCTTTGGCAGAGTAGCAGCATCAATCAGCAACAACAACAGAGCTTCTTCACACACACACACTGTGATCGCCAATGCAGGTCGGTTATGCTCGTAATTTCAATTTTTTTTTTAATTTATTTATTTAAAATATATATTTATTTTTAATTCTCTTGTTTATAAAAAATCAGACGAGAACGGTTCAAGTGAAGCATCTTTCAGATCTAGCTGGTGAGAGAGAGATTCACGAATTCTTTTCATTTTCCGGAGAAATCGAACACATTGAGATCCAACGGTATTTCGTTTTTATTATTTATTTATTTATTTATTTTTAGAAGAAGAAGAAGGAACAACTAAACTATTCCAAATTTATACATCTGCTACTATTTTTGGTTGTTTAGAAAAAAAGAAGAAATGTGTGCAATATAAAGTGGAGGAGGGTAAGGGTTAATAATTTGGGTTGCTTTTTTTTTTTTTTTTTGGTTTTTGGGTGCAGTGAGTCCTCCGGGAAGCAATCAAAGACAGCATTTGTGACATTCAAAGACCCTAAAGCCCTTGAAATCGCATTATTGTTATCGGTATGCACTGTCTAATTACACAACTCATAGCTTTTATTGTGTTTTTTTTTTTTTTTTTTTTTTCTTTCTTAATTTTCCTCAATGTCTTACGTGTTTTGTTTTGAAAAATTTAGTTCTAATTGAATTTAGAGTTTAGAGTTTAGATTGGGTGTACCTGCTTTGTTCATTGCTAAGACTTTGGATTTGTTACGATCAATGCTTTTTTTTTTTACTTTCAGATTTTGTGTGTATATACTTTAAGACAAATTTTGCAAACCAAATGATACCTATAATTAGTTTAAATGGAATCATTAAATGTGCATGATTTAAAATTATGGCATCAAATGTTAAGTTCTATTGCTATTCATCATAATTTCAAATTTGGAGCTATTGTTACTCTTTGTTTTGCGATCCAATTCCTAAATAAGTATTGCTTTAAGGCTTTATTAATTGTTTAGGACAACCCGTATGCACAAATTTGGCATATATCTGGCTGAGTGAAAATTTTGTATTTTGTGTTTCAGGGAGCAACAATAGTGGACCAGATTGTGAGTATAACTCAAGCTGACAACTATGTAGCAAAACGTGAGACGCAGGTAAATTCATTGACAAGTTTTTCCAATTACTTTTCTGTCCTAAATTTTATATTCATTTAGCGCAATTCGTGCAGGAAGTAAGGCTGGTGGACGATGCCTTGTGTGTTACTCCTGCTGAAAACACTTCAACTGTTGAGGTACGGAATAATGTCGCTATAGATCTCACTTGCAGTAGTAATAGTGCTAATCAATCTCCAATGTCAAGAGTTCACCTACAATTTTTCCTCCACTGCAATGTTAAGAATTTCACTCACGGTTTTTAATCCACTGTAGATTTTCTGCACATGCACCTATTCTAAGGGGGTGCAACACTTCTCAGTTGGATAGTGTCAATCAACAGAATGCTGAGGCTAAATTGGCCACCTTGGCTTTTACTAAGTCAATTGCTTGGAAGAAAGATCCCCTTAAACTATCTTTTTTTCTTTTAATTGCAAATTCAAGACCATGCGGCCCAAAATTAATACCAGACCCCCTCTCTCTCTTACTATTTCTTCTCATTTCAATTTATTTTTTTATTAACCCAAATTTCAAATTTGAGTGATGCCAAATATTTTTTTTTAAATGTGATGTGACCATATTTGTGCCTCACTAACTCTTCCCTTCAATACTTTCTCTCTCTTTTTCTTTTTTGAAGAATTTCTAATTTTTTTTATGGACCCTGTGCACTGTGTCAGGTTTTTGGAAGTATTAGATATGACTGCCATAGTGGCTCCTGTAATGATTTAGGATTGAATGCTTTTGAAACCTTAAACTATTCTCTAGTCAATAGTCGTTTACTTAAAAAAAAAAAAAAAAAACCATTCTCTAGTCATCTGCTACCTATAATTATTCTCTTGGGATTGAAGGGCTTAGGGTGATCTTTGTCTGTTAGCAGGACAAATCTAACCTGCCAAACAATGGAAGAATGTATGTGAATAGAGCACAGGATGTAGTTGCAAGTATGCTAGCAAAAGGATCTAATGAGATCGTATATATTATTCTAGGTATTCAATGGGCTAGTGATCAGATATGGTGTAGTATAAGGATCTTGAATAATTATCCAACCTTATTGGCCAATATAAAAATCAAAGAAACACACATATAATTGTAGAATAATGTTACAAGCACAAACTATTTTACAACATTTTTTCAAATTGTTGTTATCTTGTTGTTGGCAATTTTTTATTGGTTTTTCATTTAGGGTTTGACTTACTTCCAATACTTTTTTAACTAAAATCTCATTTTGTTTTAATGAGAAACTGCCACATCACCCATTAACTAAATAAAAATGTGGAGATTAAAACTCACTACCACTTGCCATTGTTATTTAAAACAAAAGGAGATGTCTAATTAAGAAATTGACTAGAGGTAAGCCAAATCCTTTATCTAAGCCCACCACTAACATCATTTTTTCATTTACCAATAACCACTCGTCACACTAGCCGTTTGTAAATTTTTTTGTAAAAAAAATTTGTGTCTTTACCATTACTCATAATCTTAAGAACCATTCTTTGAATTTTTTTGGTAGAGTAATGCTATACCCATAAACTATTTTATAATATTTTTACAAAATGTTGATGTGTCACTGTCAACCTCTTATTGGTTTTCATTTAGACTCACCATTAATATCACTTTTTCATTTACCAATAATCACTCACCACATCAACAGTTTGTATTTTTTTTTTTTGTAAAATAGTTTGTATCTCTAGTATTATTCTTTTTAGTATTGGACCAATAAAATTGCACATGGCTATTGCGTTAATAAAAGAGTAAGGGTGTGGCTTCTGTCCAGTGTCCTGTGACATTGGATGCACTGCGATCATGACACATGTCTATTTTCGGACACGTGTAATGATCACAGTGGGTCTAGTGCACTGGAGGCACTGGACAAAAGCCATGCCCAAAGAGTAAATTGTAGTGATAACCGTTTGCAATGGAAATATTTTCACCCACATAAATGGGAAGATTTTCATTTTACCAAATTAATATATAATTTATTTTTTCATAAAATACTTATTTTGGTTCCTAAATTTTACTCAAAATTTGTTTTTCATCCCTAAATTTTAAAAAAAGTTATTTTTTCATCTTTAAACTTTGTAAAAAGTTTTTATAATAATTTAGATACAAAAATTGGGATAAAAAAATAATTTTTTTTTCGATAGTTTATGGATGAAAAAATATCTTTTTTAAAGTTTAAGGACAACAAATAAAACATTTTCAATAGTTTAGGTTCAAAAGATGGACTTTTCAATAATATAAGGGCGAAAAACAAATTTTTTTAAGTTTTAAGGATAAAAAACAAATTTTTGGTAAAATTTGAAAACCAAAATAATAGTTTACCTATTTTTTTAAAGAAAAGTGACAGAAAGTTTTATTAATGAACTAAATCATTTTGAAATACAAATCAAGTGATAGATCTTCTACCCACACACAAATACCTGCAGTTAATATTGCTTTTTTAACAAGGACATGGGCAAGTTGATTACTCTCGCTCTTCACATGCTAAAAACTATACCTCCTTAATAAAAACTATACCTCACACTAGAGTATCAGACCTTAGTCCCCAATTGCATCACCTAGGAATATAATTTGGCTTCCTCAATCTAAGGAATCTACATCCAATTGCTTTAGCCAAAATAAAGACTCGAAGAAGGGAAATGGGGGAAAATGTTTTCCTTAAGCTTTTTTTTTTTTTCAAAAAAAAATATTCTATATTTCTATTGTCACAAATGAAACTCCCATTGGCCATTAGTACGGCTAGCAAAATTTGTCCCGGGGAATGTGACAATTGTCAATAGTTGCACCATAAAATATAGACACTTTTTTCATCTGAGAAGCATAGTTCGTAATTCCAAATTAGTTATTATCAAAAGACATCTATGAAATGGTCCAAAATCCAAATACCAAAATGCTCACTAATTCATAGGTGTAGATTTTTTTGAACAGGAATATGCAAAATGCAATGTGCAAGTCATCCACACATTGGAAAGAACAGCTATTTTTATTTATTTTTTCATATGGTCCTTAATGTCAAAGTAGCTTGGAGAATTGAAAAAATAAATAAAATAAAATAATTTTTTTTTTTTTTTTTGAGAAACAAATAAAATAAAATTTTATTCAAAGCGTGTGGGTAAATTTTTTTTTTTTTTGGTGGGCCTTAAAAAGAGTGTGGGCTTTGGTTAAAAACTCCAACCACTAACACAGCGACAACTAACAAGTTTGTGTTCTTTTTTTATTTCTTTATCATATTCTCGGATCACTGTGTCCCAAGTTGTATTAAGAATTGGTCCACTCCTCGGCGGTTGCGTGCCGACCATTGCCACGTGTACACCTCTCAGGCACTCTCACCCACCGACCTATAAAAAAATTAGATAAGGTGGTACGTGTAACACTGTGAATGTGCCATGTGGACACTACTAGTTAAAGAAATCAATATTGTAGACCCAGTACCAGTAGTCACCCAACGTCGTACTGAAATTTTCAAACGCTTAACTAACTCCCAACAAACACAAAACTGAAAATGTTTTACAAACTATAAAAACGGTTTGCTCCAACTACCAAAATAACTCAACTACCTCATTGGCCAATAAGAAGCTGCCACGTATGGTAGTAGAGCAAACTGTGGTTAAGTGTGTGCTACCATTAGGTGAATTACGCGTCTGTGGGAGAAGTGAAGGAGAGAGTAGTCTCTTCAGAGTTGAGAGTACTCTCTCAAAAGTCACAGCATATGAGATTTATATTTTTTGTGAGAAACATATATACATTTCGATAGAAATATGCCGTCTTATAAGATAATTTCTCATGCATTATACACAATCTAAATGTTGAAATTTTGTCAAGGAAGAATTAACAATAAGAATATTATAATGATAAAATAAAAAATTATAATTTTTTTCACAACTATTGCTGGGTGAAGAGGCAAGAGAGAGAGTGCAAAAGCTCATTTTAACTTTTTAAAATACCTCTCCTTTGACTATTTTATAAACTAGTGTATAATTTGTGCATAGACACGTTACAATTAAAAATTATCATAATTACACATGTATATTATACTTGGTGTAAGAGTTACACATTTTTTATGTCATAAATGAGTTTTACTCTCTCTTTTTTATTATTTATTATTTTCTATTTTTATATACACATGAGTTTACTCTTTTTTTTTCTTTATTGGGTTTTTGATGGTTTATTTATATTAGACTTTTCTTTTTTTGCACAATATTAACTTACTTAGAACAAAAATTTTAAAAACTTAAATAGGACTCGTGACGCAAAATTAGACAACAATTGAAATCCAATTTAGAATCTAATTGGATTTTCTCTATGCTTTGGTTTTAATTATAGAACAAAGTTTCTCTTCAAACTAGTTTGGAGAAAAAATTCTTCAAACTTTTTATATATTTCTTTTTTTGGTGTTAATTTTGAAAATCTAACCATTAAATTTCATATTCCTTATGTTATTAACATACATATCAAATTTCGTTCAAATCAGATGTGATTTACTATTCGATCAATAAACTTATTTTTTATCCACAATTTTAGATCACAAAAATTTGAAATTTTAACATTTATTTGATAATATAGCAATTATTTTTTTATTTTCTTCAAATTTTGCAAGCATATATGATAAAAATAAGAAAATATAATCCAACAGTTAAATTTTCAAAATTCATATTCAATATAAAAATATATAAAGAATTTGAAGAGTTTATATATATATATATATATATAGATGACTAATGTATTGTATTATTTCTTCTTATTACTATACTATTATATAATTCAATGTATATGTTCTCAAAAGGTAAAATTATTTATTTTTAATAGAAGTCTTTTTTTTTAAAACCCCCTCAGTCCCTCACCTTGTTATTTTGCATTGGAGAATTGATACTATGTTTTTCTTTATTTTGAGCAATGTAAGGACTATTTTGATGTAAATTTTATTGTTAGATATAAAATAACGTATGCCAATTGCCAACCCCACACACACATATATAAAGAAAGAGAGGTTATTATTTATATTTAAGATTTTGATATAACTTAACCACCTAAAAAAAATAGATCTATTACTGATTAAGTGGTATGTTGTAATTGATGTATAATAAAAATAATCACAATATATGGTAGATCCATATCAAAATAATATTGCATTAATCATAATTTATTACTTTAACAAGTTGCAAAAATATTTTAAAATAAGTTGTGCCCCAACATTGCTTAAGAATTAATGGCCAACGATAATGTGTGTATTTGGTAGGTATGATTCCATAGTACTAGTAAAAATAGAGTTTTACTTGGGGAATGATTTGATGGCCAAAGATTATGCGTGTTAGGTCTGTATAATTCCATTGTGCTTACCAAAAAGTAAAATTTCACTGAAGTTAGGCCTCAATATTTTTCTAGATTTTGATACGACTTAGTAGCAAAATGTTAAAATTTTTGTGTTAAGATGGCCCGAGTAGCTAATTATCAAATCAAAACAACAGACAGGGAGACATGGGCACCATTGCTGATTTTGGAAAACATGATATGGCTGCATTCAATCACATTCACAATCACAATCACAATCACATCAATGTATGACATACATTAACTGGACTCTCTAAGTATAATGAGTGAAGAATGGACCTCTAAAGATTAAACAAAACATTATTATTTTGGAAAAGGCAACAATAAACTGATTTTAATTTATAGTTGTTAATATTGTACTATACGTATCATACAATAAAATCTTCATGTATATGTTGAAGAAATTAAATATACCATAGAAAATCTTTTTATTTTTATTTTATAATAATTCATTAATAATTGCAGAGAGTGAGAGAAATTGAATTTTAAAACTAACCAGTTAATAATATAAAATGCCATGTCAAATTAATTTTTTTTTTTTTTTTTTTTTTTTTTTGAGGGAGCATGTCAAATTAATCTAAGGTAAGTATATTATTATCACTTAATATTACATGGTAAGGTTCAATGTCCAGAATTAAAAGTAGAAAAACGACAAACATTACAAAGGACACAATTGCGCGTTGGACTACGACTCGGACTAGCTATCACCACACAATGGTGAAAGATGCAGTTAGAAGACTCATCATGTCATGTGATTCAACACACTGTCACCACAGGTCCACAACCGTTCATTTGGGTCGAGAATTATGGGGGGACCGGAGCACATGCCCTTCCCATGTTGTGTCACTCATGCGTGCATATATGCATTCATAGTAAATAATAATACTGGATAAGAAAATACTACTTTTTTGCGATGTCGGTGAGTGCTAAGAAAGAAAACAGTCGGTCAGTCATTTACACCGTTAGATTGGGTGTCGGTTCCTTGTTTATACGCGTCATGGATTTTTTTGAGTCCTTAATTGATGGGTCTTGTGCCAATGTTTGCTTAACATGAATGCATGGGTCAGTAATGACTTTTAATTAGTTTAAATTATAGTGATAGAAAAGACTAGGACTGTGAGTTTCAGTTAGCTCAACTGGTAAAGATACTGATGGTTGTATAAAAGATTTAAAGTTCAATCTTCGCTTACACCAAAAACTGATTGGTGTCTTGGTCTGATAATAAAGAGCTATCATCAAAAGCGGATGTCATAGGTTGAAACTCTCTCAAAAAAATTTAAAAAAAAAAAAAAAAAGACTAGGGCATTGTTGTGCCGTTACATACTTGTCTTATTAATCAAAACAAATCCGGGTCCCATCCAAAATAAATAAATAAATAAAATCCGGAGCCGCACTTAAACTACTAATTTTGGACTCAAAAGTTACAACTTGCAATAAACCCAAACTCCTCCCTCCAAACCCCCGACAATTTCAATTTCAATTAACTTTTACTTCAGTTATCACATTAAATTATAAAATTTAGTTTTTATCAATTTAATCCTCACTTTGTCAAAATGGTTGTCATTTATGTTATTAACCCATTTAAACGACACCATTTAAATTTATATTTATATATATATATTTATATTAAAAAGTAACTAATCATAATATTTTATTTAAAAAGAAATGGAACTAGCAAAGGCAACAATGTTTATTCTTTTCCCGTGCTTAGCTTTTCTGTTTACCCAAACCAAAACCACTCATTTGCTTCCCGATCAAAACACTTTTTAAAACCCTTTTGATGATTGCAACAAATGATCAAAACCCACATCATTTCTAATCAAAACATAGTTAGATCATTGGTTTTCTTCCCCAAATTTGTTTTCTCATTTCCCAATCAAAACCCCCCTTCTTCACATTCGTGCTATTTTCTTAATCCACCCCAATCAATTCCATTGTGAGATTTGGTTTCTACTTATTAGAGTTCTTCTTCTTCTTTTTTTCTAATTTTTTTTAAATACTAAGTTGCAGTGGCAGAACTACAACCAAGGGGGGGGGGAGGCATGGACCCCCAATTTTTTTTTTTATAAATCCTTTATATTACCTATAACTATTGGGGGGGGGGGGGGCATGGACCCCCAAAATTTTTTTTTTTTTTTAAATCCTTTATATTACCTATAACTATTGAACATTTTTTAAGATATAGCGTATAAAAATAGGGTTGGCCCCCAAAAAAATATTTATAGTTCCTCCCCTACTAAGTTGTAACCATGATTATTTTGGTTTCTACTTATTAGAGGGTATTTTTTTCTTCGGATTTTTATTTTAAATACCAAGTTGTAACTCATGCTTACATAGAAAAGGTAGAAAATAATAAAATATGTCAAAAGGAGGAGGGGGAGGGAGGGCATTAACAAATTAAGATCCTCTAGCATTGTCCAGATAACTCCACCATAGAGTTCTTAAAACTTTATCCAGTCATTGTGAAATGGATTACTCCACCATAGAGTTCTTAAAACTTTATCTAGTCATTGTGAAATGGATTAGATTTTATCACGTTATCAATATTTAATATTTAAGAAAACATTAAATTACCATTTTGCATTTACTTAAAAATTAAAATATCAACGATGAAGTAAAAATCTAATCCGTTTATTTTAAAATGAATGGATACGTTTTTAAACACTCTGGTCGAGTTACCATAAGAATTTGGCGAAACTACATTATTGGTCCCTAAAGTTTACCCTTTGAACACAATTGGTCCCTTAAGTTTCAAATGAGCGCTATTAGTCTCTCAAGTTTGAAAAATAAACACTATTAGTCCTTCTGTTAACTGCTATTAATGTCAATGTCTACGTGGTTAACGGAGTAGTGATGTGACATCTTTTAAAGTAACGTGACATTTGTTTTTATTATTAAAAAAAAAAAAAAAAAAAAACTTAAATGACACCTTAAAAACCCAATTTCCCACACCTAGCTCGATTCTTTACGAGTTACCCAAATCAAATCTGAAATGCTTGATTAAGCCTTCAACCTGTCGTCTTCCTCCATGCGTCGCCATGATGCTGTCTCCATCCGCCGGTGATGGCATCATCCTCTCCCATGTAACAGTGACAACAACAAAAAGTGATGAAAAATCCATATTCGCACAATCACAAGTACCTCGCTGCCCCTCCTCCCCCTCTCCATACAACCCCTCAAGTATTGCTCTCTCTCTCTTTGTAGTCACAGTTCAGTGAATTAGGTTTTTAATTTTTTGAAATTTCAGATCTTGTTATCATTATGTTATCAATTTGTGTTTTGCTAATTCTCAAAGATCATGTGTATGTTATATTGTTGGCATTTTGTCAAAATCGGGTTTTAGCTTTTTATTATTTTGGCGGTGCATTCTTTTTAGACTTTATATGGCTGGCAAGTGAATTGAGAATCTATTTGTTTATAATTATTTGGTTTTCAATTGTGATTCTAAGCGAGCGTTTGGATTGGGCGTTTTGCCCCATCCGTGTGTCTGCGTTTCTTTAGTGGTCCAATGGGTACTGTTCACAGACCCACAAAAGTCAGCAAAACACAAATTTTTAGGCATTTTTGGGTCCCATAGCACTATTCATACATTTAAAAATTATTTTGCTACAGTATTTTCAACAATAAATTTTCAATTTTTAGCAAATAAGCGGTATCCAAACACACCCTAAAGCATTGAAGAGTGGTAGTGAACAGTGGTATTCTTTGATCGTAGATCTCAATATCTCATACACATGCGTTAAGTTTGATTCATAAGTATTTGGGTAACTCGTTTGGAGCCAAGTCAGGGTCTGGTATGGGATTATGGGTTTCTGATGTTTTATATGAGTTTTGTATTCTTTTCAATAAAAAAGATGCCACATTCACTTCAAATTATTGCTTTGTTAGCCAGGTAAGCATTGACACTAATGAAAATTAACAGAATGACTAATAGTGTATTTTTTTTTAAAACTTGAGGGACTAATAGTGCTCATTTGAAACTTGAGGGACCAATTGTGCTCAAAGGATAAACTTTAGAAACCAATGGTGTAGTTTCGCCTAAGAATTTTAGAGGATCGGGATCCACGGTTGACATATACGTTGAGCATGAGATAACAACTTAACCTTTTAAAAAAAAAAAAAAAAATATTGGTAAGAGGACCCATATTCAATTTTCATTGGATATTGACGCCTGATCCAGTCTACATCTCCAGCACATCACTCAAGCCATTAGGATGGGTTGGTCTCGGACAAGCCCATAATGTGTTTCAGCCTCCAATTAAAGTTGATACAAATGGGCCATGTCTAGCCTTCTTGCTGGGTCAAGGAAAGAATAAGCAAACAGTACAACTTTTACTTTGCAGGGTCAGTACTGACTCAGTCTTAACAGATTGAGCTTGTTGAGGAATGTGAACTAAGAATGAGGGAGGGATGACGGAACAAAGGTTTGGTAATCAGGTAAATAGTATAGAAACCAAAATGGAGCAATGAAAATTCAACTCTTTCCTTTTGATTTGACGTATATTCCTAATAAGATAATATACACACCATAGCTTTGGTTTTGGTTTTCACTCGCTCACTCACTCTCTATTCTTCATTTGCCTCTACAATTTACAGCTTTCTCCTTTATTTTCCGACGCTGATTACATGACCCTTTCGTATGGGTCAAGACTAGTAACTTTTAACTACAATAAACTTACAATAGGTATCTACTTACCATTAGACTGGACTTACTTGTTGCTTCATTGAAAGGTCCCAAAACAGACTGTCCAACAAAAAAAGTAGAACACGTTAAATAAATGGATGGGGACTTCTGCCTAAATTGTAGGAAAAAAATGGAAGCTAAACAGCTCACGGAAACCTTTTAAAATAAAAAAATAAAAAATAAAAACCTCCTCAATATCACATGGGAAGATATGAAACTAACCATATTAAGAAGCCGGAATGCTGCTGGCCGAGTGAATTTTCTAGCAAAAAGAAAGCATGTGGATGGTTTACCCTTGCTAGTGCACCATTCTCTTCGGTACTCAGTCTCATAATAGATATTATCTATGTCCTACAAAGGTCATCAAATTTTTTATTATCCTCCTGATCCCTCATTTCATAAGAACAGATAATGTAAATGCTATTTTCAATTGAAACCAAATAATTTGCATGCCTCATAGATTCTAATGTAATATCTCAAGCTAGTGTTGAACTTGAATGGGACATGAAATACCAAATTAATTTTATTCTAAGTTTCTTTTGCTTTACATTAGAGATTGTGTATATAGCATACATAATGCTAAACAGATGTTCAATGTAAACATAATTTTCCATGAATGACAAAATTAAAACGGGAAGTCATTCTTTTGTCCCTCTAATATTTCCTGCTATTTACCAGAAAATAATTTACTGCAAGTTTTCTGATTAACATCCCACACAAATGGAAATCTTATTATTCCAGTAGTTGACTTCTGTTAGTCTGAAACATAGAATAGCTGAGCACTAAACAGTGAGTCCTCCTCTCCCTTCTTTTATTTTTTTTATTTTTTTATTTTTAATTTTATTTAACCCTCCCATAGTCAACCATAGTGCAGGTTCAACCACATATGAAAGCTCTAGTTAATTTAGGGGAAGATAAGTCCTCATAATTACTCTGGTTTCAGAAAATATTCAAGGAAAATTAGATTCTTGCTATCACTGGATGGCACAGTGAAAAGTGTTAAATTATGAATATATTAGCACACCATTTTCAAGAAGTATTTATAAACATTCATCTAACATCAGGAAAATTGTATTTGCCTTGCTGGAGAGATGTAAGAAACATGCCAACAATTTGATTTCTGATATGCACCCAAAGAGAATTGAGTTGGTTTTCCTCATTTTGGAGAACCATTTCAATCAACAAAGTATAATTTTTTTTTAAATTGGTAATTTACACATGCACCTGATGGGTCTTGAATCCACGACCTAACTCTCCACCTAGAACGTAAAAGGGGAAGAGGTGCCAGTTGTGCTTGAGCTCATTAGCAACTAAGTATAATATTGTTACTAGCCAAAAAACAAAACCTGAGGTATAATACTATGCAACAAAGCCGTTTCTAAGGTAAGTTTTCTTGCTGGCAGATTGTTTTCAAGAGAATTTTATCTAATACATTAACGCATCCATGAGATAGATATAAGTGATGCAGCCTACAACTATTAATTATTGCTCAAAGGATGGCTTGCAAAGACAGCAGCAATACCTTTATAGATTGGATAAGCGTAGGAGTAGCGTCTGAAAACTTGTAAGTTACAGGATGCCATCCACGACGTTCATGGTCTTTGGAGGATGAGAGATCCCATGAACTATGTGTCAGTGATCTTCGTGTGATTTCTCCTTCAAGGCCTTCTTGCTGAAATGTGAAAGACAATGGTCTTAGAAAGTCAATTATAAAAAAGGTTGTTATATTGACACTACATTCTTAGCTTCTCAGACTCCACTTTCCATATTTTTAATTAAAATCTTATGCAGTGAAACATGGAATGCAAGAATCTACAAGAAGATTTTAAAAGGCTGCCCTTACTTAGAGAAAAATAGGAGGGGGTGGGGAACTGAAACCTCTTGTGAATGAAAATATAATACGTGGATGTTACTTTTGAATGGAGTCCTATTATTTAAATATTAAGCTTCATTTCAAATTTCATCCTAAATCCTGCTACAAATGCCTTCTCAATATGCATGTTTTTGTTCAGGTATATGGTTTAAGAATCAGAAAGACAGTTTGCACACAACATTTTAAAACAGGTTTGAAGGCTTGCTATTATTGGTTCTATTTCAATATCTTGTTTGAATTTAGATGTCATACCCAATTTTGACATATGTTAAGCATCTATGTTAGCATGTCATAAATATTAAAGAAGCAGAACATCAGCACAATATAATTTCAACCAACATCTCTAGTTAAGAAGAACCGGAAGCCTCCCAGTTTATTAGCTTTGCATTTGACTTCATCTTCTGTTTTCTGACAACTTATATCTGCTGCCAGGTACGCAGAGAACCAGAAAGCAAAAAATACCTCCAATAAGGTTGCCAATGTGTTATTCCACCAAATAATCCATAATTAACTAAGATATGTCCATTGAGGTTGCCAACATTTAGCATCAACAAAATAATTTTAAATTACTAAATCTTCTCGGTGCTAATTTTTTTTTTTTTTATTATGAGAAAACACCACTAGCAAATTTCATATATAATAGAAACTAAGAGCCAACCGTGACTTGAAATTTTGAAAGAACCAAGCCCAGCATAAGATGGAAAACTATCTTCTGATTTTTTTTTTTTTTATTATGTCTTTAAGAAAGTGTTAAGACTGTTGAAAATGCTTTTGTCAGATTTTATAATCTAAAAGGGGTTCATCCGTCTCTATAGATTAGTCAAAATCTTAATTGACATAGACAAGGCTCAGAATAATTGGATAAGAATTTATCTTACAGCCAGTAATGTCTGAACATAGTGTTCATCCGGTATACAATTATGCTCCTTGGATGCATCAGTTGGCTGCACATGAAAGGTAAAAACAAATAAATAAACTTTATCTACTTCAAACACCTTCCTGAGTCTCTCTCTCTCTCTGATTGGTAAGTCTACACACGCACCCCATGAGTTTTGAACACCCAACCTTACCCTCCACCCTTTATTATGGGGAGAGGAGGTGCCGTTTGAGCTAGATCTCATTGGTGGGTAACTCTTATTAATTAAATTAGTATTTGACCTCAAGATCAGATTCTGGAAATAAATTACAGTACAGCATGTGTGCAAATACATTTCATCTCAGAACATCAATGTATGGCTACCAAAAATACTTTCTTTGAAAGCTGGTAAAGATGCAGTTCTGGGAAAGCCAATAGATAACTAAATAATGTTTCAAAAGATAACTGAATAAAGAAAAGTAACTTACAAGGGGATGATCTCGCCAAAACTCAGGTAGTGATCTCCTCTGCATTATTACAAAACATAGAACAGGTAAAATTACAGAATCCTCGACAAGGAAACTTGAAAAATGTACGACTTCATAATGATGAGAAAAAATTGTAATACAAACATATCTCAAATAGTGAAAGCTATGAAGAGTACACAATCAGAAATTAAAACTGTATGCACTAAGAAATAAATTAATCATTGAGAGCAGCTGAGCATGTCTTCCCAGTAAAGTAGCTTGGTTTCGCTCTAGCATGCCTAACATTACACTTCATTTTCAACATCTAGAAGTTCACGCAGGTGAATTTTAATATAAATTTATTTTTAATAAGGGGACATAAGTACATTGTGCCAATTTTTCAAATGTCAACATGTCACCAAAGTTCTTAAATATCTACACAACAATAGCAAAATAGGGACAATATGAAGTTTAAGCACCTATGATTTTTCTAGCTGACAATAAAGATGATCTCTTCAGTCTGCTTTGTGCTCTTTTTGCATAAAGTAGTTTTTTTCAATATACATCTTTCTTACTTATCAAAAAAAAAGAAAAAGAAAAGATTATCTCTTCACATTTATATAGTGGCTACAGCCACAAATCATAATGAAGACAACTTGCCTTGCAATACTCTTGAAACCTGGGAAATATAGTACTGTCTTTCACAACAACCTCTGCATGCTTTCTGGTCAGAACAACCCACTGCAAGAAGACGAAGCAAAGACGTGAGTCAGACATTCTATTTCTAGAATTTTTATTGAACACCAAAAGCAATAAATCTAATATGTAAAATTCTTACCTGAGATCCTTTCCTCCAGTTATGAACTGGAATAACAGGATCCATTTTTGGATTGTAGCGACCCTCTTTTGTATCAGCAAAGCTGCTTCCACCATTTAATTGTCAAAAACACATTAGTAGTGTGACCAATACGAAATGTGCAGAGATCTGATAATGCACCAAGCATATCTTAATAAAAGCTTGAATCATCCTACCTCAGCAAGGGTATGGAAGAAAAAGGAGATCAAAGACATTCATCCACACAGGAAATACATACATACACCCAACATAATTTGTATTTGTGTTTGCGTGTGTGCGTGCGTGTGTGTGCGTGCGTATGTGAGGGGGAGGAGAGATGCACACACTTGTTTAAGGACTGGACCACTGACCTGTCTACAAAACTAGTTGATGTGGACATGATATAGTCATAGGTGTAGCTGAAGTTGTATAGAGGTATGCAGCTGAAAAGAGATCAAGTAACTGAAATATTGTTAGACAAAAAAATCACAAAAAAAAGAAAAAATATACATTATTGTATGATAATAAACAATAGACTTTGCTCCTTAACTAGACATCCACCTCCTAAGCAATTAAATGCATACATAACAAAGCATCTAAATAATCACAGTTAGAAAGTTCCAACTCAAAGACAGAGAAATGCAGAGCATATACTCAAGCAGTAATTATGAAGATCAATTGTCACCTGTCTGAGAGAAACACAAAGCGTTCATTATAAGGATCATCAAGTGCATGCTTAAGCAATCTACGCTCTGCCTCAATCATGCTGGCTTCACCCCAGTCTACCTGGTATATGACAACATGAACTGAATATTGTCATGCCAATGAAAATAGCAAAGTAAAAATTTACATTTGATCACAACTTCTACGTTATGAACCAAGCCAACAGGAATGCATAAAGTACACTGATTAAAATACACAGGTAAGCTACACTGTAATTAATTTTACTTTGGGCACTATGTTGGTTTTATAGGAATGTTATCATTATGTTAACTATATATGCAACATAGATCTGGCAAATTAATCAAACATGTATAAGTAGGGAGTTGCAGCAATGGAGCATTATATATACATCATGCATTCTCACGCGCACACACATACAAGTTATATATGTATGTACATGCACAAACACCACGATAAAGAAAAATTAAACTGCTTCCAAAAACATATTATGCTGAGATATCCAAGTAACTGGCATGTAGTTTCTATATAAGATTCCACTAGAGGAATGAGAACCTGTATGCTATCATTAATTTGACGATTCAAAAAATAGACTGATCTTGTTGTTGCCTTGTTGAACAGAAACCCAGGCCTAGAGTGAACAGAAATTGAAAATTTATTCTCCCCTCCCTGCACAACAAGATAATTCATTCTTTAGTAAACATGGAAGACATCATATAGCTCGTATTTACAAGTGCTTGTATATAATTATCCACACACAAAAAAATACAGAGTTTCAATATTATCAAATACCATAGAAACTATTGTATCTATCTTATATAATTAGGAGATGCAGGGACATGTCTGCCCATAGTGAAACATCCCACAACGACCCCCTAACCCATTATCAAAATGATTAAAAGGGAGACAAAAAGTAACCTGCGAAACACAAGTGTTATCAACATGAATTGATCCGATCAATTAAATTAGTATCTATGCTAATTTTATTCACCCTTTTGAACCAGTCAATTGTAAGCTTTTGAAGAAGTGTGTACAGTGAAAATCAAATTTTTAAGAAGATAGAAGTTACAAATTGATACTCCAACTTTTTTTTTATAGATAAGTAAGTTTTGACCCCAAGGGGTGGAGGAATGGAAGATTTGAACTAGTACCCCAACTCATTTTCAATAAAGATACAATACAACATATTCAAAGGTAAGTAACTGCACTCAACTTTTCGGAAAAATTCACAAAACATATACAAATTATATTCCAAATTATAAAAAATTACAGACAAACTATCTAGTCTTCATTATTGTCATTATATTTGCCTTAAAAAAAAAGCATATACATGATACTATACTTGCAAGGAACAAAACAGTAAATAGCCAGTTGATTGTCCCCAAAAATAATAAGTAACTAAATTAAATGAAGTAGAAGAAAAATTGCTCATATATAAACAAAATGTCACATGAACCAATATGGAAATTATCTCTAAATTGCTCAGAAAGTTAGTTACGGCTTCAAAAAATGTCAAAAATACCCCTAATCTAAGTATATAATCCTTATTCTTAAAAAATAAAAAATTGGGTTAAAATTGTAATTCAACAAAATTCAAAAACAAAAAAAAAACTACCCAAGAAACTTTTTTCCTAAAAATTAGTACACTCTCTATTTAAATATATCTCACGCACATTTGATACATTTTTCCTAAAAACTAGCATACCCTGTTTACTCTATTTCAAATCCTAAATTTTAGTTTCTTAAAAATTCCTTCTGTGTAACCCCACTAATAATAGATAACTTCAAATTGAAAAATTACATTAAACTCAAAATAAGAAAATAGCCTCATCACACGTGCGGAGTGTGATGTGAATGTGATGAGGCTAGTATTTATTAAACAGTTGCTATAAGTTATATTACAAAAAACTACAGATGCTTAGAATGCAGTGCATATTGTCATCGATGAAGTTACACATTAGATGGATTTTTTTTTTTTTTTTTTTGTTGAAAAGTACACAATAGATGGAAAATTCTAAAATTACAAAGAAACAATCTAATTACTATTATACTCATTTGAATATAATTTTACTATTATTCATATTAAAACATATACATAGTGCTATATTTTTCAATAACTACTTGGTTCATACTCAAAAATTAATAATTAAGTAAACAAAGCAGTAGCTAAATGGAAATTAAATTAATCGAACAGTCACAGTCCATAATAATTAGGTTAAACCATAAATTCTTATCCCCTCGTTCATAAAATTGAAATCTAATTACTATTATTGATAATATACTATGCCTAACAATATCAAAAACATAAATACAGTGCTATTCTGATAGAAACTTGGTTCATCCCCAAAAAACAAATAAAAAATAGCATAATTAGGAAATCACTCATTTATTATTATATATATAAACATGGAAATTGAATTAATCAAACAGTCACAATCGGTAATAATTAGGAAAAACCACAAATGCTTAGCAAGTAGCAGATATTACATCACGTTGTTGACGAAATCGCAAAGAAATTTATCTAATAAAATACTTATCTACTATGCATGGAAAATTGGAAATCAAATTAATCAAACAGTAACTATAGCTAAATCATAAGGAAAAAAGTGAAGAACCATGAAAGCTTAAGAGTAAAAGAAAACATACACGAAAGAATGAGTCCCAAACTATTTCAAGAGGAAGCCGATTCCTGGCGATGAACAAGAAGGCGATCTTCGGCTTCTGAACGAGCCTCGGGCCAAGCATCATGATCCGACTGTACTGGCTCTGCATCATCATCACCAAAGTTCCGAAGCAAAACCCTAAGAGAATCACCGCGAAGAGCTTCCTCCTCCATTTGTAATGCGATTTCTGCTGCTGCGTAGCCTTTCGCTTCATCTATCTATCTATCTATCTATCTAGCAGAGCCGAGCTAGCCGCTCGCGGTGGTTTCGCTCAATTGTGGAGAAGCTGAAGCTCGAACTATTCATCGTCTTTCTGACGAAGATTCATCGATTGGATCCATTTGCGAGAGAATTGGCGGAGTTCGATGACTCGAGGTGCGTGAATTCGGATTTCGTGGAAAATGATAAGAGAGAGAGAGAGGAGAGAGAAGAGGCGGTGGAGAATTGAGATTCTCGTGGAAATGGAATTGGCGTGGGAATTGGGGAAGAATGGGAATTGAAATGAAATGAAGAAGAGTGGAGAAGACTGTAGAGGAGACTTATATATAAAGGAGAGAGTGAGCGTTGGGAGCTTTGGAAATTGAAAGTGGAGTTTCTATTAACTATAGTAGTGGACTGAGAGAGACTGAGTTGGCTTTGCTTGGCAAGTCAGAATGTCAGATTCCTTTTTCTTTTCTGAATTCTTTTTTAAGTTATGTGTCACATAAAGTGTGTGTATTTTTTTATATTTTCGGTAGTTGAGTGTGAGGTAGGGGATCAAATTCTCATACAAATGTGTTTTGTTTTGATTTGGTGGAAATATGTTTTTTGTCAAGAAGAAAAAACAAAGCTCGAAATATCTTTTTTTTTTTTTTTTTTTTAAGATAAACCAGCAGTTTTATTTGGGCGAAAATGATAATTATTTTTTTTAGAAATACGACAAAATTATTACAGTACTTTTTAAATTTTAGAAGAATTTTAAAGGAGAAAAAATACCTTACCCCTTACACTTAATGTAAGTTCACCTATCTCTTTAACTTCTCCAATGGTACACTTTACCTTTTTGTGCATTTAAGTAGCATGAAAAAGTTGGTCTTTTAGTTATTATTTATGGAATTACACGCATAACGTGCAATGGTCACTTCACAAATATAAGTGTTTGTGTTTTGTGGGGTGTAGGAGACAAGGGTCAAAGTTCAAGTTTTTAAAAGAGAGTTTCACACACATATATATTTATATTAAGTTAGAGTAGAATTTCTATTTTATATAAAATATATAAATGGAGAGAGTAGTTGTAGATTAAAATAGTGTGAACATTGTTGATTTATGTGCACGTTTTGTCCTCAAGAACAATTAATGGGGCTATTAAAGTCTTAAGATTCTCAAATTGCACCACCCATGTAATTTCATGCATGGTAAAGTGTAACATTTGAATTCTCAAATTGTGTCACCCATGTAATTTCATGCGTAGTAAAGTGTAACATTTGAAAGGTCATGGAGGCAATATAATATTCCCCTAATTATGCTAGATAAAGTGCATTTTCCCCAAGTTAGAAAGGCATCAAATTCATTCTTCTACTCTTATCCATATGAGTCCAAATCTTCTATCACACTTTTCCTACTCCACTATATACTCCACAAATAAAAACATGCCACATGCCCATCTAATTTATTTAATGCTAAATTTATGCCTTCTATTATTTCAATTACCTAAATATGATGAGTTATTTATTTATTTATTTTAGGAAATTGAAATAATAGAAGACATAAATTTAGCATTTAATAAATTTTATGGACATGTGACATGTTTTTATTTGTAGAGTATATAGTGGAGCAGGGAGAGTGAGAAAGAAGATTTGGACTCTATCCATATACCATTCGATTTGTAACAAAAAACTTAAACTTCGTTTAATCACAAATGGATTGGATGACAAAATTGATGCCTTCTAAAACTTTTCAAGGATAGAAAGTTTTGGTTCTTAAGCAAAATGCTCTCTCTCTCTAAAATGTTTTTAAGGTGGTTCAATGTGACTAGTGACCATCTTTGTAGTGAGAAATATAAAAATAGACATAATTTGAAGTATTCTATATTTAAATATTGTCTATAGTTGGTCATGAAAATGGCATTATAAAAATACATAAATAAATGTGAAATAGAGACAATGGCGATGATGCTTATTTCAGTTCCATTCCATGGCATAATGAGAGACTGAGAGAAACATAAGAACTACCAATCGAAGTTGTTAAGACTTCAATAATGATTCTTTGTTGGTACTCTTTATTCAGCTTATTGTGTGTTTGTTTGTATGCATTGCAATATGTTAAGTAGATGTGGTGTTTTTAAATGCAAGCAATTCACCAACTAATTATAGAAGTTGACTAAGGAGGTTCAAGTTCCATCAGGAATTATGCCGTGCCTAATCTCCAAGAGACCACTTATTGAAGTTATCTTTTCAACTTAATTGGACTAAGGAGGTTCAAATATGTGTAATCAAAGGGATATGACGAAAACTAAGTTTTGTCCAACGTCGATATCTGAATATTTAACAACTATAATAAAACCTTGCAATATTTAATTTTTTTTGCCTCTTTTTTTAATATAACAATATCACTTTGATATAGGAAAATTGAATCTAATTCATCACACAGTAATAGTCGCCTTCAATGTTGACTTGCATGTTATCTTTGGACTTACATTAAGCCATTGAAGGTGCCAAGATTCCTCTATGAAAATTACTTCTCTTCAGGCTTCTTCTTCTTTTTTCTTCTTTTTTTGGATGGGAAGGATGTGTTTGTTTGTTTCAGATTACTTTCTAGTTTAATTTATATATTGCACTAAAAAAAAGTATAGTTCTACTTTTATATATCTGAAAAAATTAAATAAATAAATAATTCCTAAAACTAAACCTTAATTAGCTAATAAGAGCGCCCAAAAAAAAAAAGCAGACAAGAATTTGATTAAGGACTTGTTGGAGGTAGATTACAGGTAATAGTTTAAGGGAAAAAAATAAAGCAAATAATTTGCACCCACAATATATATGTAGTTGTCACTGATATCAAGCTCAAGTTACTTATTTGAGCTTCCTAAAAAAAATTACTTATTCTAGCTAGCAAGAACAAAATATTTTACCAATTGAGCTATAATGATATGAAAGACAAGTTTAAGATTCATCTTACTAGATGAGGCCAATTCTATTAACTATGATCATCAAGAGAGTACTTTTCCATATTAATAAAATAAAAATTTTAAAAAAATTGGTGTGACACTCAGTTGATTTTTTTTTTTTTATAGGGCACTCAGTTGATTTGTTTGTTAATATACTTTATGTTACAAAATTATGCTCAGATAAATTTGTATCTTTTTGAATTCTAAGAAAAATATATATAATCCATTGAAATTAGAACTAAAATAAAAATAACTAATTTTAAAAAATAATAATGCTAGAGATACAAACTATTTTACAAATTTTTTTATAAATTGTTGATGTGGTGAGTGATTATTGGTAAATGAAAAAGTGATATTAATAGTGGGTCTATATGGAAACCAATAAGAGGTTGGCCACATTAACATTTTGTAAAAATGTTATAAAATAGTTTGTGGTTGTAGCATTACTCATTTAAAAAACTTCCAATAATTTTCTCAAAAGTGGATTACTAATTTTACCATATTGATGAAAGTAACAATTCATTTAAAATATCTAGAATAACTAACAATTAAAGAAACTAGACAATTACCAACATCAACAGGTCGAATTGGTTTTGGGCTCAGGTGAACGTTGACTAGTTTGATTTGTGGTGGAGGTTGCCGAATTTTGCTGAAACTTGCCGAATTTCATCAAAAGTTGCCGAAATTCGTTGGAATTTGGTCGAATTTAACTGTATTTTTAGAATTTGGTCAAGATCTCACTAGATTTGGTCGAGATCTCACCAAATTTGGCGAAATCTCCCCAAATCGGATCTTGATCTTGCCGGAGTTCCTATGTATCAGTCGAGTTGAGTGATTAGAGTATTGGATAAGGAAACCTGCCACTTGACCCACTAGAATTGGTTCTTGGAGGTGGAGACATGCGGCCAACCGACTAGAGTTTCAGATCGGGCAGGATACAGGTCAACGTCAGGTGGCTTCGTCGGTTTCTCAGGCTCCAGTCGGGTCTAGATGTCCCTATTCACAACATTTTTATAACAATTTCACAATAAATCCTAAGTAGTAGGATGTTATTAGTTGTTATGAGAAATTTAAGTTATGGATTCAAATTAAAAATCAATAACAATTTACTACCTATAATTTGTTGTGAAAATATTGTGAACGTAACACCTCTCCAAAAAACAATAATATTTATTATACTGCTAAACTTTCAAACAAACCCATTATGATTTTTCTTTGACGGTGGCTCACAATCTGGAGAGGATGTGACTGATCTGGTGGTTGAGTATCAGTCGGTGGGACCCTACAAAAATTAAATCATTATGAAACAGTGATATTTATTATACTACTGAATTGTCAAACAAAACCACAAGAGTGGCTCAACCATTTGGCCATTTAGGTAGTGCCGCAAGGCCACCTAATGAAAAAAGTGCCCGTAAAATATAATATATTTTATCTTTATCATATGGTCTTACGATGTAAAATTTTTAAATAAGGCCCAAAAACTTTAAGAATAAAAATCATTTTTCAAATATTATACTCTTTTAGAATGTTCAATATTTTATTAATACATTTTACTATGTTTTATGTAGTTTAAGAATGTAAAAAATTTTAATCTTCCAAAAATTTTGCCATTCCATTTTATCTCTATTAAAATTAAAATTAGAATTAATAGTTTTCGAGATAAATTCATTATTGAAATTTATTGTTCAATAACTGAAATCCAACTTTGCCAATAAAAGAGATAATGACCATCTAAAGTATGAAATTTATTATGATTTTGATTGATTCAATGTTTTTAGAATTAAAATTTTTACATACATTTTATAAATATATGAAAATAGTCCAATTAATGTCTCAAATTATATAAAAATATTGTAAATTTTTTTTTATATAATTCATGCATTGCTTATAAAATATTAAGAAATAATACATTTTACATTTGCATCGGACCCCAAAATATGTTGAGTTGACCCTAGACTAGACCATATTTTCGTGGACCGTAAATGTGAGCAAGGTTTAAAAAGAATATGTTATGATAATAACATGGTTAATATTTCATGATTTTGGCATTATCATAGTGGTATTAGTACAAAGAAACCAATTTAATTGAGGCTAAAGTTATTAAAAAAAATTTTTTTTGATGGCTTTGCAAAGTGTTCTACGAGTAGCACTATTAAGATATTGGAAAAAACTAATATCTTTTCATAAAATGTCTCACTTCAAATTGTCCAATTAGCTACAAAATATGTGTTGGGCTGAAACCTTGAAATGTGAGTGCTTTAGATTTTATACTTTTGTATTTTTTGCTTTTGTACTATGTTTGTGCACCTCCTCCAGTCATTTTGTTGGACTGGTCAGTTCATTATCCATTTATTGAGACACAATTTTCTTTGTTATTTTCATCTAGAGCATCAAGGATGGGATATCCGTTGCGTGAACCAAGGTCATTAACTGAATTCCTTAATTCTGATGAGTGATTGAATCTCTCTAGTGCTTCGTCTCTACAACAGAGAACCATCATGATAATCTTGCTTCTTTATGTCCTCCCTCTGATCTGATCTTTCGTGGGTCATTTGAACAAGTACGTTTGCATGCTTTTACACTATAAAATCTTATAAGAGATGGGTGACTATTATTACTTGTATTGGCATCTTGGTACTTTGGGCTTAAGCATCACTATCTTCTTCATTTTCTTACCTTTTGTGGGGCACTAGTAATCTTCCACATGATCTTTGGCTTGTGTTGTTGTTTGGAGAGTTGTATTATTTGACTTCTTGTTCTCCTTCCTGTTCATCATCAATTCTATTAGAATCTATAATAATCTATTTCAAATTATTGTTTTCTTAGTTATTTTTTATGTACTCCTGCCAAAATTTTTGTGCTCTCATTTATTTGGATATGTTGTGTTTTATTAGTATTATTTATCAGATGGTCTTTTGGTAGAAATATTTTTTTTTGAGAAAGTTTTGGTAGAAAGATTAACACAATTTTATACACCTTGGCTAGCCAAACCGAAAATCTAAGAATAAGAGAAAAGTGCAAACATAATTTATGTCATATGTTCTATATTAATAATTTTGTTTTTTTAAGAATTTGATAATTAGTATTTATTGGTGTTATCTAATATTTTTTCAAGCATACATGTTCAAATAAAATATATTTATGTAAATTTAAGCTAGTTCAACTGGTAAAGTATTTTATACATTTAATAAAAATTTTGGTTTTTATTTATAAAAAAAGAAATAGAGAAAAAATATGGAATA
The DNA here is from genome assembly GCA_030021035.2 of Notholithocarpus densiflorus. Classification (NCBI taxonomy): domain Eukaryota; kingdom Viridiplantae; phylum Streptophyta; class Magnoliopsida; order Fagales; family Fagaceae; genus Notholithocarpus; species Notholithocarpus densiflorus. The sequence goes on along the minus strand of JARYZH020000439.1, from coordinate 50,625 downwards.
TACTAATTAATGTCTTGTTTTAATAATAAAGAAGAATTATTATAAAGCCGTAAACTTAAATTATATTTATCTATAAAAAATATTTTTATATTTAAATAAAAATATATATATTTCTAATCAAAGTGTGCATGGTTCTACACCCACTTGTTGTAAAGAAAAAAGTAAACACAATATTTTATTCCTTCAATTATTTTATAAAAAAAAGAAAAAGAAAGAAAGAAAAGAAAAGGTAGCAGTATTATGAATTTAACCTATCGATGATGATGGGGTCCTCCTCCATAAACCCCATGTACTCTGTTGGTTCCATAACAGTAGCGGGCGAGCCTTTTGCATTCATATCAGAAGTCAGAACCTTCTTCTCGTCAGTTTTTTGCAGCTTTAATATATATTCCAGCAACGCAGAAGAGAAAAAGGGTACTACTGAACACTGTAGAAAGTAAAGACAAAAAACTAATCCATCATTCAACATGCCTTAACAGAAATCATTTTTGTTCCTCATTCTGTCCTATAGCTTCTATAAGAGAGTGCAATTTGGGGATCAATTACATCCTAGCTAGCATACATTTCTTTATAATTAAGCATCTAATTATACTAATAACGATTAGTAAATGATGAATAATGTCATTTTACCAAAAAGCCTTAACAAAACGAGCATATTCTAAAATTTAAGTATTAATACCCTTTGGTTTCATATGCTTAAAAATGAAATTAAGCTACTTAGATAGGTTATTTTATTAAGAGTCTTGTAACTCAATTGATTGGTTTAAATCACATTTTTCTCATTATAATAATTGAATTAATGAGAGAAAAAAAAAAGTAGCTTATTCTCTTAGGTAAAACTTTTTAAAGTATCACTTCTTCTTAGATATAGCTTAATTAGACAATCCTCAATTTATTTTCATATCACTAAAAGAAGCTATACCCCATAAACTAACAATATAATATCACCAAGACATGATGAAAATGTTCATGAAAATATAAAAAGATATGTAGAAATATATATTCCATATAAAAGAAATTTCACATATATGCTTAGAAAATGAAAGATAGCCTAATGAGGGAGCATCAATCATTGATTTCTTACACTGAATTGAGGGTGAACTTCAAAGAGAATTTGGTATCCATTTTCTCTTTTATAGAGAGAGAGAGAGAGGAGAGAGTGAGAGACCATCCTTTCTTCGTTGTTGATTAGCATGAACAAAACAAAAATAAAATCCCTGGCCCCTCCTTCTCTACACCTCTAAAAAAAAAACACAAAAAAATTAGTGATTGGGTGAAGGGTCAGACAGGAAGAGGAACATTGATACCTTGGACGTGAAGGAGTGTTTGATGGTGATGTGAATATGCAATCTTTCTCTTGTCAAAAAACGTGCCGTTGCAGTTAAAACCAAAATAGGTTGCTTGACTGAAAAAATGGATGAATATCCACTACTTTCTAGCTTGGTTATGTGGTTAGATACTCAAAAGTGGTGGGATAGGTTAGTAAACATAATGAGGTAGATGATGTTGATGGCCTTACTATCATATCCCAACCGTGAGTAAATTTCTAACTAACATACTGGCGGTTTGGTTCACATTTTAATGTCATATATTTATTTATCCAGCATGGAATTTACTACTGGGTTAGATAATCATTAATTGCTTAACCCTGAGGAACCTATCAATTAATCACTATCCCCAATCATTGCCACGAAGGCAACAACTTTTATACTTTATTTTATGAGAAGTGCTACGTCCATAACATTTTTACAACAAATCACAGGTGATTAGTTGCTATTGATTTAAATTTGAATTTAGCACTGAGATTACATTTTTAACTCAACAATAACAACCAATAACAACCTGCTACTTAGGATTTGTTGTAAAAATGTTGTAGACATATCATTTCTCTTATTTTATTTATTATTACACCATTATTTATTGATATAATAGATATTATCTTAATTTTGGAGTTTGCTTTATGATGATTGTTCTTTATTATTAAGTCAAGAGTCAAGATACTAATTAATTTTTGCTATGGATTGGATTCGAATTTAAGTCCCTTGTTTAATGACTTAAAACTTTACAACTTAAGGTAAAACTACAAGACGACACCTTTTTGGTTTTTGAAAAATAAACATGTTTCTCCTACGACCATTTTTTGTGGACAATCGGAAAGGAAATTTATTAAAATGATGCCATTAAGTAAAATTCCATTTTATTTACGCTTTATATATTAAGACACCGCAAAAGGATTAAGAACCTTATAAGGTGTAACTCAAATAATATTATAAAGGAGTTCAAGTGTTCAAATACCTCCCCTAATTGATAATTTAATTATTAAAAAAAAGATGCTGTAGATATTGGGCTATGCATCAACTTGATCCATAAGGGTCCCTCCCATGTTCAAAGGGTTGGATAGCGTGTGTTTGTATATATATATATATATACATATACATATACATACTAATCTCTTTTGGTATGAGACTCGAACGATAATTGATATGCCTTGATTCAAGCTACACTTATAGATAACACTAAACACTTTAAAAATGTGCTATATGCTAACATGTATTAGGCTTGTAACAATACTCTCCATTTATCAATATAAAATAAGGAAGAATAATTGATCACTATATCCACCTTTACATCTGTTAACTACTACCTATCAAACGAATTCTATCCAATTTCACAGCAAATAAGTCTGTCCATTTCAAATGATTCAGTCAATTACTATTTTTGATGAAAATGATTCAGTCAATTACAAAAAACAAATGAAAATTACCCTTCTATGAGAGAAGCAAATAGAAATACGACACAGTTACAATTAAGTCAAACAAAGATGGACTCTTAACTAATTAAAGAAACACTATCCAGGGGATGTGCAAAACCAAACTATATTTACGTACATTATTGACTTCCTAATGATCCTTTAACAAAGAATTGGTTCATGCAATGGTTGCTAGCTTTTTCTTCTTCAAGTTTAATCCATCAATACTCATCTTCATTATATTGAGCTGCACGAGGTACAAAAGGTTCTTTATCAGCATTATCTCTCGGAGGAGGCTGCCATGTCATGTGCCCAAATTGCTCTTTTAGACGCCCAGTGTGTTCTTCTTCAACCCCAACTTGACCCAGTTCCTCTCCTCCTCCACTACTTCCTTCACCATGTTGTTGCACTATCAGAACTGATACATTTGATGTGAAGCTTGCAGACACCAATGAATCCCCCAAAGCTCCAAGTTCTGGACAGTCACTCCACTCCGTTAACCCGGATGTCAATGGTGACTCCATTCCTTCCCCTCTTCCTACTATGTATAGATCATACTCATGATGCTCCATTGTGCTTATTGTTTTCAGAGTTTCTTCCCCATTATTCGTCAATTTCTCCATGTATGTAACTGATGGGTTGCACTTGGTGTCTTGCCTGAACTTTTCTAGATAGTCATCGTCTAGCTGCTTTTCAATGTTATTACACTCCTCTTCTTTATTCTCTCTTGGGTTCAACTGAGCTGCATTCTGTTCGTCTGTGTTTAAAATAAACAAATATTAACAAGAAAAGAAGACATTGAGGACTAATGCGTGTGTTTTAATAATTAATAATTCAATAGTTATGATAAAAGAGGGTATTTGAACTCGTCTATGTTGGGAACATTAAAAGGTGTCAACTGCAAGTTTCTTGATAGATTAATGTTTGTTAAATAATTTTTTTTTATTATAAAAAAGCTCTCAATAAAATATGTATATATTTTTTGTGTGGAATGTCTGTACAATTTATGAATATATAAACACACACAATCGAATTGACCTATGGAGCCCTTATGAGTATTGAATCAAGGATATTTTGTTTTTTCCTTGAGTAAGCTTTAATCAAGAATTTCTGGTACAAAATAGAAACAATGTTATAGAATACTATCAATTTTAGTGGCCTAAGTGAAAAGAAAAATGCTAAAGTTACTATAGTTTCTTAGAGATGTTACAGAATACTATCAATTTTTCTATATAGGCGTCAACTTTAATTTAAACACTGCATTATTGTTATTGATGTAGCATTGATTTCATTCAATATTGTTAGATTCAAATATTTTTGTAGTAAAATTGATAGTAGTTCTAACAATTTCTTTTTTATTTTTCCACAAAATACTTACAAATTAATGAGTAAATAAATGTGATTGGTGTTAGTGTCACGACAATAAAATAATATATAAATTTCTGAACTATTTTTTGTTTTGTATTTAAGTTAGCATATCAGGTTATAAGTTTGTCTTGCAGTAAAATTTATAATAGCAGAAGCATCACTCACTGCCTAAGTTCATTGTATGACATCCAAAATAGTTACAACTTTACTATTAAGTTCTATTCTATGCATAGTATTTTACCAACCTGAAACAAATCGCACCACCGTTAAGCTGACACTGGAATGCCCCGACATCCTCCACGCATAAGCCAATGCCTCCCGATCATCGGGGCCGCCAATGAAGAGCATGGCGAAGCGTTGTCCATGACCAGCATGGTTGGACTCTCTGCGCATGGACGCATTAAGTCCTCGATCCACAAAGATAGCTACAGAACAAGGTGCATTTGCGAACACATTTTGGTTAACTCCTCTAAGAGGAGGGTTAGAATCCTCCAATCCACCATCCATGCTTAATTGTTTGTGAAAGGGAATGATTATGAGTGTCACACGCTTGTCCTCAGCTAAGCTACAAATATCCTCGTGCATTGAGTCATAAGCAGACACTGCTGTTAAGGGCTGGACAGAAACATTGTTGCTGTGGCTCTCCAAGCTTTCAAAGGCACTTGCAATGCCATCAGAGTTTGATCTACAGCGTCCTGTTAAAATTATAGTTAATTAATTAAATTCACTATTTTTATAGTAGTTTAAATTTTTAGAACAATTGGATAATTTATTATACATCAAAGTCAATGGTCATGAGTTTGAATCATGTCCCTACTATACCCCTCATTTTAAAAATTAACAAATTTCCACATGTTAGGCCATAGTTTATATTTGAATACACATTTAGATTTATAATATTAATCTAAATCATGAAAGTGATTAATTTCAAATGGAAATGAACTTATTAAAGGGAGTATGAAATTAGATGTAAAGTGTTAAAATTATAGTTAAATGATTAAATTCATTATTTTCCAATTGTTTGATAATTTATCACACCTTTGTTTGTAGAGCTGTAGGTGTCGTGCACAATTAGCATGGCGGAAGAGCGTCCTGTGAGCTCGACTAGGTGGACAGCAAAGACGTTAATGGGGGATAGTTGAGTGGGATTAGAATTCTGGAGGAGGTTAATCATGCCAGAAACATTGCGCATGGAATGAATACATACTAGTATTCGAAAGTCAGTGTCTGGCTTTGTGTTTTGTATGGTCCTGCACTTGTAGTGCCTGGTACGCCTTGAGCGCTTGTAAGTGAATGAAAGGATAGGCCCAACCACAAGCGTCATAAGCCAGAATGCAAGCACCAAAACTGAAAAGGTTTGGTTGTCCAAAGCCTGCAACAAAAGATATATAACATTCGAGTCAATATGCTGTGTAATTAACTTTGTGATTTTGCGAGTCATATATACATGCATGAACAAGTTTTAGTATCAAATCAGAGATTCAAAATGCCTGAGAGATCATATATATGGCTTAATGAGCTATGCCTATAAATAGAGAGCAAGAAGTCATGTTGTCTGCAACCTACTAATTAGAATGAAGGATTTTATTCTATTTGCTTTACATTGGTATTGATTCATCAATATTATTACATCTTGGCACCTACCTATATGATGATTTATGCTAGGTAGCCCTAAATGAGTTGGTGACTAATCATTCAATGGTTTTAGATTATGATGTTTGAGATTCACAAATTTTATTACATATGCCTAAGAAATTGACATGTCAACTTTTAAAAACAAAACAAAAAATTAATATAAAATTTTTATTTATTGTATCGTTGATATGGCACCAATCACATTAATTGTCATCTCAATTTATAAGTTTTATATTTTATTTAAAGTAATATCAAATATACTGAGCAATAGTACTCCCATTTTTTTTTTCATTTCATGCAAATCACACAAAGAAAGATGGAGAATACCTTTAAGTCCCGTCCGGTGCAAAGAATAATGAGGGACAACAAGCCTTTGGTGTTCATTAGTAGTCCAAGAGACAGACCATCCAGTGCTGGCATGCCGTACAGAAAAGATATGCAGTAAGTGCTGAGAATCTTGGGTATAAAAGTTAGGACAATAACAAAAAAAGCGTTTGCCCAATTAGTGCCATAGGTAATTTGTCCAATTCTGACTCTCAGCCCAACCATTAAGAAGAAAATAGGCATCAAAATCCCTGACACAAAATCTTCAACCTTCTCCATAACTGTATCTGTAAGGTCCCCTTTTGGCATAATAACTCCCAACATGAAAGCCCCAGCAATGGAATGTGCACCACAAGCATCAGCTATGAATCCACACACTATGACCCCAGTCAGAACAAGACATACATGGAAGTCATTGTAGTTGTCTTCTTTTGCTGTGTGGCGAATTATCCATTTGAGAGCTGGACGTAATGCAAACACACAGAAAATAGTGAAGGCAATAGTTGAACCCAGTGCGAAGTACTTTCCCTGATGAAGTAATGCCATTGCCACTACCAGGAAAACCCAACAGCATAAGTCACTGATAAGAGCTGAGGTTAAGGCCGTCCGGCCAAACTCTGAGCGTAGCAGCTTGACATCTGCAAGGATTCGAGCAAGGTCCGGGAAATTGGTGCAGGCTAGAGCAACAGCCCAGAAGATTGCACCACCATGGTTGGATGCCTTAGGTTGAAGTTTGTAAAATAAGCCATAACCAACAGGCATTGCAACGACAAAACCGGCTAGGACAACACTATAGGCCTTCTTCCCTGCACGTAGTATCAGGGTAAAGTCTGTCTCTAGGCCAACCAAAAACATATAGTAAACCATACTCAAGTTTGCCACTGTCTCCAATGTCATGAGGCTCTTAACTGGAAATACATGGCTGTGAATGAACTGTGTGCTTGCCAATCCAGATCCGCCCAATAACACGCCAGCCTATCCATTTGAAATGTATCGATTTTATGGTTCAAATTAAAATTACAAAGCGAAAGGCATATGAGTATATCCAATGTCATGTCATTTAAAATTTTAAATACATGAAATAAAATCGCAGCAGTAAAATAGACTATTTTATGTTATTCTCTATCAATAGCTCTTTGGGGTTTACTGAAACTAATATTCAAACATACGTTGAAATATGCTACAAACTTGATATTAAGAGTAGACAATAATACTTACAAGGATCTCAGCAACTATTCGAGGTTGGCGTAGAGGTTTAAGGATGAGCATCACAATACGAATGATCAAAATAATGAGTGATAGTTGCAGGACGAAGAGAGGGAGAGAAGCCGCCAATGGATTTTCAGCCCGCCATAGGCCACCGGAACGGGTTACATTTTTTGTGTAACATATCTGCGTATTACCTGCTCCGTTTTCTATTAACTTCTCATCCTTGGTTAGGGTTGCACCCATTTTAGCTTCTTATGATATTGAATTTATTTATATTCTATATCTCCCTCGATCAATTAGTGTCAAGAGTCTTGTCACTTAATGATATTATCCAATTCTCTTACAGAGAAGAATTTGGATTCAAATCCAATATAAACTTTGTGGCAACGGCCTTATAACCCCGAATACAAAAAATAAAAAGTTGGGAGATATGGAAAAAGAGATAAATTGGAAGGAAGACAAACTGGTTGTTGATGATGAGAGAGTTTAGTTGTGAAGAAAGTTTGTAATGTATGGTTGTCCGGTAAAATTGGGTGGCATGGGAGGGTTTTCTTTGCTAGTGCTTTTGCTATGAATTTGTTGTTAACAACCGTCCTTTCACCGTTTTAACATTCTGTTTCAGTGTTGTTTTCATAATTTTTTTGTAGTTGGATGGCTTTTGTTCTTCTGTTGTGTTATTGTTGTTGACCGTATCAGTCTGTCCTAACTTATGAATACAAATCTATCTATCCTACTCCAACTTATTATATGCTCCACTAATTACAATAAGCCACGTGGATAATATTTCTTAAACCCTGAAGGGAGTGCTAAATGAAGTGAATCACCTCTGATTTTTTGTTCTCTCTTTTTGTGTATTCTTTGGGTCGGTTTGATTGGAGAAATAAAAAAGTGAGATGATAGAAAATGGAAAAATGATAGAAAAGTGGAAGGATATAAGAGAATTAGTTTTCTTCCATTTGTGTTTGGTTGGGAAGATGACAAAGTGGAGATATAGAAAACTTATTTGTTTGGTTGAGAAGAAAAATGAGAGGATGGAAACTAAAGTTAGTATAAATTTACAATTATATTCTCATTAAATAAAATAAAAAATTAACACATTTTTTTATTAAAAAAAAATTGTGTATGAACACTTCAATTTTTTTTAAAAAAATAGCACAAGCCAAAGAAAGATGAGCACAAAAAAACAAAAAAAAAGCAAGCAAAACACTACTGAGAAATACAAGAAAAGCTAGAAAAAAAAAAATAAAACAAAGAAGTAGAAAAAAAGAATAAAGGAACAAAAAAAAAAGCAAAACAAAAAAAGGGAAATGGAAGTGGAACTGGACAAAACAAAAAATAAATGAAAAAAAAAAAAACCCGGACGAAACTCATGTGCACTGGGCATTTTCGTCAGCTCAAAAAATTGAACTTCACCTAGTTTTTCCCCATTTTGGTGGGCACAGAGAGAAAATACTTAAGTCCCACCACTTTTTTTTTTTTTCCTAATTTTCCATCATTCCTAAAATCCTTCCAAACAAACATACCCTTTGTGACAAGATAAAGGCATTGAGCCTGCATCCTTGAGATTGTTTATCACTTTATCACCATCCCGAGTGTTCCTCACCATTCCTTGTGTGGCACCAAATCCATTTATCATATCTGGAATGCTTGAAAGGGGTGGATTCCTGAGCTCGTTTTCCATCTATTAATTGGTTTTTTGATTATATATATGAAGGAGAAGATTTAATCGATGGGCCTAGCTAGGTTCTTAGTGAGTTGGGATCTTTTTTCTTCTTCTTTTTGTTGATGGATTTTTGGCCAAAAGGAGCCGTAGTTTGACCACAACAACTATGGGTAGCTTGGTAGGTGGCACTACAGCTTGGTAGGCCAGTCTATCAGAACTCAAGCATCTTGCTGCATTATCTTCTTCAAGAAATGGGGAGGAGGCCATTGACGATTTTGCAAGCAAGCTAGTGTGATGATATAGTAGTTCATCAATTTACTAGATAAGAATGTGATCTTATCTCGAACATAATGCTACTCTTAAGTTTGTCTATAAAATTATTTAGGTTAGAATAATATTAATTTACACCCATAAGTTTTAGGCTCGCTTCTAAATCAATTCATTGACTGTGAAATTTCACAACTTAAACCTTCAAGTATTACAGTACTATCATTGTGTCTTTTCTTTTCTTTTTTTTTTTTTTTTTTTTTTTTTTTTTGAGATCATTGTATCTTTTCTATCAACATTTGTTAGAATTTTATTAATTCACCCAAAAATCAGGGACGGAGCCAGAACTTTGAGTTAGGGGGGCAAAAGTATAAATATATATATATATAAATAATCATTATAAAACTTCGAATAAGCATTCATTTAATATTAATAAACCATCGATGAAAACAAAGACACAAAATCATTGTTTCTTAATACATTACAACACAATCATTTATGAAAATGAACTCGGTGTTTTTTAAAATCTTCGAAATTATCTATGATTGAATCCGTACTAATTATCCTAGCGATTCCCTTTTATTGAATAACACTATAGCATCCATGAAAAAAAAACTCATCTTCCATTTTGTTGTGAATGTCAATTTTGATGACATTCATAGTTAAAAATGCCAACTCCATAATTCTCGCTCTTTCTTCTCTTGATTTAGGCTACTTACCAGCTTAGGATTGATTTTATTTTATTTCTTTGATGTGTGCAACTGCTGCGGGGTAAGGGAAAAATTATTTTGAATGGTTGGATTGTTTGTTTTGGGTAAAATTAGTTAATTGGGCTTAAGCTTTTTTAGCTTTGCTATTGGTAATTTTTGTTGTTGTGCTAATTTTTTTGAGTTTGTTAATTTTGTTTTATATTTTAGATCTATAAATTTTTTATGGTCTTTAAAAGGATTAATGATATTGTTAGGGGGGGCAAAATGTAATTTTATTGAACGAAATTGCTAAAACTGGTACCTATATATATAGTACTTTTTTAAAAAAAAAAAATTTGGAGAAGGGGGGGGGGGGATTCCTCCCCAATGCCAATGAATAGTTCCATCGCAAAAATAATGATTTTTGGAAAAAAAAAAAAAAAACTACCTAGGTATAATTTTGGGGAGTTAAAAGAGCAAAAATGTGATAGACCATAATAAATGGATAAATTAACATGTTGCATTAAGGCCAAAATGTATAAACATTTCTTGGGATTTAGGTCAGTTGCAAATTGACCTATGGGTTTTTAGTTTTCCTTTATGGCTCTCTTATGTTTCCATATTCGTGAAATTGACGGGACTAACTTATATTTGCCTAAGTGACAAAATAATCACGTGACTATTAAATAACACCCAACAACAAGTGAAACAGAAATAACAATAAAATAGAAGAAATTTGCATTACCAAGTAGTCATATGGCTGGTGCTTCTGCCTTTGATGTGTGGAATTCCTAAATTTTTGGAAAAAAAAAAGGGCAAAGTTTGGTATTTGGCAAAATCTTTCTATCAATCGATAGGATTTAGTGTTCGATGGGGGATCTATTTGCTCTTCCTCTCTCAATTTGTTTATATATATATATATATATATATATATATATATAGAGAGAGAGAGAGAGAGAGAGAGAGAGAGAGAGACTATAATGATATAAAAAAGAATAGAGAGATGATAAAGGACACAAGAATGTCTCTATTAGAATAATTTTGGTTCTCATTTCGGGCAATTAGCAATAATATTTATGTGGACTTCTAGAAATCTGTTTCATGTAGCTTGGCAAGGAAATTTTGAGAAATGGGTACAAGACCCTTTACATGTAAGGCCTATTGTTCATGCAATTTAGGATCCTAATTTTGGTCAACCTGTTGTGGAAACTTTTACTCGTGGGTTGCTCTTGGACTAGTAAATATTGCTTAGTCTGGTGTTGGTGTTTATTAGTGGTGGTTTGTTATGTGTTTTTACTTCATCCTGCATAAGGCTAAATCTTATGAGTGACATCATATGTCGAATTGTTGAACTAAATACCCAAATGTTGAAATCCATGATGAATCTAGTCAATTCTTTGTTTGTTTGTTTTGTTTTGTTTTTTGTTTTTAATTACGAAACACGAGACTGGTTGATGTGGTTTGACACCATTTTAACAGTTCTAACGTTGTTTAAGAAATAGTATTTACATGGCATATTCTAATTGGTGGAGCATATAAGTTGGGATCAAAAACTTTCATTCATGTAAAAATCATTATATACACCCTCCAATTGTATCGTATCAAATAAAAGAATATGTCTAATACACATAATCACACTCTCATTAAATATTTAAAACCCTATTTCTTAATATAATAGTCACATGAAAATAGAAACCTCATGGAGATATATAGAATCAATTTAGTTTGCAGCAGACCCAAACCCTATGAAGTATTTATGCATTTTGACATTTATTTAATAAGTTTAGACATTTTTTTTTACAAATATTATTATTATCGAGATAATTTCAACCTATGGTGTCCGTTCTTGATGATAATTCTTTATCATCAGATCAAGACATCAATCAGTTTTTGGTGTAAGCGGGGATTGAATCCCAGATCTCTTATTCAACCATTAAAGACTTTACCCATTGAGTTAACTTAGAACCCACTACAACTATTAATTGATATGTAGTGATTTGGTGTAAAATACAAATGGTGTTAGTGATTAACCTAGGTAAAAGTGATATTATGTTAAATGTTAATTATAAAAATTGATACATAAATTGTGAAAAAACATTTTGAATAAATTTGTGTCCTTGAGATTTCGAAACCCAACTAAAGAATGACGGTATTTTTTTTTTCAGGTATTTTAGGTGGCAAATTCTAGCTTTTGGTATTCCGATCGATTGAGGGTTTTCTTTTTAATTATTATTTTTAATACAGAGTATTACAACCAAAAAAAAAAAATCTTAGTCTTTCTTTATTTTTTATTTTTGAAGAAACCAAGAAAGAAAAAAAGTCTTTGTCAAACAATAATAGTTTGGACATACTTCTTGTTAAGACTTGATCCACTTTGGATGCCAATAAATTTTGTTCATAAGCAATAATCACAAATAATTGGTGATGATTAACCAACACTTTGGCTTATGGAAACTGTTATTCTTTCAGAAAAAGCAATAATACCCTTTACAGATGCAATTAAAGTATGGATGCACGGAGAGAAATACTTAGTATTCTTTAAAAAAAAAAAAAAATTCCTTATTAGTACAAGAAAAAAAAAATTACAAAGTGATGTCACATTTGTATAGGTAATAACATTTTACTAGTTGGGGGGACTACTTTGATCATCCTCCGGTAGACCTAGGTTACGTTTGGGTCCTGTGTTTGCGTCTGCGTTTGCGTTTTTCTGTCTTTTTTTTTTTTTTTTTTTTTTTTACACGCGTTTTGGGGCAAATTTTATTGTTACGGCTACTGTTCATGCACTGTTCACGGACCCACAAATTTCACTTTTCAGCAACTTTTTCATTAAAAATAGGTCCCACCGTACTATTTACACATTTAAAAATTATTTTGCTACAGTGTTTTTCAGTTTTCAGTTTCAGTTTTTAGTTTTCAGCTGTATCCAAACGGACTCTTAATAATTTTTCATGTAGTGAAAACATTGCGATGATAACATATAATCAAAAGTAAACATGTGTTATCATCTCAACAAATCTAGTGCACTAAAACCTAATCTTAACCCTTAAAGTATTGATAATGATTAACCAACTCCTTAGCATTTTAATTCTTTATTAATAATCCCACTAATAGGCGATTAACTGAATTTGATAATGCTACCGTACTAACTACTAAAAACTCAAAATCAAACATATAAGGGAAAAAAGTGGACTCTGGTACAAAACCTTATTAAATTGAATGGCCCTACAATTTCGTAAAAGGCACAGTTAAAGATGTTGACAGATTGCAAGGAAATGTCACAGTTAAAGATGGTCTGTGTGTGTGTGATGTGTACAAGGAAATGTCACAGTAAAAGATGTTGACAGATTGCAACTGCTTAGACAAATTCAACTTGGAGGTAACAAATGCATTTTTCTAGATCCCAATCCCAATCTTTACACATAAATATAAGTCCATAACTTCATTGTGTAAGCAATAAATTATCAGTGTTACATCAAGAATATAAAAGTAATAATATTTTTAAAAAATAAAATAACAAATATAAGCCATTAAACTTCATCTCCAGTCCAACTGTTCTTCATCTTGGGCCCAGTGGGCCCTTCCTCACCCAACACTTCACTGGGTAGGCCCTTGATAAATTTGTCAAAAGCAGATTTAAGAGGACCTGGCAGTAATTTCTCCACCTTCTTAATCTCCTCTGCAAGATCATAAGTAAGCTTTGGACCCCATTCTCTACAATAGTTCAACCAAGGTGGCTCAACCACAGCTGAACCCAAATACTCAGCTGACACTACTGAATAACTCAACCCAGTATCCATGACCAAATTGCTCTTTTCAGAATCATTTCTTATTCCTATTCCCTTACTCCCTTGCAAAACAAGTCCTGGCTTTGAATAAAAGGCATGCCCATTCAATGATGCATAGGCCACAGGCTTGTTACCATTTTGAAACTCTAGCTCTGGTGCATCCACCCAAGTGCCTCCACTGTGTTCAGAGAAATAGACCCTTTGTAGCTCTCCATTGAAATTGCTGACTCTTAAAGTCACATGCTCCCAATCACCAACATGTTCACCTATCTTCCCCAATGGGACATTGACCATTTCAACCTTAGCCTTTGCAGGCCCATTAAATGGATAAAAGACCCATATAGCTATGTCAGTGAATGTAGCACCCAACATGGGCTTTATGTGTACATAAACCTGGGAGTTCCCTAAGTCTCCTTTCTTGACTCTTTCTTTAGCCCCTTCATCAACTGGAAGGTCCAACCAATATGCACCATCATTTGAACCACCTTGAGGAAGATTTGAGCCTGTGGGCTCAATTGGAGCAGGCTTTGACTCTTCCCCTTTCTTATATAATAGTGCCCCATTCCCAAAAAACCAATCAACTGAAGAAGGTAGATATATTTCATCAGAGTGAAAGTATACCCATGGAGAGTAGGTATGAATTAATGCCTCAATTTGCTTTACATTAGGCATAGAAGATAAATTGGATTTAGAATTCTTCAAGCAAGCTATATTAGACAATGGAGAAGTAACCCCACCAATTTGGGCTAAAAATGAACCCACAGAAACTCCCATAGCTTGGGATTGGATCCCTCTAATGCTGGGCCTCAAACTATAAACATTGAAACCATTATCATCCTTATCCTTACCTGGACCCCAAGTCCATGTGTGGGCCTCACATTGGTCAGTGAGGTCAGATCTAACACACCTAATTTGATCTGGGGATGGCTTATTAGGCGAGTTCGTGACAACATGGCCTACGGCTTTGTAACCATCTGGGGGTGTTGGCAACCAAATATAGCCATTGCCATCTTGCTTGATTTTCGAAGACTCACTGCTCCACACAAGAGTGTAATCCAGTGGCTTCTTCAAAGCTCCACCTGAGTCATCTTTGGCTACAAGAACCCTTCCAAAGAAAGTCTGGTTGTTGGCTTGGCTATAAGAAGCTAGCATAAAGAATCCTTGTGGTACATTTGAGGGCTCAAAGAATGTTGCTCCAAGGTTGTCTGGACCACCTTCTTTGGTCGCCCAAACTTTGTTGAAAGATGATATTTGACGCACTTGTAATCCTCCCAAATTGATTATTCCACTTGCAAATCCATTACCTATTATATAACATACAACACCAACATTGTAATGGATCCCGATTAATTTGTTAAGATCTTTAACCGACTCCAAAATTTTAAGATTAAGACATAATTGTGAACGTTATATAGAGTACACAACAAAGATAAAGTTTTTAGTCCCAAAATTTTGAAATTTGCTAACAAAAACAACATAGGAATAGTGAACTTGTTGAGACTAGCTAGAAAGAGGTACCTGGTGGCCAAGTTGGTTGTGGAGAGGGAAGCTTGAAAATGTTATCAATGGGCAAAGAAGCCTTGTTCTTCTTGGAGATAGAGAGAACCCTTGCAGAAGGAGAGAGAGAAAGACAATTCCCCATTGCTGAAACTTGAGAAAAAAGATGGAGATTTAAACAATCTCCTACTACTACTATAAGGAATAAAGGGATTAGACAAGAAGCATATTTTGCTAAAGGTGTTGGTTGAATATAATATGTGAAACACAGTGGGAATAAAAGGACCATCTCACTCAACTAGGTTGCTGAATCGTGCAAGAAAGATTGGTTAAAATAAATGCTTCCAAACATCGTTCAATTTCACTTTACACTTTAAACAACAAGTTGCTTTGCTTTGTTAGTACTCTTTCCACTTTTTCGTTTACCTTTTACCCCCATTTATATGCAGAACATTAGTCATTGTCATTCATCTGCTCCACAAGACTTTATTTAACTGTGAGCTGGAGCACATATCTTTTTATAGCTACTGCAGCTTGATACATTATTTATTTACGTGGCATATAATATTACAGTCCCCACATATGTCATATATGGCATACGTATTTTTGCTGATTTATCTATCTTCATATAAATTATATCCAAGAGCTTGTCTTGAAACAAATATTATCATCAAAACAATAACTTCTACATGCTAGAGAAAAAAAAAAAAGTAGGATCAAATTTTTTTTTTGATAAGAAAAAGTAGGATCAATTTTTTTTTGGGAGGCCATTTATTGGTAATGTCCTGTTTGCATAGGATCATTATCATGTACAACAATAATTATCGATCTAATCTAATGTAAAAAATTATTTTAAGAAAATTCTAGCACTACTTTTATGGGAAATATAAAAAAATTGTAAAAGAAAATTAATTTTTTTTTATAAAATTTTTTTAAAAATATTTCTTAATTTAATTCTCTTAGGATATCTATTAACTTTTCCCAACATAATATAATTAGAAAAATTAATAATGAGTTTCCAATAATTATCTACGTCAAAATCAAAAGGATTAAGATGTACCTCCCTTTACATTATTTTTTTCACAATATGTATATGTATCTATCGGAAACGTAGTACAACAAAAATGGCAGCAGAGATAAATATACACTGCTTTAAAAGTTAAGACTTTAAAGTTACTTAAAACTTTGCCTTGCCGTCGTGAAATTTCCTAAAGGCTATCATTAAAGCCTCCAATATCATGCATAAGGTATTTCTCTTTCGGCTGCATTTAACATGTGCAAGAATACTCAAATACTCAATTTTTTTTTTTTTTTTTTGAGAAGAATCAAATACTCAAATTAAAGATGTACTTAGCAAGAAAATTCTTAAATGAATTAATACCACCGTCCACCGACTGCTATTTTGTCTTCACTCTTAAATGTTTTGGCCAATATGTTATTCATATGCTTGACTTTAGGGCCATGTGGCTTTGGGAAACTCCAAAACATGCTATTAGTTATTTAGTAATTAATATGGTATCCGATGTAGCAAATAGCCTTATAATTCAGGGTGCGGTTAACAAGTGCTCTTAGAACATTTTTTAATATATTATTTTAGAAAAAATTTAATACCACTTTCATGAAAAATATAAAAAGTTATCCAAAAAGTTAATTATTTTTTCTTCTCTCATAAAAATTTCTAAAAATAATTTCTAAATTAATATTTTTAAGACATCTGTTAACTTTTTTCTATAATTTATTATTATAGCTTGTTTTCCATTATTAGCAAAGTTGGGATTTGAATCTTTCTCTTTGTTGTAATTATCAAATGGATCTGGTTAATGGGTGCTCTTAACCCATTTGTTAATGGATCATTTTAGAAAAGTTTTAATACTATTTTCATGAGAAATATCAAAAGCCGTAAAAAAAGTTAGTTACTTTTTATTTTCCAATAAAAATTTCTAAAAATACTTTCTAAATAAATGCTTTAGGGCATCCAATAACTTTTCCTTATTATTTATTATCACAACTTGTTTTCCTTTATTAGCAAAGTTGGGATTTGAATCTTCCTCCTCATTATAATTATGGAATGGATCTGGTTAACGGTGCTCTTAGCCTATTTGTTAATAGATCATTTTAGGAAAGTTTTAATTCTATTTTAATGGAAAATATAAAAAGCTGGCAAAAATGTTAGTTACTTTTTCTTTTCTCATAAAATTTTCTAAAAATATTTCCCAAGTAAATGCTTTTTTAGGGCATCTGTTAACTTTTCCCTATAATTTATTATCACAGCTTGTTTTCCTTTATTAGCAAAGTTGGGATTTGAATCTTCCTCCTCATTATAATTATGGAATGAATCTGATTAACGGGTGCTCTTAGCCCATTTGTTAATGAATCATTTTAGAAAAGCTTTAATACTATTTTCATGAGAAATATAAAAGGATGTCAAGAAAGTTAGTTACTTTTTCTTTTCCCATAAAAGTTTCTAAAAATATTTCCTAAATATATGCTTTTAGGGCATCTGTTAACCTTTTCCTATAATTTATTATCACAAATTTTTTTCCTTTATTAGCAAAGTTGGAATTTGAATCTTCCTCCTCGTTATAATTATTGAATGGAATTGGTTAACGGGTGCTCTTATTAGCCTATTTGAATTTTGATACTATTTTAATGGGAAATATAAAAAGTTGAAAAAAAAATCTATTGATTTTTATTCTATAAATTTTTTTAAAAAAATATCCTAACTCAATGCCTTTAAAGGATCAATTAACTTTTTCTTTATCGAATTATGAAAAAAATCAGTACTGCCGTGAGAAACACAAATTCCATAATTTATAAACAACGAATAAAATGAGTTAAAATAAATCAGAAGTATTTTATAGAGTTAAGAAAAAATTGATAAACTCGTGAAATTAAATGCATACATTGTGAGGAAAGGATGTAGTTTAGTTCCATTATGCAAAATAACATGTGTTTCCACAGAAAACAAAAATTTTATATATATTCTAGATATTTGTTGAAAAGCTACCTTTGAGAGGGGTGTACTTTAAAAAGTATCAAATATTTAATGATTAATTGGAATGTACATTAAAAAAATACATTCGTTTTCGTTATATATATGTAGTACATGTGCTCGGAAATAATTGTTTGTATATTTTGTGATATATTCATATATTATGAATAATATATGAAATGTTGGGTTACATGAATGACATTGAAACGCTATGGTTGTGAGCATCAAAAAAAGGTTGCAGTGCTTGTGCGACAGAAAATTCCTAAAGCCCGGTGAATCAATTGGCTATGGTGATGATAACATAAAATTTATACAAATAAATCTTAGTTGGGAGATTGTTCCTGGTTTTAATTTGAGTTTATTACTGATATCAATTTTTTCCTCAACAATAACAGTCTGTTAGCTAGGATTTATTGTAAAAATGTTGTGGACGTAGAAATTTTTTTCCCCTTCTAACTTCAACTTTTGGTATTCCGATCCATTAAGGATTTTTTTAAAAATAATTTTTTGTGCGTTAATAATGAGTAATTCATCGAAGAAAAAAAAAAAAAAACCCTTCTCATTAAGATTTCAGCAACTTTGTATGCCAATTTTAATGATTAAACAAAGCTTTAGCTTAAAGGAAATAGTTCCTTTTTTTTAAGTAATAATCACAAAGAATTTGCTTCATTGTTATATATATATATATATATATATATAAACAAATTTTCTTTACAGATACAATTAAAGTCTGGATTTGGCTTGAGTCCAATGCCTCTAATAACGCACTTAGACCCATAATGATAGCAATACGTAATCAAACGTGGACATGTGTCATCATCTCAATGGGTCTAGTACACTAGAAGATTGGATCCAATCTTTGCCATTATAAAAACTAGCTGATGTTCCCGTGCGATGCACGGGTACGATATAAATTTATGGGTAAATTACAAAGTTAATCCTTATCCTTTACGGCATATCTCAAATTAGTCCCTAACCTTTTAATTGTGTCAAATTAGTCCCTAACCTTTTGGTATTGTGTCAAAATGGTCTTGGCCGTTAAGTGATAGATGGAAAATGCTCACATGGCTAACAGTCAAAATAAAATATTATTTTCATTCCATGTGTACTGCCACGTCAACATTAAAAAAAATTTAAAAATAAATAATAATAAAAAATAAATAAATAAAAAAACCATCAATGGCCTCTATGTTCATAGTGATCCCGTCACCCACACCTCTAAAATCCATGAGATCAAACACCATAAGTCTCAACTTGGCATAGGTTTTCCTTGATTAACAACATGACTGAACACGAAAAACCCATCAAAGATATTCCTTTGCCAAATGAAAATCGAAGTGCACGTAATGATTCACAGCACAATGAACAATGCTACCAGTACCTCTGGTGATGTGACAGGTTTGATAATTTTCTTTGATTTTCATTTTATGATCATGGCTACTGTCGAGTGCCTTAGGTAATGGTGGGTCAGCTTGGTTTTAAGGGAAACAGTGAGAATGGGAGAGTCAGAGAGAGACAATACGATTATACAAACTTTCCGATGAAAATGTATGGAAGCATCTGGAGCATCACCTTATAGCTCTTGGTTGGTCTAACAATTTCTCTCATTTTTTTTTTTCTTTGTATAATCATTCCAATTTTTAAAGATCCATGTTTGTACTTGTTTTCTTTTGGATTTTAATCTTGTTTACATTGTTTGCTATTTTGGGTCTAGTTTTACAGTTTTTTTTTTTTTTTTAAAGAATCTTTTACAGTATTGATCTCAAGTGGGTATTCGTTTCTGAGGTGATTGTATTTGTTTCCTTAGCTTATTTTATTCTTAAAAGAATAGTACAAAAAACTTTTATTTTACTCCAATTTGTATTCAATTGATTAGCCTAATTGAAGGAGCTTGAAGAGCTTCTGTCATGGAGCCTGAGGATAGAGAGAAATCGAGAGAGAGAGAGAGAGAAGGGGACACAAAAGAGCGTTATAGAGTTATAGTAAATTAGAAAATGTTGATATTTATAATTAATGTTGCGTGGCAGCTTACGTGGAAATCATGTAGTATAAAAAATAATATTTTATTTTGACCGTTAACCATGTCAGCATTTTTCATCAATCACTTAATGACCGGGACTATTTTAACACAATACCAAAAAGTTATGGACCAAATTGACACAATTAAAATGTTAGGGATCAAATTGAGATATGGCGTAAAGAATAGGGACCAACTTTGTAATTTACCCTAAATTTATTTTAAAATATTTTATAATAAATTATCTTTATGACCATGTATAATTCTCAATATGTGATTTAATGCTTGAGGAATTAGTTTCAATTATACTACATGTTATTAAAAATAGAGTAAATATAATTTGTTAAGATTAATATACAAAAGAATATGAACTTAATAATCATATTTTAAATTGTTAAGTTTACTAAAACTAAAATGGCACCTGAGAAGGCTAAATAAAGAAAATGTTGTTCTTTCAAGATAGAAAGATACTTCTATAAAAATATAAATATATATATATATATATATAAATATAAAAAGAAAGATACATGGCACAAATTTTGAGTTGCAACATAGGTTCCTGCTTCATTGATTAAGCCTATCAATGCTCTTATGCCTATCAAATATTGATATGCATGTCGAAAAATGTCATAGTTGATAGAACTTCAAAACTTTGAATCCCAGTCATTCTATCGAGTTTACAAAAACCATTAGTATCAATGTAACTTTGACAAAACACCAAAAAGAAAGACACAGATAGGTAATTTAAGAATTTACTTTGATCAAAAATCTGTAAAAAAGAACTAATTAATCAGTATCATGTTTTATGAGTACATCAAGGGTGACATCCAAAAACCCCATATTTGCTTATTTTTAATATCCCCTAGGGGAAAAAAATCACTGAGGTTATAGCAAATTTTGAGAAAATCAGTAATTTTTAAAAATAAATCACTCAATGCAACATGTATTAGAAGTGTAAATGAACCAAAGTGTTGACAGTAAATTAGTAATCATCCTCCTACCTATTTTCGCAATAAATTTATTAGAATGATTACATGCTTAGGGTGCAACATATGGATTGAATCTAATGATTGAAAATTGATGTCGACATAAAAACTTCTACAAATGTAATAGTGATCATAAGGGTCCACACTGGAAGTGCATTTGCCCATAAAGGATAAAAGAAAACAAATCAATGAAAAGGTAACAATAATAATATTTAAAAAAGAAAGAAAAAGAAAGAGTCAAAACAAATGAAATACAAAGTGGAAAACATAGAATCATATATCAAAACCACCGTGAAGTATACAGTGCAACTGAAACTTTTCTTCTTTGGAAGCATTTTAGAGAGAGATAGAATGTTGGGGTATTGGTCTTTTTTTTTCTTAAACTAATCAAAGATAACTTGCATTAAATACTATTCATATTCATTACATCAGTGTTTAGCCAATCAATAAGCAAGTCACATCAATAAATACGCATGTTGATTTGCCTCTCACCTAGAACTGCTTTACCTTCCATGGTTTGAACGGATTCATTCTTAATATTGCTTCCTCCACCACAGCTCCAGCATGAATTATCTTCTTCCTCAGATCACAGCCTGTCAAAAAAACTTGCTAAATCTCCCTCTAAGATGATATCTCTTGCACCTATTCCACTTGCAAAATTAATAGCCTGGCCAACTGCTGCTAGTTCTGCCTCCTCCGTGCAAACCAAAATAAGCTGAGGAAATCTATTAAGTTTCATTGCTAAATCCATTTAACAAAAACATTCACAGAAAAATCCAAACAGACAGCATTAAGTATCACATCCAAATCAAATTTCTTTAAGCTTTACTCATATGCTTTCTAGAGTTGAAACTTTGAAAAGACACTCAAGCAACCAACAACAAACTTATATTACTGCTGATACTGAAAGTATTTCCTTAATATAAAATACAGGGCTTCCTTCAAATTTAACAAATGGGCATTTCATTAGGAACTAGTCTAGAACTTTTCTGATTGATACCATATCAGTTCTTTCACATTGACCCAGCTAACCCAAACCATAAATTAATAAGACCACCCAATATGGTTATATTAGCAGAAACTTAACCTCCATGACTTTCTTTATACAATGATTTTCCATGAGAGCAAGTCAATGTGAAGCATGCAAACCACACTTAAAGTAACGCATGCCAACCTTAATGACAGCCACTAATTTAACAAATCTCCATTGAAACCACTAATTTAACAAACCTCTACAAGATCAAGGCAAACTTGTCACTCAACTGACACTTCTTGATATGCACATGTTCAAATCCCCACTCCCCCAACAATCTAAAAATAAAAAATAAAAATAAAAACCCCATTGAAAACAGCTCAAATAAACAAACCCCATTAAACAATCATGCATGAAACATTGTGATCAAAAATCAATAAAATTTTTTTAACATATAAATCACTAATCATACAAAAACATGGATAAAGAAACAAGAAAAAACAAGAATGTGGAAGAAGATCCACAACCGTTCTGGATGTATGCCAGGAAATTCTGGCTGCCAGTTTTTTTATTTCTTACTGTTTTGACGAACTTGGATCACCCTATTGCACTAATTGCAATCAAAGTTATTTTATTCCTCCTTAGCACAAAGCCCAGGAGGTAATTTTCCAACTAGCATGCATTTGGGAGAGAATATTGTTAGTTAGTATGCGTTAGAAACGATTCAATAAAATAGCATCTTGAGTCTCTTAGACTCGAGTTCAGCGTAGCAACTCAAGCCTAAAAGACTCGAGTTCTATGTACTGGCATAGCTGTGGTGGAGTCTAAAATCCACGTAGAAATTGAGTTTTAGACACTCGAGTTCCCTTTTTTCCTTCTACACCTTCAGAACTCAAGGATTTAAGACTCGATTTCCACAGTGAACTCGAGTTTTTAAAACTCGAGATGCTATTTTCCAACTTTGTTTTGCCAACGTGCCCACTAACGAAATTCTATGAAATTTAAAGTTAAATGGAAAAAAAAAAAAAAAAAATTCCAAAGCCCAATCCTCTCTCAATATATGTTTTTGTTGATTAGGTAAGGATGTATTCTGTTGGGGCAATACCCAATTGAGTAGTTGATATTACATATAGGGAACAACTTGACTTAGAAGCTTAAGCCTATGGGTTTGGGCCCAATTATGTTTTATTAACCACTCACCCTTATCATTAGTATTCAACATGATACTTCACTCACACATGTATACCTAATATATTCTTTTCTTTTTTCTTTTCTTTTTTTTTGATAAGTATGAATACCCAACATATTCCACTTTACTTTGTTGCATTTACTGATTGAGACTTGAGAAAAAGTAATAAGGGAGTTTCAGTCTAATCCATTATGACATGCACAAACTAGTAGGTATTGTGAGGCAATCCATCCCCTGGTGTTTAACACTTTAACTCGGTTGAAAAAAATGTGGAGTTTCAAACAGCTGAATAACTTACGTGATCATGTTGAACATCATATGAAAAGATATCTTTGAATCAATATATGATTGTCCCATAGGATGTATATTTTCATTTATTACTGATGTACTTTAATGTATAAGCCTTATTCTTATGATTATTGTTGTCATCACCAGTACCATAATTGCAAATTTAATGGCTGATATAGATATGCAAACTTGGAGTAGACCAATGGTCTATTTCATTTGGGGGGCCACTATAAATTTAGCTGGAAATCAAGCCTTAGTCGTGGGTGGTAGCTATAGATGATAATATCTCCTTTTATTGCGCAATGAGGTAGAAATCTCAGAAGTGACTCTTTGTTTATTTGTTCCTACATGCATCAAATACAAAGATTAAAAATTACTACTATATAGATTCTATGAATATTTCATCAAGTTCACCTTGGTAATTGAGGGTAGTTGGTTCCACCAATGAATATTTCCAATAAGCAATGAATACACCAATTCATATGCCCAATCGATGATAGTGTATTTCCCAGGTGGCCATGAGAGACTACCACATAATGAACTTACAGAAAGAGAGGGAAAAATAAATACTACCACGTGATTTGTTTCCTAACTTTCTATTTCCCACGCTTATCGTGCAGCGGTTTCTTATAGCCAATTGTGTATTCATTGCATACCTATATCTCACCTGTCACTATCGGCATATAATCCGATCATGCGCCAGTTTGTCCAGGGCAATCATTCATGGAATCTTATTCAAACTGACAAGTGAACAAAAACTTGATGAAACTGATCTCTCTTTTCTTTTTTCTTTTTACCTGATAAGTCTGATCTTTCTTTGCTACCTACTTTATACCCACTGACCTATATATGAACAAAAATCATAATGAATTTTTTTTCTAGTAAAATAACCCTTTAACATTTGCCCCTTCAAACATGTCTATCAATTTTGATTCAACCAAGATCTTTGTGTATTCATGCTGTACACCCTTTAATTCACTTCTAAGCTGTTGCACCTGCATCAAAATATAAAGTCAACTTTAAAAAAGACACTAACAAGCAACAATCTTAACTAATTAAAGCAGATGTAAAACAATATTTGATTCTGTTTCCACAGCATTCTTCTCTTTTCTTCTTCTCCCTTTTACTTTTCTGGTCATTAGTACAAACTGAATAATGAAATGAACAACTATTTACTTGGATATTTTCCCAGCTTTACAATTTGTGCCATTGGTTGAGACAATGATAGTGACATTTGTTGTTGAATGATTATCAGTAGGCTGTAGGCCCTCTGTCACATTGTTTTTCTTTATTTTCCTTTTCGAAGGGAACAAAACACAAGGTGTTCTTAACATGAAGTTGCCCACGTGGGCGGAAAAGGAAGGGCATTGAAGTTCACAATTTTGATAGGAAAGTAATGATCCTGCACCCCATTTTTCTCAGGAAATTATAAGAATCATATCTAGATCAATATGATCAAGTTATTTATTTTCCTTTTTTTTTGGAACGAACAATAGAGATCAAGCTATTTATATTTTCAATGTGAAGTAGATGTTTCAAAATGATTAAATGAGAGGCTGAATGTAACACACATAGAGCTAAGTACCTTCTGGTAAAGTTCTTCCTCCCTTTTCTCCGATTCAAATAACCTGGAAAAACCAAGACAAGTGACAATTCCAAACGACGATATGTTTTAATGAAATTTCAAGTTCGTCAAACAGAAAAGTTCTCATAAAGCCAGGTATAGCTTATATGAAATGTCCAGTGTATGTTTTCTATAAAAGTAATTATGTACTGCTAAAAAGTGAATTTCAAGCAATGACTGAATTCCATTAATTCAATATAATCAGATGGGACTAGGAGTGCGGTGAGTTTATGTCAGGGAACAAATTTTTCAGCTTGAGTTCAGCCCATCATGTGCACCAGAAGTCAGAGATCAAAAGGAGTTTAGGATGGTCAAATTCAACAGCTCCAATTTTTTCCCCATACAATTGAAAATATCAGCTAACAAAAAACTTGAACCACCAATTTTGTGTTTGGAAAGAAGCTTGTGCAATATACATGTTAACAAAGATGTTTACTTGTTAATGTTTTAGACTAGGTGCCAGAACTCAAGACAAAGATAGCCCAAACAGGGACAAGTTCAATCTAGAGATGGCTAAGCAAGCCAAATGCCTGGTTTGCAACCCATGTTGGATATTTGTTTTTGAAGTTTTCGTTCCAGATTTATAATATTTATTATTTGTTAGAAATTCTTTAAGATGGTTCAGGATCCATTTGGGTTCTCTCAAAGTAACAACGAATAGGTTAGGCAAATGTTGGGTGGTTTTTACTTAACCTAAATTCCTATAAATTTTATCTACAACCAGCTCAAAAAATAATCAGGATAAACTATAACTGCTAAGTACTCACCGTAAACGGAGCTTTTCATTTTCTCGAATTAGAGTGGCCATCTCCTGGGTAACTTGCGGTGGGTTCTCAATGCTATTTTCAGGCTACCAACACAACATGGAAAGGAGTGGTGATAAGAATCCCTCATTAGCATTAAATGCTGACTATTAAAGGAAATTCTATATATGAGAAGTAGAATTTGATGTAAAACAAATTGGGGGGGGGGAGATCAGACAAGTAGATATTTAAAGAGAAGAATTACTATTTCCAATCCAACATACAGAAACCACATTAGGCAAAAGAAAAAA
Organism: Notholithocarpus densiflorus; assembly: GCA_030021035.2. Lineage (NCBI taxonomy): Eukaryota > Viridiplantae > Streptophyta > Magnoliopsida > Fagales > Fagaceae > Notholithocarpus > Notholithocarpus densiflorus. Next base: position 24,316 of record JARYZH020000439.1, on the reverse strand, counting down.
TGCATAAAAATTGAAATTTACTGACCAAACTAGCCTTTGTCTAAACTATTTGGGGCCAACTGCATGGTCTTGTTTTCATTGTTGGAAAAAGTGTCAAGTGCACTTAAGCGCATAGACCTCTTGGAGCCTAGGTGCAAAGAGCAAGCGTACACTTGATATAATATATAATAACATCTGATAGAAATATACATAACATAAAATAAAAGAAGATAATTAGATCAAAATGATAATATATTTTTCCTATTAGCTAAAATGGATGGTGCAATTGCACAAAGTTTGTAAGTTCAAATTTTACATAAGTTATTTCAATTTCTTAAAATTTTATATAATAAATTTGAAAACAATTATTAAAAGAAATATGATAATAATCTAGTGATAGAAAGTTTAAGCATAACATTATATATAATTATCTTGAGCTTCCTAAAAATACATAAATATGATAGTTATGATCAAGTGAAGTATATGGTTCAATAATAAATACCCAAAAGGCAAAAACCAAAAAGCACAAGAATAGTAAATTATCCATGTTCGTCCCTTTTGATATGTAAACAAAAAATTGTTTGTGTATTACAACACCTAAGAACAGTTTTTGTATAATAAATTAATGTCCATGTCAATCCTTCAAGATGACGCAATTAATTATAGTGATTCATATTTTTTTTAGCCAAAAAATAAAAAAAAAGTGCAACAAGGTGTGCTTTGTGCTTCTTCAAAAAGCACCAGAAAAGTGTGCCTAAGGCATGCTTAATTAAAAGAGCTTCCATTTGGCCAAGTGAAGCACTTAGACTTTGGCGCTTTGGTCTCTAAGCTTTTAATCTTTAAGCGTGCTTTTGATCATTTTGATATAATTGTAGTACATAAAAACTCATATATATAGCTGCCATATACCGACTCAACTGGTCATGTTTCATCTCTTCTTAACCATTTTTTTTTCTTGAATCAATGGTGTGATGGCTAAAGAAGTGCTAAGTTAGCAACATGCAAACACTTATCCAATGAATTCTCCACTTGGGCTGTACATGCAGACAAAAATGAACGCACCAAAACTGACAAAAATTCCATAGCATGATGCACTAAAAATACGTATTTGCAATTAATGTCAATTATTTTTTGATAACCGCAATTAATATCAATTAAAACATTTAAGTTCATAGCCCTTGTTAATGATTTAGAGTATAGGTATTTTATAAGATGTGAAAGTTTAGGGATATTACAACCTGGATCAAGGGTACACATTTGATATTTTGAAACTAGATGAATTTCATTAATAGTTAAATTTTTTTAGACAAGGATCTCTCAGCAAACCTGAACTTCCTCGTTATGCCAGGTGTCAGTTGCATATGCCTCAGATTGTGTGTGCCTTTTTGCATGTTCTAACTCCACTGGAAGATATAGCCCCTTCCTCTTTATGTTTGAATCTGCTTTCAATCAAATATGGACTTATCAGATACACAGCAAAAAGTGGCATTTCTTTGTACCAAGTAGCTGGTTTCATCAACAGAATTTAAGCATTCCTGTCTGTCAGTCACTGTCATTTAAAATGTATACCTTGTTTGAACTTGGCTTGGCATGACACGTCAGATTTTCTCTGTGCTGTGGCTGAGACGTGCACCGTTGTGGCTACAGGATCTTCTGACGATCTGTCTGCAGAAGAAGCTGCTCTTGGCCTATCAGTTAGAGGGAAATCATGATTCACTAACACAGAATGTTCTAGATAACTGACTTGTAGAAAGTGACTCCTGAGAAGGCAATACTGCAGGGTGAATTTTCTTCCGTGGTTGATAACCAATCAGTTCACAGTGCAAATGCCTGCTAAGATATAACAGAAAATTGCCTCCAGTACATAGAAAGTCGATATATCAAATGCAGGGGTTTAACAACATTTAGCTGGATGCTAACAATCTAGACATAGAGAGAAGACAAATAATGAAGTGATCTGTCAAGGCTCAGGTTAATTCATAATCTCACTAAGCGATTTTAAAACATCAAGTTTTATACCTCAAACAATATGAACCTGGAATGAATCCCATATTTACAAATATCCATTCAGATATTCTACATATTCCTAGCCTACCCACCCCCCACCCCACCGCCCCAAAAAGAAAAAAAATCTGTCAACACTTCAAAGATTTTTTATCATTCCCCAACCTCCTGAATGTGTCTGTCAACAAGGTTACATTTGACTCTGCAATCTAGGTAATTGGATTTCAAACTATATCTCAACCTGCAGGTAACACTGTCATACTTGTTTAATTGTACTTGATGGGTATTTGATATTTGTTTGATTGTACCATGTCTTGTAACTTAAACTCAAAAAATTTAAGTTATTCTTCGTATCAAACCAGTTTCATAATATTATCATAAAAATTCCCTCAACACAAAAACCTTGGAACATGTAGCTCACCAGTACTCATGTGCCATTTGCCTTAAACGATCTTCAAGCCTTTGAAAGAGGGAAGTCTTCTCAAAATCTTGCTTATTGTGAGTAGGCTCAATAAAATTAGCTTCCAAAACACCTATCAGTTGCATTACATAAATCATCAAATATTCACCACGACTTAGCTAAATACACCTTGAATACAAAACCTTGAAACAATATAGTTGTAGTCAAAGGTTCTCACCTACAACCCCTCTCCCAACGTATTTTGTACATTTGACTGCAGGCCAAAATGGCTGCTCAAAGACAATTAAAAGTATGAACAAGAGAACTTAAGAATATTGATGCAAGGAGCTTTCTTTTACTACAAGTATGCAGAGCATGCAATCTTTGAACAACAAGTACATAAATCCCACTCTATGCCTTTTTTCACTATTTATTAAAAATAAATAAATAAATCCTTCCCACAACATTTCGTGAAGACTTGTTCAAAATATTTATGTAACATATTATAGAATGACAACTATTGGCGTAGCCTTATGCAGAATAGTATGTTTAGCAACACTGTCTAACCAGATCAAATGATTTCCTAACAAAAGCAAGCAGCCATTTTGCCACATGCCAACACTTTTAATAGATCATGATTACATTTCCTGAACTGGTAAGTCATCAAATATCACAAATTATGTACTAGCAACATTATTATCAAGATATCTAAGGGAAGCCAATAATTTAAGGACTTAACAAGCTTGATTAAAGGAGTTTAAGTGTGTAACAATTCAATAGAAGAATCCTTACCAGTATAAGGCGGTTCCGATTGTAGATACTGAAACCATGAATATTTACCCCTGGAGCTTCCTTTAAAAACCCTATAGTAGTAAGAACTTCAACCTGAACAATGGAACCATCACTGATGGGGCAGCTACAAATGGCTAACAATAACCCATGCATGCATTAGTGAAGAAGGGGGGGGGGGGGGGGGAATCTACTAGAAAAGCATTACCATGTACACAACATGGACTGAGTCTAGACAACGAGCTCTAGCTCAAATGGTACCTCCTCCCCTTGTAAAAGCAGGGTGGAGGATGGATTCATGGGTTCAAGACTACAATTATAAAAAAAAAAAAAAAAACTCCCCTTTATAACTACTGATTATTAAGCTAAAGCATTTCTACACCAAAACCCTGCCAATTGTTATGAATCATGATTTTACACGATTGCCAATTGCAATCATCCATATCTATATTATATCTAAAAACTGAAGCGTAGTATTTATTGTTACTACGCTCCAATTGAGCCACATTAGCGTCCGCGTCATTATTATTTTTCTTTATAATTCTCCTATAATTATTTTTAACATTTATTTTTTTAATATTTACACTTCTCCAACCTTTCTCTCTCCCTTACCTTTTCATCTGCCCACTACTTCTTCAACCTTTTTCCCTCCCTTATCTTTTCATCTCCCTACTACCCTCTATACTAATATCATTCTTCCTCTTTCCCTTCATCTTCCTTTATTTTTTACTCTTCTTATTCACACTTTTTTACTATAAATTTGTCACTATCTCTTCCATTCTATGCATAGTTTTCCCTCACAAAAAAAAAAAGCTCTCTCTCTCTCTCTCTCTCTCTCTCTCTCTCTCTCTCTCTCAATTTTTTGGTGGATTTTTTAATTTTTCTTGCATCTCTGCTTTAGGTTAATAATTTTTTATATTCTTTAAAACTCTATTTTGGGTTAATGCGATCTAGTTTTGATTTTTAAATTTTTTTTTTTTTTTTTCTTTCTCTTTGATTGTTAAATGTTATCCTATTGCATTCTAAAGAATAAAATATAGCATATAAAAATATAATATTATTCTATTACATAGTATGATTTAGATAATTTGGTATTTATTCTATTATATAGCATGATTTTTTATAGTGCTCAATTTAGATGTTAAACTATGAGATTTTACTAATTTTTGTTTATTTTGAAATTCTTTGTGGTGGACAAAGTACTCTTAACAGTTGTTTTAGAAGTACTCTATAATGCCATTTATTTAGAGAAAATCAAAGGTTAGCCAAACAAAAATAATCGGATGGGTGACAAATTTTAGCTTTTACAATTTTATTTTAATTATTATTATTATTATTTTATAACAATGCATGTATAGAAATTTAATTCTTAGATTCTACTAATAATTTTTTATTTGATAATATGTTTTGGGTGGACGAAATTACAATATCTGCAAAGAAAATAACTTTAATAGATTATCAACAACAAATTTTTATCCTAATTGGTCCAATTAATCATTGTTAAGTTTTATTTTTTTTTTTTAGTTACGTCTTTTAGTGTTTTGGATTGTAGGTAGAAAAAATAAGGTTTAAGAAAGTTTGTTTAAAACTAAAAGAATAATTTCTAAATTTTATATTCTTTTTAATAATTTACAAAATGTTATAAATAACTTTTATTAAAAAATGAATATTTTCGTTAACTTGTAACTTCTGAATTTTTGAGAAAAATTGTATAATTTTCATTTTGGTACAACAAAATTTATATTTATGATTTATGATTGTTCCTATATTACATTTATGATTGTTTTTATAATAAATAAAAATATGATTACAAAATACATAACTCATTATTAAATTAGTTTAAATTGTAAAAAAAAAAAATTTAATAAAACCACCATAAAAATAATTATCAGTTGCGCGGGTTCGGGTTCGTGGCTAGTTAACAATTATTCTGCAAGCGTTGGTTTTCCTAAACATAACATGGATAGTTTTCTAATAATAAGAAAAGAGAAATGTGCAATCCAAGCCCATTTACACTTTTCCTACCATGAATGAATCCTGTATTTAAACTTATGGCCCTTCATGCTGACAATTTCATTCTAGTTTTGTCATTTATTAACATTCGATATCCATCAACTGTATATTTGCTTAAAACAAAACCAAACAGGCAGCTACTGTAAAACTGATATTGACAAAGCATCCGAATCGTAGGATGCAATTAGTGGCAGGTGGCAGGGACTTTAAATAGACAACACAAACCTCCTTACTTCCACAAATTTGTGGCCTGTATATGATGAATTCAGGAAATTTTAGATCACTGGGAATACTGTGGTGCTCAACAACTTGTCCACGCAATATTATTCTAAAGCATGATGGTAGTCTCATATACAAGATGGACAAGTAAGCCTGTGGAGCATGAACAAGAACATGTTTTAGCAAGAAAAAATTATTTAGCAAATCAACCTCAATGGAAATCATATACTTACACGAAGCGAATAGCTATATAGGTTAGCTATATGCTGGTCACAAATTGGTTTGACATGGTCACCTGCCTGAAATAGTTTTGGGTCACCATTGATACGAATATCCTGCAACAATCAACTTATAAATAGCAAAACTATCAACTACGTTCAACAGTTTAGAAGGAAATAAAAGCAAGTGATGAAGCACACCTCAGTATCGGAATCAAAATCCAGTTCCAAATAACCCTCCTCATTTAACCAAAGATTGTACACAACAATTTTTGTTCCATGATGCCCTATATCATCAAACTGACCGTTGGATTAATAAGACGATATACATATTAATGGAAGTATAGATCACACACGGGTGAAGATATGGATATACATAATGTTTATAAAGGCATGGAGAGAGAATTCAAAGACATCATTACGTCAATAACTTTAAGACAAGTACCCACAAATCAAGCCAATGGCATCAAAAGTTGAATTAGTTCCATTGAACATATTATGATTAGCAATGAAAGGTTCAAAATCCAATAGTGAATAAATTCCATGTATACTTTTACAAAGGACAACCACACAACCAATATTGTATATAAGTAAACGAGCATATACATTGTATATAAGTAAACGAGCATATACATTATTGTTATCATTTTGTGTAGAATCAAATAACCAATAGTTGATAAATCATTGTAAGGCAGCTACATAATTAGGAATCAGCAGCAACTGTAGGTGATGAATCAAGTATTTTAGAAGAGGGAGAGAGAAAGAGAGACTTGGAGCACAATTGCATGCTGCAATAATGGCTGCAGGAATAGTGATTGGCCATTAGGTAACATGAGAATGATTTTATTCTTTCTAATTGGTCAAGATGATTGTAATGAACTATCCATATCACACTACTAACTTCATGTTCTCACTTCTCACATGTTGTGTCAAATGTGATGGACGGATTCAAATTATTCAATTTAACAAAGAAGTCCAGATGGCACCATCAGTGCAATCTTGTCAATGTCAAATATGCAAAACCCCTATTTGAAGAAGCTAAATTTTGGAAGAATGTTTTTTGACACTTGAAACAATCTCACCGAGTTACAACACCAACTTGTGCTTGCAAATGTCGTGTCAAAAGTGATGCATGGATTCAATGACCAAAGAACTCCAAATGCTCCTTTTAGGGCAATCTCATTGGTGTCAATTATGCAGAATGTTACCAGGCAAGTACATATTAATGCTATGTTTTTGACAAAGCTAAATTTTTGGCAGAATGTTTCTTTTCTGTTGTTTACCTTTTTTGTTGGGAGGGGGGAGGGGGGGGGGGGTTGCTATTTTGCACCGCAGCTGATGTTGTCATGGTTGTTATCATTATCTTTATTGTTACCTTCTCTTTTTCTTATTCTTTCTCTCTTTTGGAGATTAAGGGACTAAAAAGAATGGCAAAACATGCTATGCTTTTGAGGAAAATAAAATTTTGGCAGATCATCTATTTTTGGGAAGAGGGGGGTGGTGCTATTTTTGCATAACATTCTTCTTGTTATTGTTGTTGTTATTTTAGTTTTGGCTAAGCAAGGGGCGAAAAATAATTAGAAAACATGATATGTCAGGAAGAAACAGCATGCAAGTTATAATTTGGAATATTATTATATGAAGCATTCCATTCTGAAATGTCTGCAGGCTTACTTGCTTCAGCAGCTCCTCTTCGGTTGAATAAGGAGACCACTGCAACAGCATGGACAGATTAGAAGAAAAATATTCTTTACCACGAGAAATTACAGGCCCAAATGTTCCAGATGATGAGTTGAACTCATAAGTCACCTGTAATAAATGAAAAACCTATTAGTGAGTTTAGAGGTAAAACATTATTGGTAAGACTAAATAAAATTATGCATATGACAAAGGGCACATTACACAGCCCTAAACCTGGAAAAAGAGAACCAAAGAAGTTACAAATAACTTCACAAGATTTTGAGTCAATAAATGATCCTAAAGTGGAGCCCACTTCATGATCCAACTAAAAAAAGATGCTGATAGGACATTGCAGTCTTTTTTTTTTTTTTTGGGGTCATGAAATAGTTTTTTTTTTTTTTTTGATAATTCAATTGTTACAAGAAGTGGGGTAGAGAGGATTTGAAACTTGGATCTCCTTATAAAGGAGACAAGGCAATGTCAGTGAACTACAATGCTCTTGACTTCTTTGGTCATGGAATAGTATGACTATTCCATGAGTTTGTTAACAAAGTAGTAGCCTAAGCCAAATCCCAATTCCTCTCTGCTTGCTATGTTTTAAGAAAAGCAATTTAAGACTCCAAAAAAAAACACACACTCTTTGCATGCTGTTGTTTAAAGAAAAGCAATTTAAAACTTCAAAAAAAAAAAAAGTAGCAATTATACGCCTGGGTCCTTCTATAGTGATCTCCAAGGAGCGCTTCCCAACAATGTAATTCAGGGGACATTAGAGTCAGCCATATTTTTAATTATCACAGAGGACAGACAAAATAACATCTTTACCTGGTCATATTTTTAATGATACATTATGGATTGAAAATTACAGTCAGAGTAAACTTGCAATAGATGTAATTGAACAGCTGCCGTAAGGCCAAGCTCACCATTGGTACTACTATTCTGTCATAGCCCATTTGTGTCAAAAATGTATAAGAAAGTAGTCCAACACTTTGAGTTGATGACCTGAACATGGTCATACCACCAATGTGAGCACAACCAAGAAACAGTCAACTGTGCATATATCAATTATCCAAATATGAAAATGAGTGTAATCTTTATTTAATATGAAAGAGGTTGGACCTCACTTTCAAAATGCTAATATCTCCAATTTTCAGGATTTGGAATAGAAATAACTCAATAAAGAGAATTGAAAATGAAAAATGAATATAAGAACACAGTAGAATATAAAGTTACCATGGAACTTGTTGACGGCCTACTGGTAAAATCTTTAGGGGATTGTACCAGAGACAAGAAATTATAATCCCACCTTTATCAGGGCTTGGGGACTATCAAATAAGGGAGGAATACCTATCCCAGTCTATAGCTCATTGTTACCTTTGTACTAATGAAAAGATGATAGATTATATAACTTCAGATATGCGTGTGTCATTCTTAGGGTTGTATTTGAGTGAACATAAGTAACTAACCAACTGGGAAAGTGAATTATATTGGTAATGTTCATAGAAAGTCATACCCCATTTTTAATTGTCGACTGAAGATAATAACATCAGCTCCAAGTCTCATAGAACTTGTCTTGAAGCCATTTCCATCTGAAAGGATGCAAGTGAACCAATAAATAAAGAAATAAGGGAAAACATGTGAAAGATAGAATGGAGAAATCCAACGCATACACTGTCCAATGGTAGATTTCGATTTCTTATTTGAAAATCCAAAGCTCATGCAATGACTCATAGTTTCTGGGTCTATTCCACCACCGTCATCTTATCATTGTTAATCATCAAGTTTGAGAAGCAAAAAAATTAGATGGCGATCTTGTTAGTGTATGACACGAAAATAACTAGTAGATTCAAATTTCATTTAATCAAATGAGATGAGTTTGTACATGTACCTTGGATTAGCAAGGCCGGACTGGAATCCCGTGGATTTGAGATTTTGTTTATAAGGACAAAAGTAGCACCATTTGGTATCTAGCTCATACAAACAAAAACAATTCAAATAGTGTATGAAACCCTTAATCAGAACCTAACTTTGACTAGAAACCATCATAAAAACACATATGCAAGAGAGAGGGAGAGGGAGGTGAGAAGGAAACAGGTCATCTGCAGTATTTTAATTCTAAATATTCCTTTTCTTTCTTCTTTTCCTTTAACTGGAATCTGGATAAGGTAACCTCATTGATATCATATGAATGTTTCAAGACAAACTATAGTCGTTCAAATGATAACATAAAGGAACCTACCTCATCAAATGCATTATCAATTAGCTCCGCAATGGCTATACCAAAAAAACAGAGATCACAAAAGTAGGTTAAACAGATTTAAAAGATTGAGGAAAATTAATGGGGTTGCTATAGTTGTAGATATGAACACAATGTAGTGCATCAAAGGAAACTTATAAATCAAACATACCACCAAATAGCCACTTATGTGAGGTTGCATTGGAGTGGAGAAAAAGAGGGTGTACATGCAAATGATTTTTCAAGTCTGCAACCAAAGCATAATATAAAGTGCTCTCAATAAACAATCAAAACGATAATAATAGTGCAAACACGCATGTCAACGATTATATTTCTTAACACAAGTCCAGCAGTTTTCTTTCTTTTCTTTTTTTTTTCCACTTTCACAGCCCACTTCATATGACTAGCAATCAATCTGACAATATCTTTGCTTTGGTCTCTAGTCTTATGATATCATCAAAGTCCATTTAGTAGGTGCCTATATGATACCCCAAATTGTGCGGATTTGATTGGATTATTTGAGCAAGTGTTGTGTGAGCATGTATTAGTCCCACATTCTATGTTTACTAGGTAATTCTTGGGTTTAACAGTGATTATGAGGAACCATAATTGCAACTTGACTAGTCATTTTTGGGTTTGAGCACATATGTGGCTAGATCTTTTCCTTAGGTCGTTACAGCCTCAGCACCTATGTATGTTTAGTTTATTCATACATCAATATTTTTACATATAAATCTATTTAAACAATGGATAGAATCCATGAAATACATGAATCAAAAACCAACGTAGAAAATAAAAGAGCAAAAAGATGAGTAAGCAATGATAAAATAATGTTACAGTTTATTTACTTTGATTTGAGACTATCAAACCCTTCTCCTTCACTCTTTCATATTTCCCAGCTTTCCAGAATTGCCGGCAAATCGGCGCAGATGAAAGACTTGACTGATTGACAGCAGAACTAACCATGATATTATTACCATAATTGATGCCAAAAGCACTTAAGCTTCTGTTCTCTTCAGATTCTTTTCGTTTAGAACCTTTTTTGTGCAGATGCTGAACCTCTTTTATTCTAAAATTCGGTGTAATCCAAGATGTCCCTACAACTGAACCCAGCTCCTTTTGACCATCATTGATATTTGATTCTCCCTTTTCATAATCACTACATAAATCTATGATGTCTGAATTGTTCATCTTGGTCACTACAGAAAAAATTCACAGGTAAACAAATAAAACCAAAGATCAGTAACAAATATTGAATCCAAAACATGCAAGGTGACAAAAATAAAAACTAGTAATTAATTAAAATATATTGCTTTTATAGAAGTGTATTCATGGAAACATTCTATATTGGCATGGTTGTGAATGAAATCCTAACTCTTATAGACCGATTGCATTTGAGCTCACATTAATAAACCTGCTGCGTATTGATTGTGAAGATTCAATTCAAAGTTTTTTAATTGTGCAAACCAAAATAAGCTGAGGAAATCTATTAAGTTTCATTGCTAAATCCATTTAACAAAAACATTCACAGAAAAATCCAAATAGACAGCATTAAGTATCACATCCAAAACTGAATTTCTTTAAGCTTTACTCATATGCTTTCTAGAGTTGAAACTTTGAAAAGACACTCAAGCCACCAACAACAAAGTTATATTACTGCTGATACTGAAAGTATTTCCTTAAAATAAAATACAAGGCTTCCTTCAAATTTAATAAATGGGCATTTCTTTAGTAACTAGTCTAGAACTTTTCTGATTGATACCATATCAATTCTTTCACACTGACCCAGCTAACCCAAATCATAAATTAATAAGACCATCCAATATGGTTATATTAGCAGACAACTCAACCTCCATGACTTTTCTTTATACAATGATTTTCCATGAGAGCAAGAAAATGTGAATCATGCAAACCACACTTCAAGTAACGCATGCCAACCTTAATGATAGCCAATAATTTAACAAATCTCTATAATACCAACACCAATTGAAACCCATTGAAACCATTGATTTAACAAATCTCTACAAGACCAAGGCAACCTTGTCACTCATCTGACACTTCTTGATGTGCCCATGTTCAAATCCCCACTCCCCCAACAATCCAAAAAAAAAACCATTGAAACCAGCTCAAATAGACAAACCCCATTAACAATCATGCATGAAACAAAGTGGTCAAAAATCAATGAATTTTTCATAACATATAAATCACTAATCATACAAAAACATGGAATAAAATACTGGGTCACAAAGAAACAAGAAAAAACATACAAGCTCTTGTGCCCATCAATCACCCTTGACTCCCAAAAGACTCCCAACCTCACAAGTCACACCAAGCTACTATAGGGGAAAAAGCAAAAGCTGTGTGTAAAGTGTAATGGACAAAAATGGGTAATAGAAGAACTGACACAACATTTTTTTTTTTTACAGTGGCTGTTCGTTCTTTTTTTTTTACTGTGGTAAACGTTTGTTGGCAAATGGCAACACCATTTTGTCCTTTGTTGGATGACTCATACTCGCTGGTTATTGCTTTTTTGATAAGCACTAGGTAGTTATTGCTTGTTGCAAAAGCTACCTGAAAAATAATTGTTTGGGATCTAAGTTTCCGGATGGATTTTAATTCTATTACATAAGTTAATTAATTGATGATTTGATGTCAACTATATATTTCATATTACTTTCTTCATGTCTCAACGGTATCTACTAAATTACGGCGCTTTTTCATTCTTATCTTTTACCTTAGCTTTTTACAATTTCAAATAATTTTTTTACTCCACGTGAAAAAAAAAAATAATAATAATAATAATCACAACATTTTCACAATAAATTCTAAATGGCACAACATTTTCACAACACAATATTTTCACAACATTATACTTTCACAATAAATCTTAAGTGACACAACATTTTCACAATACTCATATATTTTCACAACAAATTTTAAGTGACAGGTTTATTTTAGCTGTTATTAGTGGAAAAAAATAATAATTTCAATGGCACTGTTAAAATTAGAATCAATAACAACTTATAACTTAAAATTTGTTGCGAAAATATTGTAAAATATAGAACTTCTCAAAATATATATAGTAAATTTATTTAACAGATTTTATCATATTTTGTTAAGTTTAGACGATATGGTTGATGGATAAAAAAATTTATGACAGTGGTCCGCCTCGGCCGTCGGCATTGCTATTTCTATTCACTTATTTACTACTTCAATCAATTATGAAAAGATGGTTAACTATATGGTTATTGCTATCATTACTCATCTAATAAATATAACCACTTCCAATAGTCAAATATAAATGTTGAAAATTTTTAGGAAAAATGCCAGAACCATAATATTTAATTTACACAATTTTTGCTATAATTTGGTGAGTTGTGAATAGTGGATTAAAAATGATGAATCCATATGGGGTTCTCATTGGTAGGTCATTGTTCAAATTCTATACCCACAACCAATGTGGTTGAAAAAAAATTGTAAGTCTATATGAAAGTAACAGATAGCTAATTATAGTCTGCCATATAGGATAATTATGAAAATGTGTGTAAACTTAGTTGTGATTCTAGAATAACTCAAAAAAGTTGGGAGGGTATAACTAGTTGAGTAATGTGACAATATTTTTCACAATAATTAAGTTGACAAATTTATATTGGCTTCTTCTGCCAATAATTATGAAATTTATTTTGACTATATAGTTATTGGTGAGAATTAGGGGTGGAGAGTGGAAGGTTATGGAATCATGTTAAGAAAAAAGAATAAGTCTAGTAGCACAACTTTTTTCACGACTTGTTGAGATAGCACGTTTCCACAACTTGCTGAAATGACACATTATAAGTGGTAGAAAATAAAAGTGATGTTAGTAATGGGTCCATGTGAAAGTGACTATTCACCACTTAGAACTTCAAAAAAGCAAATTGTAATAAATAAATTTAAAAAAAAAACAAATTTAATAATGGAGTTTGGATTGAGATCTAGTGTGCACAGTGTACAATATCTTCCAAGAGTTGAGATTAAAATTTGGAAAGTTAGCTTTTAATCACATTCCTTTAATAATTTTGTCTAAATAAAAAGATGAAAAAGTTATTAAAAAAAATGTGAGGAGAATGAAAGGAGTTGCATTTGTGCAATACCTTGAACAAGATCTCAATCCAAAAGATACCAAAGACAGGTCTTAGCCTCTCTATCCAAGAATATCATATTACTCCCCTGCACAGATGATGTCGAAGCTTTAGTAGCTGCCAAAGCTATCCTCTTTGCTCATGATTGTGGTTTTTCTTCTATTATTCTCGAGGGGGATTCGGTAGTTGTTATCAAAGCTCTACAAAGCAACGAGGACTCCTTTGCTTCTTTTGGTCACCTACTCTCTTCCTTTTTTTTTTTTTTTTTTTTTGGTGAAAAGGATAATTCATTAAAAAAAGAAGACTAACTGCCTTCCACCATATCTTTTTAATGTTCTTCTTGCCAATTATGGCTAATTTTTTCAATGAAAGTTTGAGGTATTTCTTTTCAAAAAAAAAAAAAGAAGATCTCAATCCAAAAGATGTCGTTCGTTATTCGTTATATATATATAACACATACATATACCTATTGAACAGCAAGGAACAGAAAAGAATGATATATGAGCAAGAAAAAGTAAAATGAAACGTTAGGGATCCTTAGTATAATATGGAATGTCTCATTATTTTCTTAAGTTTTGTGATACATCATGCTCACTAGGACGTGTTACAAGGTCCAAATAAGTTCAAAAATCACAGACTTATATTGCTCTTTAGGCCTCCAAGACTTATGAAATTTGAATCCCTTTGGATCCGAGTGTGTTCTCTAGTGGCTGTTTGAGGATCCCGGATGCTGTTTACCCTCCCTTTTCTCCCTTTTTGAATTCTGGCAGAGTTTTCTCAAGTATTTTTTACTTCAATTGACTGTGGCTGAATGTTCTTCACTGTTGGCTGCTTACCCTTTTATAGTACCATCCTAGGGTTTCTAGGGCACCATTGATTCTCTCCATTTGCTCCTTTGGGTACCAGAACCAATGTTGTGTCAGCAACATTGGTGGCTGGTCCCTTCTTCATTCTTCATTATTTTCTTCTTTTGAGGTTCCTTCTTCAAAAAGCCTTTAATTGACTTTCTCGTTCTGGGGGGTCCTAGAAGGCTGACCTTTGTTCTTTCCTTCTCCAAGGCTTCTAGATTCCACTTTTTCAGACCCACCTTTTGGTTGCTTTCCCTTTTGTCATTTTTCCCAAGTGAGTTGATTCTTTTATGCCAGGCTGAAAGATCCCCAGCCACCTTCCTTCATGGTTCTTCTCCCTGAGTTCCCCAAAGTACTAGACCCTTACTCATGAGTTGTTGGTTCCCAAGCTTTCTGATTCCTTTTATGCATCATTGGGTGCCTGATAGGGATATATTTGTTTTGGTTCCTTGTGTTTCTTGGCATATCCCCTTGAACTGTCTTAATCCCAACCTGGCTTTGCTGCATGTCCCGAGAATCCTAAGCTCCTGGGAATCCCCAGGTATCCTAGCCTAGTTCTTTTCCTGGGCTCCTTAGCGATTTTTTTTACTTTTGAGGGCTGGGCCGGGCTTTTTTTTCCTTTGTTTCATGAGGTCCGAAACTTACCCATTCATGGATTTGGGTCCCTCCTTCTGGACCCTTAATGGATTTGGACTTCTCTTCCTTTTTTCTTTATTGGAGGCCCAAATGCTTTATTTTCCTGGACTTCAATCCTTTGCGTTGTTTTGGGTCTTGGTTCAACATTGTGATTTTTTAGACTTCAACAACCATTTTGTGTTTTTAAATTTAAAATTATTCAACTAAAAGATATGGGTATTTTAAAGAGTTTAAGAATTTGTGTGAGGATATTTTAGTACGCAAAATGATGAAACCCAAATAGGGAATCTTATTATTATTATTTTTTATACAAGGAATCTTGTTATTAATAGTATAGATAGACTAGACTCATCACATGCGCTTTGCGTGTGCAATATGATTTTTTTTTTTTTTTTTTGGTTTAATAAAATAATGTTTAAAAGTGAAATGAGGAACTTTTTTATTTTTTATTTTGGGTTTAGTGAAATAATATTTAAAAGTGAAATAAAGATAATGTCCTAATTTTTAGGATATTTCTGTACGTAAGAGTTGATAAAAGTTTGAAAGCCTAAAACTTATGAACTTTTAAAAAAAAATAGTAAATTACCTTTTTAATCGGTTTGTGTTTTTAAATTTAAAATTATTTAACTAAAAAATAGTGTTATTTTTTAGAGTTTAAGATTTTGTATGAGGATATTTTAGTATGCAAAAAGATGAAACCCAAACAAAGAATCATGTTATTAATAGTATAGTTAAGTAATCTTCTAATTTTATATAAGAGAAAAAAAATATTTATATATATATATATATAATTAGCTAAATTAGGTCACATGATTTTGTATAAAAGTGAATGTATCCCATTTAAATTATTTTTATATTTATTCTATTTTCTCCCCCAATCTATATATATATATATATAAATATATATTTATATATATTTAATAGAAAGGCGGGGAACCTTCATTAATTAGAAAAAAGACAATACATCAAGATGAAGAGTTTGTTCTAAGAAATAAGGACTCTCTTCCATCCAAACTGAAAAAACCAACAATGCCAATTGCATGTTTAGCTAAAAGGTGTGCAAGTTCGTCTATTTTATATAAGAAGAAATCTTAAATTTGTCTTCTTTTCCTAGCAGGCGGGTTTTCTCCTCTTATTTCTCTACATATTTGAGAAAACAGGTTTTGTGTGCTTGTGGAAAGAAGGCTCATTCATCCTTCTTTCTTTTCCTTATGTTTTATTCTATAATTTATACCAAACAGGTGAGATAACACCTCTCCATCTTCTCTTCATTTTTCCGGTCCTTTCCTCTTACACTGCAACCAAACAGACCCTTTCTCCTATCAAAAATAAAATAAAATAAAATAAACCCTTTCTATTAAACTCTTTCGGAGTATAGTAAAAATGAATGTGAAAATTATGATGGAACTACATTCCCTCCTAAACATTCATCACAAGAAGAGGAGAACACTTATTCTTGAAATGGAGTTAGAATTTCCAAATTTATCTTTGATAGGGAGAAAAAAAAAGCTAATGATATATTAGTAAAATTAATTATATATTTCTTTCATTTTCATTCCATCTTTTATAAACCCGCACTAAATAAAATACATCATATACAATCATTCATTTATAAATTATAATTTACTAATCTCATATTATTTCATTCTTTCATAAACTCCCAAATAGATATAAGACATCTGAGTGAACAAAACTCCCACTTTTGTGAAGTTTGGGAGAAATAATTAGTAGATAGTCTTACCTCTAAACTTTTTTCTTTTTTATTTTTTATTTTATTTTTTATCTTTAAGAGGTTGGTTCCCGAATGCATTTCCATCTTTTATAAACTCTGAAACACACTAGAAAAAATACATCATACTTCATCCATTCATTTATAATCTACCAATTTCATTTCGTTTAATTATTTTAGAAACTCCCAAATAAAGGACATCCTCAATGCAAAAAACTCATACTTCTGTGAGATTTGGAAGAAGTTATTGGCATGCAACCTTACTCCTAATTTTGTGTTTTATTTTTTAGAGGTTAATTCCAGAATGTATAAAGAAATGAGATAAGGGCACCATCAAGATAGAAAAAAATGAATTGTAAATAGAAATAGAGTTATGGTTCGAATTCGATAAATAATATGGATGATATTGTCTATAATGATAGTCAAATGAAAGACTTTCTCAAGACTTTTATTGATCCACCTGAGATTTTGAAAATGAGTTGGTTGAACTTGAAAATTAACTCATTGAAATTGAATAAACAAACAATTGAATTGGATTCGATTGGATGGTACCATTGAAATCTAGTGCAGTGCTAAACCCCATTTATTATGGAATCATTATTGAAAATATTTGCAACAAAGTTATAAATACATTGCGGTAGGGACGAAACCATGATTTTATCTATGGGGGTCAAAATATAAACTTAAAAATGTTGGTCATTCAAAAATCAGAACTATATCCCTTCAAAAAAAAAAAATCAGAACTATATAATATTCAAAAATAAATTAAATACCATTAAAAAAAAAACTACCATATATTTAGCGTTAAAATTTTAAAAAAAATTTATTTTCTAATAAATTTCAATTCAATTATATATGATCTATCAATAAATAAATAAATTTATATATATATATATTATCAAGATATTGGTAAATTTAGCTACATGGTTGAATTTAATTAGGGGAACTTATGGTCTAATACCTAATTATGAATTGTATCACATGTGGGTCCTAAATAGTATACACACAATCTCTCTCATTCCCTCAGAGAATGTACCTTATGCATGGGATATATACAATTATGCATCATTCCTCTTACAACATGTGTTTCATACAAATATGGCTTTATAGTGGCCTAATTGCACTATGCTTCACTCACTCAGCTTATAACACCTCTAGGAGAACATATCTTATACACTTGGCATATATGACCCATGTGAGACTAATATATTGTGGGGCCCACATGTTAATCTCACATAGGTTCTATATGAGTGGTGTACTGGCATGCATATTTTCGCCTAAACTAGAGACCATCATTTATAAATATGAAATATGAACTTTTATCTCTCACATTTATATTCCCGTGAGTTTCATTGTTCCCTCTTGACCAATATCAATATATATATTTTGAGAAGATGACCAATATCAATTTGTTTGTTATCATTTATTTTATTTTATTTTTTTGGTATTACAATACTTTAACCAGTAAATAAAACAATAAGCAATTAGCAAACCGCTGCTATTTTTATTTTTTTTATTTTTGCTAGTTGATACAAACACACACATATTTCATTGATCCAAGCCGAGAACCTAAATGACCGTTTCCTAGTCCAAACGGCAACAATGTTACCAAAAATAAATCTAGTTTCTCTTCTCTTCTCTCTTGTATGCTGTCTAAACCCGACCGTTAGCTTATTTACACGCAACAGTTATGATTGTTTTATTTAAACACTGTGTAAGTTTCATGCATTTATACATGGAGCTATAGGATGTTTCTATAAATTGGGATATTAAATGTTGTATAGAACACCCTCAGGCCTTGTCTGTATTCACCTCTCTCACCTCTAAAGAGGAGGGAGAGAGTGTGTATTCAGTGAAACAAAGTTCATATTATATCTGGGTCTATTTGGTTTTGGCTCTCTCTATTTATATATATTTTTAACTTATATTGGGACTGACACTAAAGCTACAACAACATGTCTATGAAGAGTAGAGGAATGGGAATAGGAGTGTATGCTAAGTCTATTAACTTGGTCCTTTTGGTGTGCTTAGGCTGCTTCTGTGCTGGATTGGTTTTCATTAACAGGTATGTATGTTTTCTCAATTGGGTTTCTGTTACTTTTTCTTAATTTTCAGTTTTAGTCCCTAAAGTGGTTGGTTTAATTGAATTATGCGTTTTTGCCTGGTGGGTATTAATAAACTTACAGAATTAGGTGAGACTTTGTGAAATAAATATGAAGAGGTTGTTAATAGTTAAGTCTTTCCTAACAGTTTAAGCTTTTGGGACTAGTGGAAATTTACCATGGTATGTCTTGTGTTCGAAACTTGTCTCCACTCTATTTTCCATTTTAAAAGTTATAAGTCCCACGTATTAAGCCCTGCTTATCAAGGGGAGTCAGGACACATGTGAGGGCGTGTTTGATGATTAAATGGTTAAATTCATAGTTTCATTACAATATGAGCTTTTGGACTAGTGGTAATTTATCAGATAGTTTGTGTTTAGCTGGTTATTAATGGCTGTTCTTGTGAATTGAATGATTGTTGCATTTCATCGAGAAGGATTTGAATTGAACTAATGTTATCTGCATAGTTCAAAAGGGTATGTGTGCTTTCTGATGTGGTTTTTGAATTTGCGTTTTTTGGACTCACATTAGGGACAATTCTCTCCTTTAGTCCCTTTGCACTTGTTTTGTTTGTATCTATCATTCATTGTCATTTTATTAACAAAGTGCTACGTGACTTTCACTTTTCATTTTTGCTCTTTCAATGTTTCATGTAATTACTTCAAAAGAGGTTTAGATTTATGCAATAGGTAAAGATGTTCTTTTTCTTGTTCTGGTGTTTTTTTGTCAAACTCCATCAAAATATTATATACTTTTTAAATTGTGACTTAACCCTTCCTTCTACAATGAGCCTATAAGAGTCTTGCCTTGGATGAGATTTATCCAAATTGTCCAAAGTTGATCTTCCTTATCAGCCAAATTGTAAATAAAAAAGACTATTTTTTAAAATTACCTGTTTTATATGGTTTTAATTACTGTGACTTGTGAAACTCAACCCAACTAGGCCAGATATTTGGAGGGGGTGAACTGGAGGTACTTGACATTTTACGTCTATATGATGAACACTTGATATTCAAAATTACATTTTCCCCCTTAATTCTCACTGAAAGATTATCTAATACTGCCTCAAGCTTATTATTTTACATTTCCATATCATTACTTTAGGCCACATTGATTTTATGCTGTAAAACCAGGTTTCCTTATCAATCAGTAACAGGCTTATTATTTACGTTACATGTCAAGGCAGCTGCTTGTTAGCATATGCATGTCATATTAATCAAAAAATTATGTATCAGGATGTGGACGGTGCCTGAAGCTAATGATATTGCAATAACTTCTAAACTCGAAGATGCCCGAATAAACTTAAAATCTGAGAATTATCCAAAACTTGTAAGTAAATGTACCAAACTACTAATAATGAGCCATATCATTCTCCACTTCTTTGGCTATTGATATTTATTATTGTTTCGCATGAGAAGGTAGTTTTCTTCAAATATACAGCTCTGACTCAGAAATTGTCAATATCCTGAAAGAAAGTTTAGGCTTGTAGTCAAGTCCTCCTATTTCATGGTTTTTCTTTTATTAAAGATTATTCTTAACAGAACCGTAGTGCTTGAAATTGTCATTTCTAGGAAAATAATTTCTTTTGGAATCCAGATTTGACAACTAATTTTTTTTTTTTAGTTTTGGGAGAAGGGGGTTGGGTATGGATTAGTGAAAAGGGCCTCTGGTACCTGAGTTTTCAGAAGTCACCTACTTCAGTTATAATGTGCATACAAATTATGGTTTCAGATATGATTGACCAAAAGATTGCAAGTCTCACTCTTGCTGCTTCTTGAAATCATTCTAGTTGCTTCTTGCAATCATTATTCCTTCCAATCTTGGCATTAAGTATGCTTTGTTATCTTTAGCTTTAATTTTGCTTCTTAATGTAAATCACTTGCTTTTTTACATGTTTGTAATGAAATTTTCTCTAACTTTCTTGGTTTTAGCAGAAGGTTGTACAGCATAAAGGAAATAACAGTGTGGGGTAAGTTTCAAGGACCCAGCTTGATATTTATACTCTATTCTGATGCCTGTTTAGACTGGATTTCACTTATATTCCTCACGAGTGACCTAAATGCAAACCTTATCATTGTATATGACATGCAGGGTCTTGGATAAGACAATAACAAATTTGGAGACGGAATTAACAGCTTCTAGGGCAGTTCATGAATCTATAATGCATGACTTTCCGATGTCGCGAAACATGAAGAATGTTGAAACAAATGTGAAAAGAAAATACTTTATGGTTGTAGGAATCAATACAGCTTTTAGTAGCCGCAAGCGAAGGGAGTCTGTTCGTGCTACTTGGATGCCACAAGGTGCATTAACTTGACTCCATATTTCTCTTTTACCTTCTCTCCCTCTCTCTTTTTCTCTCTCTCAATTTAAGAATCTTTTATGAATTATTTCAGTTATTTGTCATATCTCATCTGTGATGGTTCTTATGGATTAAACATTATTAGGTGAGAAGAGAATGAAATTGGAGGAAGAGAAGGGTATAGTGATTCGCTTTGTTATAGGTCGCAGGTGATTTTCGTATGTCTTCACAACTACTGTCAATTATTGCCACACTTACTGCTTGTATATATTCTTTTAGCACATGTGCTATATATTCTGTTTCATTAATAAGAAATGGAGTTTGTGGCCTTAGCAAATAAATTGTCTGCATGAACTTATGATCTTTTCAATAGCACAATTTTCTTTTAAGGTGGTGCTCTGCATAAATTAGCATAAATTATTTGGTTGCTTATTAATTGGCCTTTTGTCATTAGTTCGACATCTGGTGGTATACTTGACAAAGAAATTGACGCAGAAGAGATGTTGCATGGAGACTTCTTGCGCCTAGTGAGCTTTTCGTCTTACCCCTTTTAAGCTGTTATCTCAATCTGCCTGTGAAACTCCCAGTTACCTTTAAAAATTTTGTTAGTGTGAAGATAGACTGAAAAGAAATATTAATAGGCTCTAGTTTGTTTGGTCATATTGTGAAAGCAGGACCATATTGAGGCCTACCTTGAATTATCAGGCAAGACTAAGACTTATTTTTCAACTGCTGTTGCATTGTGGGATGCAGAATTTTACATTAAAGTTGATGATGATATTCATGTAAATTTAGGTAATGTTAGTTCCATTTTTTCCCTTCATTTCTTCCTTTGTCTTGCATTTTCTTTTGCAATATATCTTAAATTTATTTTAGTATTTGAGTTTTAGGATCTAGTTCCCCCCCCCCCCCCCAACCCTCTTTTTATGAGTATTCTGATTCTACTAAAGTGATACAGCTATGGTTCTTGGGTGTGTATGTGTGTGCTCTATATGTGACTAATTCTGGCATTAGTAATAGAAGACATATGACACTGCTTTAAGCGTATGTGATTGTTTCATTATAACAGCACAAGTCTATCTTTATCATAAAGCAATAAGAATCCATATGATGTTACCAAACTGGATCAGACGTGATGTTATGATACAATAGTTGAACAGGACTTTTCAAAAGAAAAAGGTCCAACAAACATATCATACCTAAATAATATGTTTATATGGCTATGTGCATTGGAGAAGATTTCCGTGGTCCACTGGATAGTTGTAAGTTGTAACATTGTTGTTTTGGCTCTCTATGTGATAAGTATTGCTTGCAAAAAGATATTATAAGAAAGCAAGCATTTTCTGTTGAAAATTGAGTGATTGATAGTAGTGGAATTCCAAGCATCTATGATCTATATATTGCATTTTAGAATTGGCATTTTATCACTTTGGTTCAGAAGTTCATTAATGAAGTTACATTATAGATTGGTACGGTTGGCTGGTTGAATGGATTGTTCATTTTGATGAGCACAACTTCAATATTAACCATATGGCATGCCTGATGTGTCACGTAACAGAATTGTTTTCTTAAATTACTTACTCCTTTCAAATTTGTTACACCATGTTAGAAACATTTCAAATTACTACCATATTGGAAATTTGATTGTGATTGTTATAAGTTTTTGAGTGAATTAGTTCAAAAGTTTCTCTTAGAGGCTTCTATTGAACCATAGGATTGGCTCTATCTTGGGGTATACTTGTGAGAATAGGAATATATTTTAGGTAACATGACTCTTGTTATTACATTTGATCCTTTGTCTCATTTGAGTTCATTTACCTTTAAACTTACTGCAGCTATGCTAGGAACAACTCTAGCTAGACACCGTATGAAACCTCGGGTTTACATTGGCTGCATGAAGTCTGGTCTTGTCCATGCTCGAAAGTAAGCCAATTTATCCTTTTTCCCCCCTGAATTAGTAGAATATATAGATATTTGTAAAAATCTGGTTTTCTTTGCATCCTTTCTTTGGAACAGGGGAATGAAATACCGTGAACCAGAGTATTGGAAATTTGGTGAGATGGGAAACAAGTATTTTCTACATGCTACAGGACAATTATATGCCATCTCAAAAGACTTGGCTATGTATATATCGACAAACCAGTAAGTTTGCAGTGTCTTTACCTTTTGGTTTAAAAGAAAGCTCAAACTTGTGATTGAATGGGCTATAGATGGATTAAGATATCACAGTTTTAATGGAACCAAGAGGTTCTGGTTCCATTGCCATGCACACTTCCAAGTTTGAGGAGTTTGTGTTCCTCTTTCATCTTCATTTGTTACATGTCTATTGCTATATATCAGAAAATTTTAAGCTGGCCTGTAGAATGGCCTTAAATCATTGGATGGTAATTTTGTTTGAAATGATCTCAGGCCTATACTGCACAAATATGCCAATGAGGATGTTTCGTTGGGAACTTGGTTAATTGGTTTAGATGTGGAGCATGTGGACGATAGGAGTCTCTGTTGTGGTACCCCACCTGGTAATTTAAACTTTTATTTTGTTGTTTTAATTACTTTTGGTTTTTCTTTTTATGGTTTTACCACCACTTTTTTGTTTTTTGAATATCATGTCTTGAATTAAAAGCAACTTAGTCAATGTTAAGCCACAAATGAAAGTTTTGATGTCTAAATATGTTATATAGTATGTGAAGTTACAATTCATCTGTTAGGGAACAGGAGGAATATATCACAGTGTTTGTGCCTTTAAACCTGGATCAACAAGGTCTTGAAGCTCTAAGAGCGATAGCTGGTTATTGTTTAGAAATAAATACATAAAACACTTGATGGGGAATACACTTTGTTGCATGTAGTATAAAAATATTTAAACAAACTATTTAAAATTTCTGTATTTGTCATCTAGTCCCAGTAAAACCTTAATGTAAGACCTTTATTTTGTTAAGAATTAAGATGTTTAAAATAACAAAAAAAACTGGATTTTCCCTTAGGTAATATTACTCTATATTTATTCAATATATTCATTTATTTAGTTGCATTACCACATACCCCT